>CM066044.1:1128913-1268749 GCA_033557465.1 Ichthyophis bannanicus | reverse complement strand
ATATGTGTTATTGACTTGGCATGTTGTTTTTAATTATTTATTTATTTTATCATATACAGTATCTTAGGCTTTATCTGTGGTTGTGGATGATTTTATGTTACTTTTATATGTATGTTTCAATTCATGATATTATTATATTTATATTATGTTTTTAATTTAGCCTGCCCTGAAGAAGGAAGCGAAACACGGCCTGTGTCAGGCCATAGGCTAAAGGTGACAATAAAAGAATTTCCTTCCTCTTCGCTGTCCACGTTGTTGTACTGGGTCTACATAGCACGTGGACTCGTGCTTGTTTGTTGGACTCTTTTGGAGAACCTGCCAGGTACTTCTGACCTGTATTGATCATTGTTAGAACAGGATACCGGGTTTTGATGGACCTTGGTCCGACCCAATATGACATTTCTTATGTTCTTTATAAAAAAAACAAAGACCCTGTGGATAGGTTTTTATCAACCATTATCAATATGCAGGTGCTGTTTTTGTTTGCGATACCCCCAATCCACCTCTGCAGAATTTATGTTCTCTTGAGATTTCTTGCAAAAATCAGAGCCATTTGTCTCCCAAGCTCATTCTAAACCTATGCACACACCAATTAAATCATAAATTGTGAACTGCTTTGATTTTAGGAAAAAGCGGTATATAAGTCCTGTTAAATAAATAAACAAACAAATTAAGAAATAAATAGCCAATGCATCTTGTTTTCATTAAGTGCAGAAAGACATCTAACGACTGTTTAAATATCTTCATTAATACCATATTTAAACAGTACTTTAACCATTTTGTAACGGCTTATGAGATTAAAGTAATGTTAATCATGCTCAAAACTCTATTCAAATAAATACCAATTTGCTTATGATATACGTTAGATAGCCAGCCCACACTGGTCATTTTTTACTGTTTACAATGTTCAGTTACATAGCCCAGTGGTTCTCAAACTAACTCTCAAGGAGGTTCACAGTATCTGCTTTTTAGGTGTCCCTAGTGAATATATATGAAATTATATTGTAACATTAGTCAGTTCTGCGCAAGGTACGGTTGGTGGTACAGTTTGGTCATAAATGATGACGGGGGTTAGGGTTAAGATGAGGAAGGAGTCAGGATCTGAATGCAAAGGTGAAGAGGTGGGTCTTCAACCTGGATTTGAAGAGGGCCAGAGAGGATGCCTGGCGCACAGACGCAGGTAGGCTGTTCCAGGCGTAATAGGTGCAGCAAGGTGAAAGGAGCGCAGTCGGGAGTTCGTGGCTGCGGGTGTGAAAGGCATTGATAGAAAGCAATTTGTTGGCAGAGTGCAGATTTCGAGAGGGGACGTAGGGATGGAGAGATAAGAGGTACTGAGGGGCCAAAGACGTGAATGCATTTATAGGTTAGCAGGAGAAGCCTGAAATGGATGCAGAACTGTGACAGAGAGCCAGTGAAGCGACTTGAAGAAGAGGAATAATGTGGGCATAGCAAGGTTGGGAGAAGATTAGTCGAGCAGCGTGATTTTGTATAGATTGAAGGGGAAGGAGGTGGCTCGCGGGAAGACCAGCGAGGAGTAGGTTGCAGTAATCGAGGCGAGAAGAGATTAAGAAGTGGATAAGCGTTTTGGTAGTATGTTCAGAGAGGAAGGGGCGGATTTTGCTGATGTTGTAGAGAAAGAAGCGGCAGGTCTTAGCTACAAGCTGGATATGAGCGGAAAAGAAGAGAGAGGTGTCAAAGATAACTCCTAGATTGCGGGCCGAGGGAACAGGAAGGATAGTAGATCCATCCACATGGATTGAGAGAGGGGGAAGTGGGGGGGAGAGGAGTTAGGCGGAAAGACAAGGAGTTCAGTTTTGGCCATGTTCAATTTCAATCAGCGATGAGACATCCAGGCAGCGATGTCCGAAAGACAGGCAGAGATCTTGGACTGGGTTGCCGGAGAAATATTAGGTGTAGAGAGGTAGATTTGGGAGTCATCAGCATAGAGATGGTACTGAAAGCCATGGGAGGAGATAAGCGTGCCAAGGCCTTGGGTATAGAGAGAGAAGAGGAGGGGGCCCAAGACAGATCCCTGGGGTACACCTACATGGAGTGGGGTAGGGGAGGGGGAGGAGGAGGAGGAGGAGCCACCAGAGCATACACTGAATGAGCGATGGGAGAGGTAGGAGGAGAACCAGGATAGTACTGAGTCCTTGAAGCCAAGCGAGGAGAGGGTGATGAGGAGAAGGTCCGTGGTCCAACGGGTGTCAAAGGCAGCAGAAAGGTCTGTGGGGATAATTTGGTTTAGCTCTAGATTTCAGGTCAGCCTCTTGCTTTCTGCAACTGCACACCCCTGTCTGCTTGAACTGTACACAGTCCCTAACATGAATGGCACAAGAAGACACGCATGTGGGCTAGCGAAGCAGAGTATTTTGCGGCCTTGTACGGGAGAGCCTGGGGAACTAGACACTTTGGACGGGAATGTGCAAAGTATATAGGCCCAGAGAAATACAGGAGAAATACTGGCCAACCAGGAAGAATACTCTGAGCCCTGAAGATAACAGACAGTGCCAGGAGATGGAGTTCCAGGAAATGGATAGGCATGATACACAGCACAGGCAGAGACAGCGGGGGGCTACGACCAGCTGATAAGCGGACCTTCAGCAGACCTTGAAATACCAACTGTTTTGGTGATAAACATGGAGGGGTCCTAGAGGGAGAACTTTGGAGAAAGCTGCAAATGACATAAGAATTTATGCAGAGTTTTCTGGAACTGTGGGACAGAGAAAGTATATAAGAGAGTGCCTATAGAGCTTCAGCGGGCAGCCTTCTCTCCCCCACTGTGTTGGAGGTAGAGAACGTTGCCTGCACTTGGGTCCCTCAGACAGACACTTGTATATCTGTGCTTGCAGTTTTTTGCTTGTACTGAATAAAGGAATTTTGCTGACAAGTGACTGTGATCTGAGTTCTTTTATTTTCCTGGTGTACGGCTCCCATGTGCCCAGGCAATCTTGGTGACAATTAGGGATCCTTTGTAGGTAAGAATCCACCTACAGGTCAAGAAGGAGGAGGACAGATGCACTTGGATTTAGACAGGAACAGGTTGTTTGGGACTTTTGGGAGTGCTGTTTCAGTGGAGTGTAGGGGATGGAAGCCGGATTGAAGTGGGTCCAGGAGGGCCTGGGAGGTGAGGAAGTCGAGGCAGCGACGGTGGACTGCTCGTTCTAATAGTTTGGATATGAAGGGAAGGTGGGAGATGGGTCGATAGTTAGAGGGGGATGTGGGCTCAAGTGAGGGTTTCTTGAGGAGGGGTGTGACAACAGCATGTTTGAAGTCAATGGGGACAGTTGCAGTGGAGAGTGAAAGGTTGAGGATATGAGTGATGGAGGGGACAATGGTGAGGGGGATGGAACATAGGAGATGGGTTGGGATAGGGTCTGATGGACAGGTGGTGGGTTTGGAGGAGGACAGAAGGAATGCAGTTTCTTCCTCAGAGATCGTAATGAAGGAAGAGAGGGTGGCAGAGGTAGTATGGATGGGAGAGGAGAATTGGGGGGGGAGGGGGGTAGATGGGGGGGAGGGAATTGGAGGTTAATCTTGTGGATTTTGTCGTGGAAGTAACTTATCTAATTTCTCAACAAACAGGGGTGTCCTACACAGAGTGGTGGGTTCACCCCCTAAACAAAGACATGGGGAAGAGTGGCCTGCACGGAGCGGCAGGTGCACCTACTCTTGCCATCTTACTGGGCAGACTAGATGGACCATACTGGTCTTTATCTGCCGTCATTTACTATGTTACTATGTTACATGCATATTCATTGAAGACCGCCTGAAAACCTCACAAAGCAGGTGAGCCTCAAAAATATTGTTTGGGAAAACTGGATAATCAGGCCTATGCAACTCATTTAGGTTTCAACGAAAGTATGAGAACTGAGGTACATAACTTCAGTCTTCTATAGCACAAGGTGAAATTAGATCTTACCTGCTAATTTTCTTTCATGGAGTCTCTCCAGTCCACTCCAGACAGATGGGTTGTGTCTGTCCACCAGCAGCTGGAGACTGATTATGCAAACCTTTAGTGATGTCACCCTATAACAGCAGAGGATATTCCACCTCCCTGCAGTGTACAGCTGACAAAGCTGCCTTAAATTAACCCCAACATGGGCAAACAATACTGAAAGCAACAGAAACTCACCCATTACATTAGCAACTTGAAATGCTTGCGTTTAGCAAGAGCTCTGTAAAAAAGCTTACTCATTTGTTCCTTTAGAATTTATTCTTAGCTTTATACTCATTCTTTTTATTTATTTACTTTTTATTTGCTTATGAATGACTTCATCATAGACGTGAACAGAGAACACAGAACTTCCAGAAGTAGACCAGCACAGTCTCCCCTGCGGAGCAAAGATTAGTGCGACCAAACTACTGAAAACAGATCCGGGCAGGTTCTGGAGTCGAGTGGAGGGACTCCATGAAAGAAAATTAGCAGGTAAGGTCTAATTTCACCTTCATCCACGTCCCTCCAGTCCATTCCAGACAGATGGATGTACCACAGCAGTACCTACATATGGGAGGGACCCGCAAGCCCTGCCCTCAACACCCAGTCACCAAACCTGGCCGCCTGAACATCTAGGTGGTAGTGCCTGGTAAAGGTGTGTAGTGCTGACCACGGCGCTGCTCAACAAATATCCGCAGGCACCAAACTAAACTTGGCCCAAGAAGCAGCCTGCACTCTTGTAGAATGCGTGCGCAACCCCAGAGGGACCGCTCACCACTTGAGCAGATATGCTGAGGCAATGGCCTCCTTAATACACCGTAAAACAGAGGCCTTTTAACTGCCTCTCCTTTCTGAGGTCCTCCAAACACAAATAAGCGCTCCAACTTCTAGAAGGACTGAGTAAGCTTCAAGTAACACCGAAGCATCCTGCGAACATCCAGCTTATGCAGACGATGATCAGAAATCTTGGCCTCACTGGCTCCAAAATCTGGAAGAGCCATCACTTGATTGACATGAAAGGGCGATACTACTTTCGGCAGGAAAGGCGGCACCAGCAACACCACCACTCTTTCTTTGGAAATCACCAAATACGGCTTCCCTACAGGACAGGGCCTGAAACTCCAAAATGCACCTGGCAGTACAAATGGCCACCAAGAGCACCACCTTTAGTGACAAATCCTTCAGTGAGGCATCCCTCAACCGCCCTAATGGAGGACCTGAGATGGCCGACAATTTGAGATTAAGATCCCATGAGAGTACGACGGACCACAAGGAGGGAGGGGGAGAAAATCAAACCTGCTTCACAGCAAGCAAAAAGCGCAAGACATCCGGGGGACATGCTAACGAACCACCCCCCTCCCTCGCACGTTGCCAAGATAACAGGCCAAAGCTGCCACCTGCACTTTCAGTGAGTTCAAAGCGAGGCCTTTCTCCAGTTCTGCCTGCAAAAAGGCCAGGATGTTCACCACAGAGGCCCCCAAAGGCCTCACATCCTGCTCAGTACACCACTCTTCAAACGTCACGCCAAACTCGAATGTAAGAAATACATACCCTGTGGCAAGGAGGCCTATCTGGAGTCTGGGGGAGGACAAAGAGACAGAGAGTTCACCCTAGTAAAGGGCCCCCTTTCACCAAATCAGGGTAAGAAAGCCACAAACACCTCCAGGAATCAGAAAACTTCCACGTGGCCAACATTTCATGCTCCCCCTAGTGGAAGGAAGGGGAGAGGATACAAGGCCCAGAACCCCTTAGGCAGTGAATGCTCCAAGCACTCAGGTGCCCGAAGTCAGGCTGATTGCCGTCACCTGAGTAGGGAGGAGTTGGAGCTAGAGCCCTGGAAGTATAAACCTAGGCCAGAGTATTAGAGAAAGGGAGGAGAGGCAGGAAGCCAGACTGCCACGAGCCAAGGCACAGATGCAAGCAAGGGAAGCTTAACTGGTGCTGAGCTGAGCAGAGGAACTGAGCTTCCAAGAGAGGAGAGTGCTAATGGGCATATGGCACGTCTGCAAGAGGGTTTGGAGCCAGGAACAGGAGAAACTACAAGATCCCCCGAGAGGCTAGCTGAGCATTGTGAGCAGGACGGGGAGTCAGAGCCTATGCAACTGGGAGAGCCTGAGGTGAAGCTATATGAGGAGGACACTCCCATGGACTGTTCTTTGTGCCAAGCTTTAAACCTGAGGAACAGGGAGAAAACAAGCCAGCCAGTCTTGAGAGAGAGTTTGCCAGGAAAAGAAACCCATAGTCCACAGGCTGGGTGGCCGTGAGTCCCTCGTGTAGGTAAAAGGGAAAGGTCACAGGGACTAAAGAGCAAGCCTGGAAACTGGGATAAGCTTGTTAATCACCTGCTGCTGGAACAAGGACACTGGGGTAAGAAAGTAGCTAATTAAAACAAAGCTTTCTTGTGCCCTGTGTTATATTTCTTGCTTGAAGGTTTTGGAGCTGAGATAAGCTATACTATCACGGACAGTGAATGTGATTTTGTTTTGTGCTTTACCCAGCAAGGCTAAAAAGAGAATTATCCTTGCTGTTAAAGACTGTGTATCCTGCACTATGGAGAACCTTTAAACAGACATTTTTGGGTTTGTGTTTGTTTTTGGAGAGTGCTCTGCTTCACAGAATCCCTGAGCAAATATCCTGTACGTGGTATGAACGAACCTTTATGTATAAAATAAATTTCTGTCATTTGCCTTACCCCTTGGAGCCCGACTACAGCTTTCTGTTTGATGCACACATACAGCCAGCAGAAAGTTCCTCTAAAAACCACGCCCCTCTAAGCTAGAGGCGAGTGGTGGCAGCGTGACAACCCTCTTGAAGGCTTACAAGCGGTCTATCACCCCCTGGGAATAATCCCGCTTTCTCAGCCTTGCCCGCTCAAGAGCTAGGCCGTATGAGAGAATCGATCCACTTGAGGCATTAGCACCAGCCTTTGCATGTGTAAGTGTCGTCTCATTGAGACAGGCGCCACAGCTGATCCACTGCTAGACAGATCAAGTCTGCAAACCATGGCCTCTGGGGCCAATCTGGCGTCACCAGGATCACCTGGCCCACATGCTGTGCTACCCGTTGTGGGAGCTGTCTGATCAGGGCCCATGGGAGAAACACATACAGTTGACCCTCCCGGGGCCAGGACTGCGCTAGGGCATCGAGGTTCTCCGACATCCACTCTCTCCTTCAACTGTAAAACTGACTGGCCTTGGCATTGGTCGCAGATGCCACGAGGTCCATCACTTGCTGTCTGCAGCACCACACCAAGCTGGCAAAGACAATATCTACTCAGGTAATCTGCCTGCACATTGTTCTTGCTAGCTATGTGCCCTGCCAACAATAACGTCAGATGTTTCTTGGCCTACAGCAGAATCAGCATCATTTTGGCAGAGAGAACCACGCTGCTCGTTCTCTCCTGCCGGTTCAGATAGGCATCTGCTGAGGCGTTGTCCAAGAACACCTGTACCACCTTGTTCAGCAGCAGGGGCTCAAACCGCTGTAAACCCAGCCTCACCACCTCGTGTTCCAGGAGACTGATGGACCAGGATTTCTCTTCCTCCGACCATTGTCTCTGAGCGACCTGGGACAGACAATGCATGATCCAGCCGTAGAGACTGGCAATCGTGGTGACCACCACCCAGTCCAGGGTCTCCAGAAAGCTCTGCAGCACAGATGTTCCCTGCTCAACTGCCACTGCATCTTGATTTTGACGTCCTTTGGACACTAATGTCATCAGGACAATGGATGTAATTGAGGAGACCATCTCGACAGTAGCGCTTTCTGCAGAGATCTCATGGGCGCTCTGGCCCAGGAAACAAGGTCGTGCCACTCCCATCATGCCCAACATCTGCAGATAGTGCCAAGCCAAGGGACTTGGCGTCCTCAGGAACTGACGCAGCAGGCATTGCAATCTGCTGATCCTTCAACTACCGAGAAGGAACCAACTTGATCGTAGACACATTGATGACCCAGCCTAGATCATGCAGGAAGGAGATCACCTGCCGAGTCACCACTTGACTCTCCTCTCGAGACTTCGCCTGAATGAGCCAATCATCCAGATAGGGATGAACTAGAATCCCTGCCTTCGTAGGGCCGCCCCTGCAATGACCATCATTTTGGTGAATGTCCAGGTCGCCACTGCCAACCCAAAGGGAAGGGTCCAAAACTGAAAATGCCCCTGGGTCATCGCAAACCGCAGGCACCTCTGATGGTCAAGGCGAATCGGAATGTGCAGGTATGCCACCGTGAAATCTAAGGCAGTCAGAAACTTGCCTGGTTGTACTGCCACCATGATGGAGCGCAACATCTCCATGTGGAACAGAAGCATCCGGAGGGCCCAGTTGACATGCTTGAGGTCGAGAATGGGCTGAAAGGAACCTTCCTTTTTGGGCAACATGAAATAAATGGAATATCAACCGGAGCCATACTGGTCAGGTGGCACTTTGACCAATAGGCACTCTAGAGTCCCTTGAACTGCCAAAGCTTTTTGTGGCACTTTGCAGGGAGAGACCATGAATGCACCTGAAAGAGAGCACTGAAACTCAAGGGAATAACTCTTGCAAATGATCTCCAGCACCCACTGATCCAAGGTGATCTGGACCCAAGCGTGGTAGAAGTGCTGCAGATGTCCTCCAATCTGCTCCACCTCCCCCTGGATCCCCCTCGCTTCATTGTGATTTCTTGGCAGCGCCCGTGAAACCCGTATAGTATCCACGGGATATTCCTCTGCCATGAAAGGACTGCACCCGATAGGGAAAATGTCTGCACTGCAGAGGAGCAAAATGCGCTGTTTCAAACCAGCAAAAATCTCACGCTCCTCCTCGAGCCTGTTGCAGCTGACCTTTGCCTCCATGTGGCTTGTCCTTGGGCAACTGAGGTCCCTTGGTCTCACCTATATCCTTCATAAGCTCTTTGAGTGCCTGGCCAAACAATATCTTGCACTTAAAAGGCAGCTTACTCAAGAAGATCTTGGAAGGCACATCTGTCTACCATTTGCGCAACCAGAGGAAGTGCCACACCACCACCCTCAGAGCCATGCACTTGGAGAATGCCCAAACGAGATCATAACAAAAATACACCAAATAAGCAGAAGCGGACTCCAACTTTGCCACCTCTGCCGGCTCTGAGGTGGAACTTCAGCTGAGCTTGGGCAGAGCCTGCACCCAACGCAAGCAGGCCCACGCTACATATGCTCTGCATATGGATGACCAAAGGGACAGAATATTCACCTCAAACGCCTGCTTCAGCAATGATTCCAGACACTGATCCAATGGATCTCTGAGGGCTGCAGCCCCTTCTACCGGGATCACTGTATTCTTGGTCATCCCTCGAATTAGAAAAAAACTCTTTCTCCGCCGGGGGTACAGAATACAAGTGGGCCATTGTCCCCCCCCCCCCCCGCAGCAACATCCATTTAGTCTCAATCATCTGCATAATTGCTTTATGAACTAGAAACGAATTTTGTGGAGTCCGCAAGCCTTGAAGAAGTGGATCCTCCAATGGAGTCTCTTTCTCTGAAGTCTGAAAAAGCATATTCAAAGCCACAAATGACTGTGAAATGACCTCCAAGAGTTCCTCCTTGTGGAACACCCAGACTATAGTTGGATGGGAGGGGGGGGAAGCTCCGCCTCCTCCAATCCCAGAACCTCCAGGTCTTCCTTTAGGCCCGTGGGACCCTCTCCTAGGTCCTCTGTGCTCCCCGAGTCCAGAGAGAGCTGATCATCCTCCTCACTCTCCTCACTGAGCTTCAAGCATTTGATCAACAATTGCTCCGCTGAGGGCAGCAAACCTGCTTGCCTGGAGGAGTTTTTGCCGCCGCCAAAGTCCTGTCTAGGCCCTGGCCCTTTTCCAACTGATAGGCCCTGTTCAGCAGCAAGATAAACTCCAGGGTAAAACCAGAAGACACCTCGGTTGAACTCTCTGCTTGTCTCCGACTCTGTGCTTCCCCTCTGACCATCAGCGATGCCTGTTCCATAGCTAACATGGCCTCTGCAGGTGCTGAACCTGCATCCAAAATAGAGGCCGAAGAGTAAGTGCAGGAAATTTCCTGCCAGGGCAAAGAAACTCCTGCTGCCTATAAGGGGGCCTTCTCCCGAAGCCGGCAAGTCCCCCAAAGCCGGAACCAGCCTCCAATGCTGTTCTTCCACATGCCAGCTCCCCGGTAATCCCCCAAGCCCTAAAAACAAAACAAAGGCTGACAGGCAGCCAGTTAAAACTCACAGCAGTAGAAAGGACAGTTGCCAGGCTCCCACTCCTCTGAGAGACTGCTGCTGACTAGGGAACCCCTAATGCCAACTGAATGGTTTGTGGAGGTCCCGCAGAGGCTTCCTCTACCCACCAAAGGGTTCCGGATGAGACTGCCCAATTTAAAATACCTGACTCAGATTGCGCTTTGTGCTGCTGTTTTGTTTTTTTTTTCATTTTTTTAACTCTTTATTGAAACACTCAGTCTTAGCCTCTGCAGGTGTTAGTTCTGTGTCCAAAGTAACTCAAAACAGTCCAGACAGGTCTGCTTGGTTATCCCCCAGCTGCTGGAGGCTGAAATACTCCAGGGAGGTGGAATATCCTCTGCTGTTATAGGGGGACATCATGAAAGATTTGCATAATCAGTCTACAGCTGCTGGTGGACGGACACAACCCGTCTGTCTGAAGTGAACTGGAGGAACGTGGATGAAGTCTGATTTTTGGGAGATCTACAACAATTATTTTTATTTGAAAACTTATAGTCCATTTTTTTTTAAACAATGTAATGCAAAGTGGTTTACAAAGAAAAACACATCACAGGATTCACATCTTTCAGTCCACCAGAGAGAACGCAGAGAGCTTCCATGCTACCGCCCCTTTGCAGGGTCTACATATATACATTTGATCTGAGAACCAGGTCAATTTGCATAGCTTGGTTACCCAGAAAACCAGACTTGTTGAAGGGCTATGGGAAATGGATTTGCAGACCTCTGCCTCAATGTGTCCCACTAATTCCCTTTGTCAGTGGTTCCCAAATCTGTCCTGGGGGCACCGCAGCCAGTCGGGTTTTCAGGATCTTCACAATGAATATGCAGGAGGTAGATTTGCATGCAGTGGTGGCAGTGTATGCAAATCTCTCTCAAGAATATTTATTAGTGGATATCCTGAAAACCAACTGGCTGTGAAGCCCCTGGGACAGTTTTGGGGACTACTGCCCTTTGTTATTATAAACTGATCACTGCTCCCTCCCCCTGCAGGAGAGCTGCTGTCCAAGAGGTCACTAACGAATTGTGGTAGCCCTGCACCCCCAAACGTCCACAGGACAAGAATACCATTTCTACAACACGGCCCAAAAGACACTCCATTAGTCTACCAGCTCTCTATTAATCAAAGACAATGTATGGCAACGATTAGTATTTGGTTTTATAAAATCAGTTCAGCCCCTACTACTTCCATTGCATCTCCTTTAAGCAAGAACAAAAATGAAAATGAAAATGTAAAGAGCTTCTATTACAGGTTTACTGGTGGAAGAAGCACTTCTGCAGCTTCTCAGAAGACTTCAGCATAGAAATAGAAGGCTCCAAGACTTACCTGAATAACTATTTTTAGAGCTTTCACTTTTTGGTCAGAGGCCCAAGAGTCTTTTAGCGACTGATTCAGCTCTTCAATTCGGTTTATGTAATCTTGCTGGGTCAAGTTCAAGAGCTCTTTCTGGGACCCCTGAGAAGAAAACAGAGTTAATAAGTGTTTATACTTCAGAGTTTAGGAATCATCTCACTTCTTCCTTCTGTTGTATCTTCTTTCAAAATGATAAAGGGGCTTAGAGAGAGTAAAAGACAATGTACCCCATCTTTGCTATCTCCTACTTACCACAAAAGTTAGCTTATGCTCTCAGACTCAAATCAAAATGTCTGGATGTCTTCCTTTCCGTCCCACCTTTGGACCTGCCCATCATAGGTAGGCCCGAGTGAGATGTGAATTAGATGTCTGGCAAAAGCAAAGCCAAGGCAGAGGCCTTCCAAAGTAGCTACATGGAGTCTTCATCGCCCTTGGCCAAAGCACAGCCCATGACGCTCCGCTGGCAACAACTTGTACTACCAGCTGTTGGATAATGCTTGGCTCTACCCTCTATTGAAGTGATTTATGCTGAAGGGCCCTTATTAGGAGAAAATATTTGAATGTTTTTTTCCTAAGTTAATATCAGGGTCGTTTCTTCCGTTTGCACAAAAACAGTGAAGAATGACAATGTTTGTGCTGTAATGTTCTACAAGCACAGGCTCTAGAGCAAAATGTGTTCATGAAAGTGAAAGGCATTTCCCCACTACCCAGCTGGTGGTTAAGGCAAGGAGAGGTAAAGAGCATAGAGACTGATTCACCAGGCTATTTTCTGGTTCCTAGCTAACCTCCCTAAAACTGCATTTTTGTCCTTAAATGTGACATTTTACTAAGAGAGTCCCGGCAGGTCTAACTCTTCACATAAACAAAGGCTTATTCTATTTATGGGAAACTATTCTGCCATGAGGAGGGGCATCATTACCTCAAACTCCCTCTTTTCAGATCCAGGAGAAAAGGAATAAAATCACACTGTGCTTCAGGGAAATGAAGATTGAAAATAGCACTAAGGGTTACAGGTCAATTCCCTAGGCTGAAAATTGCTCCTCCCTCCCTTGTGGTTGAGGGTACAAGCACCGTTATAGCCTTGGAAAACCTGGGTGAGGACAGGGGAGGCCAAACCCCATGCATACTTTATTTTGTGGACTTTGCACCTGCTGTTGAGCATATGTAATGTTCACAAGCCCCCAATAGTTCAAAGGCAGTGGAATTTCCTTTTGCAAATTTTCTTGTCTACTTTACAAAATTGCCCCCCCCTTTTCTAATGAGGATGGATCAGATGACAGAAAAGACCTATTTTCCAGGAAAGTGCTGTAATTAACAGGCTTATTTGTGTAATAGCTATATTCAAGTAGCACCTGCTGTCTGTCTCCTCGCAGCTGATGTGCAATGCCGTCCACTTAAGAATCGAGACTAATTTTATGCTCCGTGAAAAAAAGTCAAAACACAGCTATTCCCTATGGATTAAAGGTTCCAGGGAACCAGAAATATATGAATTATTTAATTTCTCTGGAATTTTACTTATTTTAATTTAGCTAGTGCCTTTTCCATCAGCAGCTTAAGGAGGGTTATGTACTGCATCTGAATGTATTTCCTTGACCTTTAAGGGTTTACAATGTATAAGAGTCATTTGCCAGCATGCGTGCTAAAACTATTAATACATTTTATTTGTCAGAGGGAAACTGGGCCCTGTAGCAAACAACATATATTAATGGCATTAGAGTACAGTGTTAGTAAATGACACTCTAAGTTCATATGTGAGGCTTTTAACAGATTACAGTGCAAACAGATATTAAAATTATATTATTGTCCAAATGGGTTTCTATGTATACTGTGTTCTGCACTGAACAAGCTAGTAGATCCTACTAGCGGCATATACGATTTTTAATTAGTTTGCCTTTCAGATGGCTTGAATCTGCTTTTATGAGCATCCAGTAGAACCAATGTCCATCTTTTTTCACAGAGACAAAGAATATGATTAAAACTTTTAATTCTATCCTTACCTCTTCTAAATCATCCAGCTCCTCAAGCCGTGTCCTGACCTTTTCCGAAACAGCTGAACCTGGAGTTGTAGCTTTGCCTAGAAGAAATGTGTCATCGGATTAAATTCTCAAATACATTCAGATTTTCTCTCAAATTGGGTTTAGAAGCATCAACATGCAAAAAATTAAACTACAACCCCAAGTTTTAGGAAGGGGGGGGGGGGGGCGAGGCAGAAGACAAAAAAAAAAAACTAAGCAGCACAGCAGTGGAATCTCTATGAGAATACTGATCCCTCGAACAGCCCACACCTGGTTCCAAAAGCAAGTATAACACACTAGAGGGAGTTTCAGGCAGCATACTGGGATCTAGAATTTTTGGATTTTAGCCTCCCTTTTCAACTTTTGCTCAAGGCGGCCTACAGCTTTATAAATAATTCAGGTACAGTAAGTTCCTAAAGAAAATACAATGAAGAGGCAATGGAAGACAAAATGACCTGTCCAACACAAATAAGGTCAGTGGTGAATGTGGGGCTTGAATTATGGTCTTCCTAGTTCTCAACCCACTGCTCTAATCCGGGAGTGCACAAGTTTAGTCCTTGAGGGCAGGGTTTCAGGATACCCCTAATAAATATGCACTTTATTACACTGTTCTCTATACTGTGCTTGGCAAGAGCATCTGAGGAGTTAACAAGCAAAAAGAAATAAATCAAAAAGGGAAAAGAGAGCGCAGGAAGAGGAAAGCAGACTACTGCCAAATCTGCTCCATGAAGCCCAGTGACACAAGTTGCCTATTGATCACCAAAAGCTTGAGCAAAGAAGTAGACAGAGCTGCATGTACATGACCCCCATCGCATACAAATGTATCTTATACATATTCATTAGGAATATCCCAAAAACCTTACCCATTTTCAGCTTTGAAGGACTGAACGTGTGCACTCCTGCTCTAATTATTATACCCCTTTTTCACAGAAGCCCAAGAATGAATCCAATCCTAGATTTCTTATCACCAAGCAATATGTATGGTGGCTTCTGTGATTCCTAGTCATGGGCTGGGGCCCCAAGTCGAAAACTATTTCTAAGATGCTCTGATGATTGGCTTACTTTTCTGCATTTGAATGGACTGTAGTCATAGAAAAGAAGCAAAGAAAGATGACATGATGCCTCCAGGCACTGGAGAAAGGGAAGGTAAGGTGCTCCCTCTCATGGTAGCAGGCATGAATGTCACCTACACACCTGCTCAGTGAGCCACTGAAGGTCCTTCAAGTCACAGCCATCACTCAGTTCTGCTGCTCTACCAGTCCCAGGGGACACAAGCAAGTTGTTGAATGCAATGCTTACAAAGTCAAATGTATGTATTTTTTTGAAAGATTCCAGTTCACTTTAAGTGTTTGTTTTAATTAAGCATTCAGCACTATCAGTAAAAAACCTCAAGTTACCTTTTTCTGATCCCATAAACAGATTCTGGAGAAAAACAACAGTGTGTTAGAGGGAGTTTAGCAAAGAAAATCCTTGAATACCAAAATTGCAATATAGGTAAAAACTTTCAAAATGTTCTCCAGTACTGGTTTATCTTGCATGCATGTAGAAAATATACAGCATATAAGAACAAGGAAGCTTGTAATGGACAGAGAGTGATTTTAAAGGGTACAGCGTAGTTACTCACTTGTAATAGGTGTTCTCCAGGGGCAGCTGGAATCAGTCCGCCCATATGGGTGATGTCTGCACAAACAAAGCCTCTGCGGAAGCATCTCCCCAGCTTTCAAAGAAAACCTTCCCAACTAAGGGTGCCATCTTACTTAGTCAGATGAGAGCCGACAAAGAAGATGGCAAAAAATTGTAAGGCAACTCCAAGGGGAGGAGGGAGGCTTGTGAGGACCGATTCCTGCTGTCCCTGGAGAACGCCTGTTACAGGTGAGTAACTACGCTTTCTCTAGGAACAAGCAGGAAGTCAGTCCTCCCATATGCGACTCCCTAGTTACAGGCTACCAAGAATCTGTAGAAAAACACAGCCCAGCCATGAGCAACCGCAAGTGAATCTGAGGAAAGACTCTAAGGACCCCATTGTCCAGGGAGAACCATCACTCTGGTAGCCTGAACGAGAAGGGTCGGAGGTTAGGAGCTGCCTAAACCCTGAACAGATTACAGAGTACGGTCTGGCTAAAGGTGCTGTCCCGTCGGGACTCCCTCTCCAGGCAGTAGTGAGTTGCAAAGGTGTGAAATGAGGACCAGGTGGCAGCTCGGCTGATGTCTCCCATAGGGACAGAGTGTAGGCTTGCAACAGAGGTTGGCCACAGCTCTGATGTTGTGCACCATGACCTGGCGCTCCGAGAGTCCAGCCTGATCGTGGGCAAAGGTGATGCAGGCCGCCACCCAGGTGGACAGGGTCCGCTTGGTAACAGCCTCCCCCAGATGACTGGGGTCATAGGAAACAAAAAACTGAGGCTTTGCAGTGGCCCTGGGTACATTGCAGGTAGGAAAGGGCACTCTTACCATTCAGAGTATGGAGAACAGCTGCCGCCTTGTCTGCGTGGGGCTGTGGGAAGAAGGTGAGGAGCACCACCTCTTGGTTGAGGTAGAAGGGGGATACCACCTTCGGAAGGAATTTAGGGTGGGTGCGAAGCATGGCCCTATTCTTACAGAACCCGGTGTAAAGGTGTCTCAGCCTGAAGCTCACTGACTCTGCGGGCAGAGGCGAGGGCCACCAGGAAGACTACCTTCCAGGAGAGAACACAAATGGCAGGTAGTCAGAGGTTCTAAAGGCTGCTTAGTGAGCTGCGCCAGAACCACATTGAGGTCCCATTCCATCGGAGGTGAGGGGAAAGGAGGCTTAGAGAGCAGAAGGCCCCACATAAATCGGGTAATGAGGGGCTGTGCAGAGAGAGGCTTGCCCTCTATGGAGTGATGGTGCACCAAGAGCGCACCCAGGTGCACTCTGACAGAGTTGGACTTGAGTCCAGTCTGCAAAAGGTGGAGCAAGTACTGCAGCACCGTGCGCACCTGGCAAGAGAACGGGTCTACCGTTGCTCCAAATACCATACTGAGAATCTGTGCGACTTAAAGGCAAAGGCTTGTCTCATGGAGTTCTTACGAGAGGCCAGGAGGACTTCCTCCACCTCTCTTGGGAGGCTAAAGGGTGCCAAGGCTCCCGTTCAGCAGCCATGTTGTTAACAACAAGGACCCCAGGTTGGGGTGAAGAAGGGAGCCCTCTTCCTGTGTCAGTAGCCCCAAGGCATTCCCCAGAGGGACCGGAAGCTCCGTTGAGAGGCAGAGCAACAGGGGAAACCAAGGCTGCCTGGGCCACCACGGGGCCACCAGGATCATGGTGGCCTTGTCCCGCAGGACCTTGAAGAGGGTCCAGGCGATTAGTGGCATGGGAGGTAAGGCATAAAGAAGGCCCTCTGACCACGAGATGAGGAAGGCGTCCGCTGCTATCCGGGATGGATGCGGTTGGGGACAAAAAAAGTGGGGCAGCTGAGAATTGGTCGGGCTGGCAAAGAGGTCCAGGGTGGTGCAACAGCTATTCCGACTCTAGAGAACCCCAAGTCTGCTAGGGCATTGTCTTGGCCCAGGAGGAATACCGCCCTGAGGAGCATTCCCTGAACAATCATGTGCGAGCACAGGGCCATACCCTCCTGGCAGAGGCGCTGAGACCTGTGCCCCCCTGCTTGTTCAGGTAGAACATCGCGACCTGGTTGTCCGTTTGGACTAGCACAGACTGGTTCTGGAAGGCCTTGATTGCAAGAAAAATGGCCTTGAGCTCCAGCAGGTTGATCTGTTACTGGGTCTCTGCCAGGGACCAGTTGCCCTGAATGCGCAGTTCCTTACAGTGGGCGCCCCAGCCCAGTAGGGATGCATCCGTGGTGAGGCCCCTCTAGGGGTTTGGGGGCTGGAAGGGCATGCCCTCCTGCAGGTGCTGTGTGCCCTGCCACCAGTCGAGCAACTCTGCTAGTTGAAGGGACACCGAGACCTTGTCCCGGAGCCTGTTCGTGGCTTGTGTCCACTTTGAGTGGAGACACCACTGAGCTGCCCACATGTGGAGGCAGGCGTTGGAAACCATATGGATTGTGGATGCCATGTGGCCTAGTAGGCAGAGCATGGACTGTGCTGACACTGTGATGGCGCTGCACCTCGATGGCCAGGGCACCGAGGCAATCCGCCCTTTCCAGGGGAAGGAAGGCCTTGACCTAGAGAGTGCCCAGACGAGCTCCTATAAACTCCAGGTCTTGCGCTGGAGTGAGGTGAGATTTGGGGTGGTTTATCACAAACCCCAAATGCTGCGGGCAGTGGCCTGTTGCACCTCGGTGGCCATGTCCCCCCTTTACGAGCCAGTCATCCAGGTATGGGAAGACGAAGGCTCCTTGGAGACGGAGATAGGCAGCCACCATTGCCAGGCACCTGGTGAAGACTCTTGGTGCAGAACTAGGCCAAAGGGTAGTACCCTGTACTGGTAGTAGTCGCCCCCGACCATGAACGTTAAGTACTGCCTGTGACTGGTATGAATAAGGATGTGGGCGTAAGCATTCTTTAGGTCCAAGGAGCATAGACAATCTCCCTGCTGGAGGTACGGCAACAATGTTCTAAAGGAGAGTATCTTGAACTGCTCCTGCACCAGGAACTTGTTCAGGTTGCGCAAGTCCAAAATGGGCCTTGAGCCCCCTGTTCTTTTTGGGACCAGAAAGTAACGGGAGTAGAACTCTTTCCCCTGAGATGGAGGGATATTGGTTCCACAGCTGCATCTCTGATGAGGCCTGCGAGTTCCTGCAGTAGCAGGGCCTGGTGCAGGGGAGTCCAAGCGGGCTCTCCTGGGAAGAAAGGGGGAGGCGTCTGGTTCAAGTGAAGGAGGTAGCCTTCTCTGACAATCTGGAGGGCCCAGGTGCCGGTGGTTATGGCCGGCCACTGATGGGCAAAGTGGATCAGATGTCCCCCTATTAGAAGCCCTTTCCCTATCCCTCCCCCCCACCCCCCCAGGAAGAGAGGCTATGCTCAGGGAGTCAAAACCCCGACCCAGCCAGGGCAGGAGCCGGTGTTTGGGGCTTATAGCCCTTAGGCTTGCGTTGACCTTGGCCCACTCCTTTGCCCTGGTGATCCTGCTGTGGGGTGTGGGGAGCCTGATATTGAGGGAAGTCTCAAGAAGGCTGGTTTTTCCTGTGGAAAGGAGGCCTCTTCCTCGATGGTTTCTTCTTGGGAAGGGTGAAGGTCTTCCTGAAGAGCAGAGTCCTCGTGAAGAACTCTGTCTCGATCTCCACCACCTTATCCTCCATCGGTTTGCCAAAGAGGTTTCCACAGAGGCAGGGGACGTCGAGGAGTTTCTCCTGGACCCACTGCTCCAGATCCGATACCCGGAGCCAGGCCTGGTGTTAGGCACTGATGCCTGCAGCAGTCACCCTCGCATTAGACTCAAAACCATTGTAGGCGGCTCGAGGCATATATTTCGAGCACTCCCCGACACACTTCGTGAGGGTCTGGAATTGCTGGAGATGGTCTCCGCCGAGACCCGCTGAGAAACCTGAAAGTTCCTTTGCTAGGTCTCAGAGATACATGCCGATTTACAGTTGGTAGGCTTGGATTCGGCAACTCAGCATCAAGCCCTGGTAGCATCTGCGTTTCCAGGGGCACAGAGGAGTGAGTCTTTGGGGTTTTTTTCTGCCAGTTCATGGTCGACCACCATCATAGAGGTGTGAGGGAGTTGTGCCTTCAGAAAGCTGGGGCCCCACTGGACCCAGTACATGGTGTTGGGGTGTCAGCTAACTATCAGCACCAACACTGGTGTCTCCCATATCTGAAGGAGTCACCACCAGAGGATGGCGGGGGCAGGGACTGTAAGGGCCTCCTTAGGTGGTGGCCTCATACTGGAGGATTTCAAGCTCTTCTGTGTGAGAGTCCTCCTCAGACTACATTGTGAGACAAGGTTTTCGCCATGTCCCAGACAAACTCAAGGAACGATGTGTCCTCGGGTGGGGACTGGCGTAGTGATGTCGGGAGAGACAGATCCAAGGGGAGATTGCTGTGCTTACATGTCTCCGGGAAAGCCTCATCCTCGGACTCCCAGTCCAAGTAGTCAGTTGAGGACTTCAGGCCTGACGGCTCCTGAGGCATCGGGCTCAGGTTGGGTCTTTGGTGACCCACAGTGGCTGGAGACACAAGCGCTTGCCGGGGAGGATCTCGCACCCAAGGAATGGGAGTGGGATCAAGACCCTCGCCGAGGATCAGCTCAAGGCTCTTGAGGATCGTCTCGGCAGCCCGGGGAGTCCTCGATATCGAAGTCCCTGTGGCCTCAACGCAAGCACCGGTGGGGCCGGGCATCGGCACTTGCTGCGAGGCAAGGAAGGCAGTGACACTGCGCTACAATGCATCATTCTGGCTTCCCACTCAGGAGTTGCAGCCTTCGACACAGAAACCGGGGTGATCAGATCCGGCACTGATGAGAGGGCGTCTTTAAGAACATAAGAACATAAGATATGCCATACTGGGTCAGACCAAAGTCCATCAAGCCCAGTATTCTGTTTCCAACAGTGGCCAATCTAGGTCATATGTACCTAGCAGTTTCCCCAAGAGACACAAGTTCCACAATGCTTGTACTGGATCAAGTATTGATATCTTCGGTCACTTCTTAATAATGGTTTATGGACCTTTCCTCCAGGAACTTGTCCAAACCTTTTTTAAACCCAGCTACACTAATAGCCTTTACTACATCCTCCGGTAACAAATTCCAGAGTTTGACTACACGATGAGTGAAAAATATTTTCTTTTATTAGTCTTAAATAGTTTACCCTGTAGCTTCATTGCATGTCCCCTAGTCTTTCTATATTCTGATAAGGTAAACAATCGATCTACGTTTACCCGTTCCACTCCGTTCATTAATTTATAGACTTCTATCATATCTCCCCTCAGCCGTCTCTTTTCCAGGTTAAAGAGCCCTAACCTTTTTAGCCTCTCTTCATAGGAGTATCCTTCCATCCCATTTACCATTTTGGTGGCTCTTCTCTGTACCTTTTCTAAAATCGCTATATCCTTTTTAAGATACGGCGACCAGAATTGCACACAATATTCAAGGTGCGGTCTCACCATGGAACGATATAGAGGCATTATAATATCTTTTGTTTTATTTTCCATTCCTTTCCTTATCATACCTAGCATTCTATTTGCTCTCTTGGCCGCCGCTGCACACTGGGCCGAGGGTTTTAACATGGTATCCACAATGACGCCTAAATCTTTTTCCTGGGTGGTGGTTCCTAATGTGGAACCTTGCATCGTGTAACCATAGTTTGGGTTGTTCTTCCCTAGGTGCATAACCTTGCACTTGTCCACATTAAATTTCATCTGCCATTTTGATGCCCAGTCTTCCAATTTATCAAGATCCTCTTGCAATTTTTCACAATCCTCTTGGGTTTTAACAACTTTAAATAGTTTTGTGTCATCTGCAAATTTGATAACCTCACTCGTTATTCCACTTTCCAGGTCATTTATGAATATGTCAAAAAGCAGCGGACCCAGCACAGATCCCTGGGGTACACCACTATTCACCTTTCTCCATTGGGAAAATTGGCCATTTAGCCCTACCCTCTGCTTTCTATCTTTTAACCAGTTCCTGATCCACAGTAGTACACTGCCTGCTATCCCATGACTCTTTAGTTTTGCCAAAAGTCTCTGATGAGGGACCTTGTCAAAGGCTTTCTGAAAGTCCAGATACACAATATCAACCGACTCACCTTTGTCCACCTGTTTATTCACTCCTTCAAAAAAACATAACAGATTAGTAAGACAAGATCTTCCTTGTCTAAAGCCATGTTGGCTGTCTCCCATTAGGTTGTGACTATCTACATGCTAAGTAATTTTATTCTTTATGATGGTTTCTACCATTTTTCCCGGTACTGACGTCAGGCTCACCGGTCTGTAGTTTCCCGGATCACCCCTGGAACCCTTTTTAAAAATTGGTGTTACATTGGCGATCCTCCAATCTTCAGTTATTAGAGATGATTTTAATGATAGTTCACAGATTACTAATAGCAGGTCTGCAATCTCATATTTCAGTTCTTTCAACACCCTTGGATGTATACCATCCGGCCCAGGTGATTTGCTACTCTTCAGTTTATCTAATAGTTGTAAGACATCTTCCCGATGTATCGATATTTCCTTCAATTCTTCCGCACCTTTAAATACCACTTCAGTCATGGGTAACATCCCTACATCTTCCTCAGTAAAAACCGAAGCAAAGAATTCAGTCTCTCCGCTATCGCCTTGTCGTCTCTTAGTGCTCCTTTAACCCCTTTATCATCTAATGGACCAACTGACTCTCTCACAGGTTTTTTGCTACGAATGTACTTGAAAAGGTCTTTATTTCGCATTTTTGCTTCCACAGCAAGCTTCTTCTCAAATTCTCTTTGCCTGCCTTATCAATGCCTTGCATTTGACTTGCCAGTGCTTGTGCTGTTTCCAGGTTGTCGTTTGGCTCTTTTTTCCATTTCCTGAAAGATGCTTTTTTGGCAACAACAGCCTCTCTGACCTCACCTTCCAACCATGCTGGCAGTTTTTTGGACTTCCGTCCACTTTTCTTAAAGCGTGGAATACAGCTGGTCTGGGCTTCCAAGATAGTATTTTTCAACAACACCCAAGCTTGATGTACGTCTTTAACCTTCACAACTGCTCCTTTTAGTTTTTTCTTAACTGTTTTCCTCATTTTATCATAGTCTCCCTTTCGAAAGTTAAAAAGTAGTACTGTGGATTTCCTTACTATCCCTCCTCCACTAATTAAATCAAAGGCGATCATGCTATGATCACTATTGCCAAGTGGCCCCAACACCCTTATCTCTTGCACTAGATCTGGTGTTCCACTAAGGACTAGGTCTAATATGGCTTCCCCTCTGGTCGGTTCATGAACCAGCTGCTCCAAGAAGCAATCATTTATTTCATCTAGGAACTTTATCTCCCTAGCATGTCCTGACGTGACACTGACCCAGTCAATACCGGGGTAATTGAAATCACCCATTATTATTACTGCGCTGTAACTTTTTGTTAGCTTCCTTGATTTCTTTGAGCATTTCATCATCCATTTGGTCATTCTGGTCAGGTGCTCGATAGTACACCCCCACTGCCATCGCCTTCCCCCTTTTATATGGAATTTCAATCCATATAGATTCTACAGCAGATTTTGTTTCCTGCAAAACTTTAATCCTTTCTGAGTCAATGCCCTCTCTAACATAGAGCGCAACCCCTCCACCAATTTGATCAGCTCTGTCATTATGATATAGTTTGTACCCAGGTATCACAGTGTCCCACTGGTTGTCCTCCTTCCACCATGTCTCTGATATTCCAATCATATCTAACCTTTCATTTAGTGCTATATATTCTAACTCTCCCATCTTATTCTTTAGACTTCTAGCATTTGCATACAAGCATTTTAGAGAATGTATTTTATTCATGTTAATTTGGCTATTGTTAGACATGGGTAAATTGGGATCTTTAAGCTCTATCTGCTCCATACTTGAGGGCATTTGGGTTACTTTACTCTTTTGTGGAACCTCTCTGCTTTTGGTAGTATCCTTGAAGGATACATTCTTCCGAACCATCCGCTCTTGGGCGACTGTCGGCTTTCCCCTAATATCTAGTTTAAAAGCTGCTCTATCTCCTTTTTAAAGGTTAATGCCAGCAGCCTGGCATTAACCCTTTGATGGGACAGGCCTTGGGTGTCCATGATCCATCATCTGAGGCCCCAGAGTCTGTTTTGGGCACCTTCGTCGGCCGTGGCTGCTCCCGCTCCAATTCCTCCGATACACTCCAGGGACTGTGGAACCTGGTATAGGACCTGCCATATGTGTTCAATTCCCAGGAAGAAGTCCTTGAGGATTTCTTCTTTCACTCACGCTCCAGGGAACCCTTGTCGGAGTATCCGCAAACCCGATCGGGCGCCGTGGGGGCTTTATGTGATTCTTGAGGATCCGTGCTGGGCCTTAGAGTGTGAGGTTACTGGGGACATCAGGGCAGAATCTGACCTGCGGAAGATGTCATCTTGCTTCTGCCAATGACTTTGGATGGCCTTGGCAGACATCTTTTTATACAGGGCGCAAACCTCTGGGTCTTGGTCGGCACCTAGACACTGGAGGCAGCAGTCGTGTGTATCGGTTAAGGACATGTTCTTTGCACACCGATCACACTTTTTGAGCCCCCACTGGCCACTGGGGCATTAAGGCCCCCCTGCGAGGTCAAAGACCCTCGATGTGGCCAGCAGTTAGAAAAGGCATGAAACCACACTTGAAGAAAAAAAAATAAAAATCAGTTCCGAGACTTGGCCAAGACAATGGGGCAGGAAAGGCAGGCACTATAATGCACAAAAAAAAAAAAAACCCGCTCAATTTTTTTCAAGGGAAAGAAGAGCGACATCTGTTGGGCTACGAAGAAAAAGGGAGACCGAGTAAGATGGCACCCTTGGACGGGAAGGGGACCGTGCATGCATGGTGGCATCTCCCAAAGGCTTTCTTTGAAAGCTGGGGAGATGTTTCCATTGGGGCTCCGTCGGCACTGGCGTCACCCATATGTGAGGGCCGACTTCCTGCTTGTTCCTGGAGAAAATATTTTTCACTCTATAAAAGCAGCCTGAAAAACACAGCAAATAAGATACTACCATCATGTCTACTAATGACTGAAGCATGGACTATTGCCCACTTGGGGGGAGGGATTTTATGAAGATTTTCCATATGTAAAATTTGTTTTGCATGGCAATATACACGTGGATAAATATGCAATATGTAGGCATTTCCGGGGATGTAGTCTGGGCAGAGCTGAGGTACAGGTGCAACGTAAGCATGCATTTTATAAAAGATGCAAGCACACTCGATAAACAAGCATTTACACCTGCCCCGGACCTGGTGTATAACCATCAGCCAGCATTTGCATGCTATTGGGCCTGGATCTGAGAGCCTATTTAATAAATAAATAAAAAAAGTATCTTTTTGGACTTCCCGCACAGGCGTCCTTTATTAAATCAGGCACTTAGAAGGCAATTAATCATTCTGTGTTTATACTAATAGAACAGTTTATTAGGCCGGTTATTTTGTTCCATAACTGAATGCAAACCGTTCAGAGAGTTCAAAGGCAAATCAACATATGTCATATAGTAACACCAAACTCTTCAGGTTTGGAAAGGAGAGAGAAACGTGTTACTCAATGGAGGAGAAACCAGACCTAAGGCCAGGGCAGCTCCCCTACAGCCGAGGGCGCGGCAGACAAATACATCATCCAGCACTTACTATGGAAAGCTTTTCTGTAGTTGTGTATCTGGCCAGGATCACACTGCGCTTGCTGGGCCATGGCTCAAAATCACTTCCGACTGCTGAATTTTCTTCTTTCTCCCGTTTCTTTCTCCCATTGTCCTTATAAAAAAAAAAAAAAAAAAGTCAAGAGAGAACAACATTGATGCTAGCACTCAAAAGCTACCTGCACAGCAACAAAGGACAGTGGCACACCATACAATGCCTATTGCATCAGTCAAACATGTAAAGTGTAATAGTTCAGATAAATTACCATCAGAAGTCAATGCTGGTCTGATATATATATATATATATATATATATATATAAAGATCTTTTAAAGAACGTTTAAACATTTATCTATTCGATATGTTTCAACTTCTTGTATTTTTCTATCCCCGGGATCTCCCTTTATCCCAAGAAATCAAAACACCCACTAAAGACAGGGCAAGCATCTCATTTTTACATATCTCTTGTCACCTAAACTTATTTTGCAATTGATCTCTCCCTAACAGTAAGCATTATAGTGCATTACTATCAAAATGATGATGATCAAAAGTGACACGTTACTGTATGGAAGAGGTCTTGTGAAATGCATGATTCGAATCGCACTACATGCCTTGATTTATTTATTTGCATTGTTTGTTATACTGCCTTCTCATCTCGACTCATCTGTGGTACAATCTTTGCACATTACCATGTTCGCGGCAGCAGTCAGTGGTTCTGCCGTTGCTGCAAATATTGACAAAGGGTCGGTTCCATCGAGCACGCTACTCAGGGGATCCAGCACCAAGCTAGAAGAAGATGAAGAGGTAGAAGAGGTGCTGCCTTTCCGGCCCACTTTCTTGGTTTTGGATTCTGTGACCTGGGCAACAGACGTGACTGTGTTAGTTTAAATGTCCTCATCTGTAAGCTCGCTTGCATAGCTCTCATGACGAGAATATAATGCAGAGGCTGTCACACTACCCAAGGTTTTGCTTTTAAATTCAAGTTGCATATTCATTTCACATCAAGACCACAAGCCCAGAACACTGCTTCTCTTGCTGGGATGTTTAATGTAAACCAAATTTTTTAAAAGATGTGATTTTATTCAAGCCATGAATATCAGTTTCCATTGCCAATTCTACAAAGTCTGCAGTCCAAACCTTTAGTGGGAGACATCATGGGGAGGTGGGAGAGGGTAATTTCATAAAGTTATTTTCATATATATGTCCGTTAATGGTCTCTCATAAAATACTATCTGACAAATGTACATCCACTGGCACAAATGCATTTACTTTGCAAGTACACCTGCTAATTATACAATATTTTACTTTACACCCATACTTGCATACTGTATACATGGTCATTTACAGCTGCTTTTACTTACACTAGTATTTTATAAAGACAAATAGATGCTTATGATATGAAACCTAATATTTTTTCCTTAAAAAAGTAACTCCTCTCCTAAGATACCCCTATGTTTCTTAAGTGTGGCTAAGTTTACTATTCGGCAGTAGCGGCTTCCGTGCGATAACGGGGCCACGGCTCCATTATCGCATAGAAGTCGTTACCGCCGAATAGTAAACATACCCCATAGTAATATAGTGGATGATGTTGGATAAAGACCAGAATGGCCCATCTAGTTGCCCAATAAGATGGTTAGGTCACATTGTGCAAGTCACCCCCATGCCTTTTTCTCCAAGGTAACAAAAGAAAGTGCTTGAAGTTTTTTAAAGCTCCATTTAGCCAATCGCATCATTTTGAATCTGGGTGATGCTATACTGTTTAACATCAGAAAAGCATGCCCCAAGCTGCAAATATATTTGTGAATAAATTCTAAAAAGGTTGTTGCCTTTAAAGTACCTGGGACATATATACAATAGAAAAATACATGTCTTTTATTAATATATATATTTTTTTACCAATAATGTCTTGCCAGTTTTAGCTCAACAATTTTTTCTCCCCAAGAACTGTTCTACAATTTAAGGGAGTAGGGGATAAAGGGAATTTAAAGGAACTTTAAATGGCCCTTTGGCACGGCCAAAGGAACTTTAGAGGGCAGTTTGGCCGTGCCAAAGGAACTTTAGAGGGCCCTTTGGCACGGCCCTTAGGCAAAGGCCCACATTGTGAAACCAGCAACCCTTCCTCAAGTTCCGTCTGTGCACCGAGACGCCAGTGAAACCCACGAAGAACCCGTACACAGTTTTGCAAATATCCCAACAGCCTGAATGTGCTCTCACACCCACCCCTGCCAGGACTGCAACGACGTCCCCCAGGATTGAGCTTGCTCCCACCTTCAACCAGATGATCTGTCCATCACCGCAAGTATTCTACCCATAAATGAACTGATTGTCTAAACTAGAACTGATTGTCCTTGATACTACCAGCATATGTAATCACACTGTTCTCAGTAGCCATTACCTCTCTCTCTTACTATACTGTTGTCAGTAGCCATTACCTCTTTCTCTTACTATACTGTTGTCAGTAGCCATTACCTTACTATACTGTTGTCAGTAGCCATTACCTCTCTCATATTATACTGTGGTCAGTAATTGATACCTATCTTTCTTATTATACTGTTGTCAGTTATAATACTGTTGTCAGTAGCCATTACCTCCCTCTCTTATTATACTGTTGTCAGTAGCCATTACCTCACAACCATAGTACTGTCTTCATGCAGTTAATTTATTATCCAACTTGCAATCACTGTACTGTTACACTTAATTTATCCCAGTTGCTGCTGTTCCATATCCCCCTGCACCTTTGTCAACTTGTTATTTTTCTTCACAGTTATATATTCTGCTTGTAGTAGCAAAGTTACCCGATCCAAATTCTCTGGCTGCACTTTATTAATCTACAATGTACAAAATCCTGTTCTTATTCTCTACCCTCCTAACCCTTGGTCTCCCTTGCATTTCAAATGCTTTCCACCATGATTCCAACCATATACCAATACTACACACCCATGGAAGGAGATGGTCTGAATTCCCCCACCACACCACAACAAAAACAACCGTACACCCCACTCTCACCTACTTCACATTCCCCTCCAAAACATCAAAAAGACAAAAGCCGAGAAGCAGCATCATCAGCGCCGACTGAAATGTGCACTGATAAATGCCAGATCAGTAAAATCAAAATGGCCTGCTACCATTGACCTGATTCCGCTATACAATCTTGACATCCTAATGATCACGGAGACATGGCTATCTGACTGCGACAACGCCCTATTGAATCAGATGCTGCCACCTGGATTTGATTTATACACATGCCACAGGACCATCCAGAGAGGAGGCGGGACGCTCATCCTTGCAAAAGCTGATCTACACTTCAAACTATGCAACTCCTCTAGCTCAGCCCATCTTGATTCCCTCACCATAGCTAATGAGCTATGCACAATTAACCTTTTCTATCGGGCACCCACCCCTTTACCAGATGACCTCCCAACAATAATTGAGCTTGCCTGCATGTCGTCCTCCTCACGCTCCCCAACTTGGTTGGTAGGCGATTTCAACCTCCCGTCTCTTCATGATAGCCACTCAACGGCATTCCTAAACGCCTTAGAGGATCTAGGCTACAAACAACATGTCGACTCCCCCACACACTCTAAGGGAGGTAAACTGGACCTCATCTTTGCCCCCCATTTCAACGACTCAACAGCCCAAGACCTTGCACTGTATATATCACCTGTGCCTTGGTCAGATCACAACCTCCTTAGATTCATTATACCCTTTAATACATCCTACAAGAGCCAAATGTCATCAAACATTTCTGATACCCATACTGCCCGCTTCCGTCCATTCAACCGGAGCGTAGTCCTGGAAAATCTTCTGCCACTTATGACCAACACGTCTCTAAACCTAGATGATCTCATCTCCAAATGGGACGAGAACCTTCGAGCTGCCTCCTGTCCATCCCACACTGAAAAGAGAACAAGGAAACGGGAACACGCACCATGGTTCTCTTCTGACCTTCGCTCATCTCTCCACCACCTGCGCAAACTTGAGAGACGGTGGCGACGATCACACTCCTCAGAATCACTTGATACATACAACTCTTACCTAATAACCCACCGTCGAAAGATAACACAGAGCAGGAAACTCTACCACACAGATTTATTGAAACGTTCCATCAATAAACCACAAGCCCTATTCAGAATAGTAAAATCCATAACAGGCGAACCGGTCTCCGCCCAACCCTCAATGCCTCAACCACAGGACTTTGCAAACTACTTGCAATCAAAGATGATTAAGACCAACATAAACATGTGTAGCAGTACATCACCCATACCGTCTAAGACACCCCTAGCAACTCCACTATGTAATTTCACTGTGGTCTCAAATAGAGAGATGGAGAACATTGTCGCCTCTATCAATCCCAGCACAGCACCCAACGACCCCTGTCCAGCCAGTTGGATCAAAGAGCTGCGTCATGACCTAAGCCAAATCCTGTGCAATATATTGAACCAGTCTTTTCTAACAGGCTCGTTCCCACAGCGCCTGAAAAAACACCTCCATCAAGCCCCTACTAAAAAATAGCAGACTTGACCCGTCCAAAGTCGAATCTTTTAGGCCAATCTCGAGCATCCCCCAGCTTGCAAAAATCATAGAAAAAGCTGCTCAACAACAACTCCAGCACCATATTGACACTGAAGCTCCACTGGACCCGTCACAACACGGCTTCAGGGAAGCGCATGGCATCGACACAGTCCTCACAACCCTATTCAACGAATTGGTCACTGGTATGGACAGCATCCAACAAGGATTTGTCCTCATCTTCCTGGACATCTCCGCCGCCTTTGACTCTGTGAATCATGACATACTTCTACAACGCCTGAAGGAAAAGGGGATTCAAGACACAGCACTTGAATGGTGTAAATCCTACCTATCCAACAGGTGGCAACAAGTAAAAACAGGTCATACATCCTCGGAACCATTCCTGCAGTCTCAGGGGGTACCTCAAGGATCGTCCTTATCGGCATTAATGTTCAATATATATATGCAGCCGATATGTGATTTGATCCGATCTTTCAACGTACGATGCCTGGCTTACGCAGACGACATCCTCCTCTACATGCCGTTCAAAATTGACCAACCGATGTTCTCCCCAATAATCAATTGTTTCGGAGCTGTAGCTGATTGGCTGCTGACACAAAACCTTCGGATCAATCATAGTAAAACTGATGTCCTTTTTGTTACGAAGAACCGTAAATTCACACCCCCCCCATCGCTACTTGTCAACAATGTAGAATTGAAGTCCAAACCTACAATCAGATATCTTGGCATCACATTGGACCAGCACCTAGATATGACCACACATGTGAAGAACGTTACAAAGTCTATATATCACAAGATCAAAACGTTACGTCACCTCCGCCCCCTACTGGAATCCAGTGACTACCGGACAACCTTTCAGGCATTAGTCCTCCCACACCTGGACTTTGCGAACATCGTCCTGCACGGCCTGCCTCAATCAACTTTAAATCCGCTCCGCCTAGCTATGAATGCCGCCGCAAGAGTTCTCTCTGGATCATCAAGAACTGACCACATAACACCAATCATGAAAAATCTGCATTGGCTGCCGTTACATGCCAGACTCCAATATAAGTCACTAGTCCTTACTTTCAAAGCCCTGAATAACTACCCACCTACACCGATTAGCAAACTAATCCACAGCACCCTGGAAAACAGAGACAGGAGATCCACTTCAATGAACACCTTAATAGTCCCCAAGATGATGACGTCATGTACTAAGACCACTTCCAACAGGGCTTTCTCTATATTCGCTCCCCTAAATTGGAATGCCCTTCCACATGAAATCCGTGGCATCAAAAGCTTAATCCTATTCCGAAAAGCTCTGAAACACCACCTATTCACAATATACTACCCTGACACCCACACATCGGGTAAACTTCCCTCATGTCTCAGCTACCATAGCACCTTATTACAACCAGAAAATGGTTAGACTATACTACTGCCCACCCACCACTTTTACTCCTGTCCCTCCCTCACGAAATGAAGATGATACCAAATTGGCTTAGAATATTGGTGACAATACTAATTTAACATGTAAATAGTTACCCTGTAAATAGTTACCCCGGTTATCCTATGTTTTTTTTTTTCCCTGTTCTATGTAAAACTCAATGTTGCTTGTATGCATTGTAGTATGTTTTGTTCGATGTACACCGCGCTGATTGTAATAGCGCGGTATAGAAGAAATGTTAAATAAATAAATAAATAAATAAATAAATAAATAAACTTTCCAAAGAACACAAAGAAGGTATCAATGAGAGAAGCAGGATTTAAATCTTGATTTCCAGCCCTTAGCTTTAAGCACTGTGCCACCTTCTCCCTGCAAATGCTAAGTGCACCACCAAGTCAATGCTCGCTGCTGGCGACACAGCCCCTGGGTTTTATTGGCAAGGTGGGACAGGAAGTAGATTGCCAGGCCTATCTTCCACGCAGCCCCTGGTATTCCAAGGTAGTCACCCATCCAAGTATTAGCCAGGCCTGACCCTGCTTAGCTTCTGAGACCAACCAAGAGCAGGTTCATTCAGGACAGCTGAAAACGCAAAATATCTTTAGACCGAAAAAAGAAAGTAGACCAAGCAGGTGATGGTACCATTTAGAATTTAAAAAAAATATGAAAAAGCTGATGAGATGGGAGTATTATGGATTTTGCATTAGTGAAAACAGCATACTGGATCAGAGGACATAATTGGATTAACAGATGGTAGACAGGGAATCTGTTCTTCTTTATTATGGACCCTCACAAACAAGTTCATCCAGCACTGGCCTCCTTCATGCAGAAACAAGTCTTGCTGTCTGTCATTTTGGCAGGAAGTAACTTTCTGTGATAGCTACCAGTGAGAAGCAAATAACAGAACAAGAAGGTCAGAAACCATACAGCAAAATAAATACTCAGCAATGGCAGGAGCTTACCATAATAGGTTTTAAAGGATGGTACTCTCCCGTCTCCAACCTGACAGCCTCCAACCTGCAGGACTGTAGTTCTGCTGCATAATTTCTGTACCTTGAATGCCTACCAATAAAAGATGCAGACCAGTTAATCTGTGCATCCAAAGAATAATCTGCATACTTTCATACATAGAAATTTGCAATGGCATTTCAATAATTTCACTTTGCATTAGCCATTAATGAGTTAAAGAAATCTAATTAAGAACTATTGACAAAAAAATGTCTATTTTGGCAAAAACTGTAGCATTCAGAAACAATTCAATCAAACACTGCATGGTAAATCCATAACATGAATTGCTCTGTCAAAATCATGGCCAACACTCATCTGCATGAAGAGGTGTATTTCAGGCCAGCCTCTGGCTTCGATTCCCAGGCCAGGTCCTCTGCTCCCCGAGCTGCCCACGGTGATGTTGCAGAGATAATGAGAGAATGTTCCCAATTTGGAAGGGGGGGGGGGGGGGTCGACAGGTACTGAACATCATTATGACTGCAGGAAATCTGGTGGATGGTCCCCGAATGTGGACTATGCTTGATAACACTGAGGGCTAAGTAAGTTGGACGGAATATACAAAATTAAGGTTAAAAAAAAACACCTTTGGGTAGTTCTGAGTGAAGGTCCATGGCATTGTAGCCCAAATAGCTGGTTCTGATTGAGATGGAAGCATAAAAGAGCAGAAAAAAAACCCCAAAAATGTTTTTAGTCTAAATTAATCTAAATAGAGTTGTGCAGAGGAGCATATAAAAAAATCATTTTCACAAAGACAATCAAAAAACCGTAGGAGCCCTTTTACTAAAGAGCGCTAATGCACGCTTAACGCTATAAATAATGTGCAGTAGTTGCAACCCCTGTGCACTAACTGCTGGGGGTGTGGCCAGCAGGTTCTCAGGAGTTACCACGCAGAGCGGTACTATTAACGCACCATGGCAGTGCGCACCAGTACTGGAGGTGCATTGAATGCCACTTACGAGGTGGTGTTCAGTGCACCCATGCTAATCGCACGAGGTGCAGGCAGCACACAGTGTGTACCCATCAGCTCCCTGCTCTGGGCTTACTACGCCCACTCTCTGCCCTTTCACCACCCCAACATGGAATGCACTGACAGCACAGAAATCAGTGCACTCTCACGGTCTGGACTCTATGCTGGTCAGTCACCACAGGCTTAACATGTGCCAAACCTGTACTGAGTGCACAGAGCACTATAGTAAAAGGTAAATCCCAAGTGCCTGGTTGCCCAGCATTAAGCTTCCGGCAAAATACCCATGTTGGAGAGTGGCTGAGAGAGGGAAAGATGCTGGAAGATAAAGGCATCTTCAGGAGAGAGGAGAGCAAAGAAAAGCAAAAAGTAAAAGTACGAAAAGACAATTAAAAAAAAAAAAAGGTTCCTTCCCTAACTAAAGGAGCTTCTTAAGAATGCATACATAGATTGATCTGAAAAGCACACGTCTGTCAGGTTCCCTTGAGCTGTCCTGAACATTTGCTGTGGATAGGACACCAAAAGCAAACATTAACAGGGGAGACACAAAGACTGAAAAGAAGAAAGAAAGTTTCCATAAATTTTTGGTTAATGCCTTAGTTTTCCACTATTTTTTCCATTCTTATGGTGTTAAGCAGCATGAACACTCATGTTGCAGCTCTCTGCCTGGAAAACCCTCCAGCAAGCTGACCATAATTTCTGCTGCATCCCAAATACCACAACGGAATTCCAAAGCTCTCAGGGCAGGTTTTAGCTATCAAATACTCCCTGCTCACATTTTTGAAAATGGAGCACGAGGTAGGAAATCTGAACAACCCTGAACCAAAGAAACTGAGCGGCCAACCAAAGTTCATTTCCGAAACAGACATGTGCCATTACTGAGACTACTACTACTATTCAGCACTTATAAAGCGCCACGCACGCAGCGCTGCACAGCTAACCTACAAGAGGTAGCCAACATACAAGAGACACTCCCTGCCCGTCAAAGTCATGCTCATCGGAGCTTACAATCTAATTAGAACAGTACATTAGTAAGACTCTGTCCGACAGCCACAACTTTTGCCATAGAGAAAGAAATCATTAAGCACAAGAAAGCCAAGCAATGCGGAACATGTCTGGGTTATGCCAGTACAGTATCACCCTTCAAATCAAAGGCAGAGCTAGCTAAAGATTGTAATGCCTTCTCCTCCCACCCCTCTTTCCAGTTGCCTCGTGTCTTACCTCTTCCCACCTTCTCACCCCAGCACCTCCCTTTTTTCCCCCCCTTCACCCTGGGAAGAGAATGCCCTCTTCCTTCCCTCCTCCTGTTTGCAGCCCTTCTTAGCAGCGACATCAGTGGCAGCCCTGGGCTTCCATTCAGCACAACTCTAGGAAGGACAATGACTCCCTGCAGTGGATCCAACCTCTCTTCCTCCTGAACAAAGGACATGTGATCACGGATGCAGGATGCTTTCAGGGCTGGCCCTACCATTGAGCAACTGTGTTTTCTGCACATGGCCCCACTTTTTAGCCCCTATTAACTAATGCAAATGAGGCCTCATTAAATATCAGCCGAAGGCAGAGAGCAAGGTCAAACATTATTGAGGGGCAGTTTCTCCAAATGGGTTTAGTTTTGCACATACCATAGTAACATAGTAAATGACGGCAGATAAAGACCAGCATGGTCCATCCAGTCTGCCCAGCAATACGGCAAGAGTAGGTGCACCTGTCGCTCTGTGCAGGCCTGCTCTCTCCCATGTCTTTGTTTAGGGGTGGACCCACCACTCCATGTAGGACACCCCTATTTGTTGAGAAGTTAGTTGGTTCAGTTTAGTTTGATTTTATCCTGTTGTTGTAAAGGGATCCGCTGTGCTTGTCCCATGCTGTTTTGAATTCCATGACAGTCATGAACCTCACTTCTAAGTCAGGGTATGTGGAATATGACCTCAGTCTCTCAAATGCTCAGAGTAGTGTTTACATCTTGCCAAAGAGAGCCTCCCTCTGGAGTTTGTAAGATGTTACTTTTATGGGTAATTTATCAAGGTGTGCTTGGAATGAGAAATAATTCTGTATCTTTCTGCCACATTTTCTTGATCGCAGACTACATTTTTTTTGGTACTTGAATATTTTCTCCCTCTTAACGTGATTCACAGTCGCTTGGAATTGACACCTCTATAATCGGTGCCGTTCTGATGTTTTCTCTTTTACCACTATATCTGGCTTCCTCGCTTTTTATCAGTCGGGATGGGAGTATCCCGAGTGATCATAACCTCTTCATTCTCGGTAATTCTTTTAGGATCATGATCCCAGAGTTTTTCAGACACAGTGATGTAGTGTTTACAGAGTTTCCAGTGGATAAGGCGTGCTACTTAATTGTGCATTTCTGTACAGAAATTGTCTGTCATCAGAACTTCACAGCCAGCTATGAGGTCAGTCACCATTTCCAGCTCTTTCCCCCACAGAATCAACATATGTCTGTTTTGCCAGTTTTTTCAATGCTCATTGTAAACCATCTCATCTGTAAACCGCTGTCCTGGGCTGCAACTATCAACCTCTCATTCTTCAATTTCAGTTTACCCCTCCTGAACCAATTCATGTGTCCATTCTTGACTGACAAAGGGTTCCTGGAGTAACACACTGTATTTTCCACTGTATTTGTGCATTTGCAACTTGTTTTTCCCTGCTGAAGAATAGTGCTGTATTCATCTAAATGGATAGTCACAACAAAACAAATTGCACTATAGTGCTGTGAGATGAGACCCCCAGGCCAGAAGGCACTCAACTGGCTACTGGGGTTGAGCTGAAGACTTTTCAGAGTAAAGCCAGCATTTATGATGTGTTTTGATCAAAGCCCCTGGGACATCTGACTGCTGATGTAGCTGAGCATTGTTGCATGTAACGAAGTCCTAGCTGGGGGCAACAAGCACAGGGATCCATCCTCTGCCCTTGGTCTCTTATCTCTGGTCTCAGAAGCAAGTGAGAAGAAAAGAAAAGAAAACACACACAGAATTATACCATAACAAAGTCTGCTAAAACTTTAGGAAGGAAACTTAAAGGCTTGCAAACCTGATCAGTCTCCTGTAACCCTCTCCATTAGCTTGGCCGCAGCTCCTTCCTTTATTAGGAAAAAAATGCCACATTGTACAATTTAACCTTACCACTCTACATCGTGCTTTTTTGTTTTAATCTACATGTTACAGGCCATGCCAAGTACACATATATAGCTCACGCTTAATAAGGATAAGCTTCCTGCAAACAGAAGCTCCCTGTCTCACAAGATGTAACCTTGAGTGTCTCTCTCTTATTCATAAACAGCCCCCCTTGTAATACTGGCAGAATATTCAGAACCGTTCTCACACTCTAAACTTTTCCCCAAGACCCCAGTCCTACTTAGAGTCCCTTTCTACATGCATGAAATGAGAATCAGAAGCTGCAAAGATGTCTTACATATTGGAACATGGAACATACAAAGCATGACCCAAGGGAAGTCGGAGGTGGTCAAGAATGAAATGGAATGTGTACATCATGCTTGGCAAGGTTGAAGGTCAATGCAAGAGAGGAAGACCAGCAATGAGATAATTGATACAACAGCAGCAGTTATGGGTGCCACGATATCAACAATGAGCCACCTGACTGAAGAAAGAACACAGTTTAGGACAACTATCCAGAGGGTTGCCACGAGTCGACACAGACTTGACGGCACTTAACAACAAACATGGTGCTCTACTACCATATTTAGAAACATGATGATTGAAAAAGACCACATAGCCCTTCTAGTCTGCCCTTCCATTTAAGGCAATTAAAGTGCCTTAAAACTGTGCATTAAAGTTCATCTTAAACACATTACGGTGAACAGATCTCCCCATTATCCCCGTGGTGTCGTCTTTCAGGTACCTTGGGGTTACACGCTTGATTCCTCTCTCTCTTTTTCTGAGCATATTTCCACTGTTACTCGTCATGCATTGTACCATCTCTGCCCCTTTCTTTCCCCCACCTCTCTGACTACCCTCCTCCTTTCCCTCATCACTTCCAGGTTAGATCATTGCAACATCTCCTTTGCCGGTTTCCCTCAGTATCAGCTCCACAGGTTTTAACTTTTGCAAAATACAGCTGCCCGCATTCTCATCTTCTCCTCCTGCTACAACCATGTCACGCGCCTCCAATGGCTGCCCGTGTGCTTCAGGATTCAGTTTAAAATATTTATTTTCATTCATCAGGCTATCCATTCCACCACGCCTCAATATCTTGCAGACCTTCTTCACTACCATAATCCCCATCACTTTCTGCATTCCATCTACAATTTCCATCTGGCTCTCCCCTCTCTTATCCAGGCTCACTTTGAACGTACCTGCTCCTCTGCTTTTTGCTTCCTGGGTCCCTCTCTTTGGAATTCCCTTCTACTTACCCTCTGCTCCGAACCCTCCTTTGCTCGGTTCAAAGTGGCCCTGAAAATGCATCTTTCACCTAGCCTTTAATCTCCCCAACACCAGCCCCCAATTGTCCTTCTCGGTCTCTATCCTCTTTTCTTACCTATTTACTCTCCCTGTCTCTCCCTCCCCTGTCCTATCAGATATAGGCGTTCCTTTCCTTCTTTCTTTAAGCAGACATTTTTGTATTGTTCACCACTTGTATGCTCTGGCTTAAGCGGTATATCAAATAATTGAATAAACAAAGATTTCTCTGTTTCTTAGTCTTTAACCAGTACCCAATCCATAATAGGATGTTACCCCCTATTCTACGACCTCTTAATTTGGTAAGTTCAAAACCTGGCCCCTTTTTGCATTTCTCTGTGTCTGTCAGCTTTAGTTTTGTTTATGTCTACTTTATCTTTTCTATCGATATTGGAGTTCTTTTCTAATTTCAATTTTTACTTGATTTTAGTTATTGTAAACCACTTTTTCCGCTCACAAGAAACAATACGTCAAATTTTAAGTTGCACAAGCTAAAGTGAAGCTTAATTTAGTTTATCTATCATCTTTAATGGAAGTTAGGTTGCTGGGTGCATGAAACTTTCTGCACAAAAATGTTTCTAATTTTACTCCCAATTCTATTTCTTTTGTGCCTCGTGTCATGATCTCTTGTCCTACAACTTCCATTCCACTGGAAAAAAAATGTTTTATAGTGCTTATATGCTGGTTTAAACTCTTAAGATATCATGTTATGGAAGTGCAAACAATCCAGGCCTAGTGATTTAGGCTGTTGTGCTTTGTGCAGTCCAAATGTGGGACCTCTAATCGATGCAGGTTGATAGTGACATCTGGTGGAAAGTCACAGTACATGCATACAAGGGAGGCAGCTTGTTCATTCTTCATTATTACAACCAGTTATTCTTGCAGCCTTTTGTTTGCTTGAAAAAGCTCCTGTGAACTAGCTTTTTACTTAAAGTTATTGTTTCTTGATTTGGGACAATCAAAATGTATGAGGCACAGAATACTAAGCTGGCTCTTTGAACCTTCTCTACTTTCCAGAGTTTATTAGAAAGTGAGGCCTTGGCAGGTCCATGACAGGAAATGGGTTCTCTGGAATAATTTTAAACTCCAGACCATAGAGGAAATAGCACACTTTAGTAACAGGGTCCAGAAAAGTTATGACGTTACCATGGGAACATTGTGCGCCAAAACCCATGCCAACTGTTGGTGCAGGGCCATCACAGCGTGGGCAAATTCCTGCACTGTTACTCAAGTGGCGTGTGGCAGGTTATGGCCTGGAGTAGTCTGCAAATATGAAAGGCCTGTAAGTTAGGCCTGGATCCCAACCCCCATTATAGCTAGAAAAGAACCAAAAATCTGTGAAAAATGAGAAAACTGTTTTAAACTGCTTAATAAGAAGTTTTACATGAATTCATAAGTCTTTCATTATTCTTTTGTGTGCAAAAGAAAGAAATGTTTCAATACATGCATTCCTGAAGCTAGAAACGGCCTTGCAGTAGAGAAGTATCAAACCTAGAAACTGCACCATTGTTAGAACAGTCCTGAGGGAGGGTGCTGGGTGCTAGGCCCAGGAGGGATCTCTGATTGGACAGGTGCAGGGGGCGTTGGAACCAATGGGAAGTTTGCATGTATCAAGCTGGAACCAATAGAAAGTTCTCATGTATCAAACTGAAAAAGAGGTATAAATGAGTGAGTATGTCTCTGTAAAAACTTTGCTCAGTTCCTTTTGAAGCTTTGACTGACTGGGCCTTGTACACAATAAACTGGCTTGGACCCTGTCAATTGACTCCTGGATTTATTCATTGATTACACTTCGCTGCAGCATATTCTTGGTGCATTGGCCGGGAAGTGCGAGTAGTGAATGGTATTCAAGTGAATAATCTACGCAATTCGCCTCGAGGTTTGGCCCGGTTGGAACCGTGTCCGTCCGACCGCGGGGGAAACCTCAGGTGCCGCCGGCCCTTTAGTGCCGGAGAGGGTTCCGCCTGCCTCGGCGGGCCACTGAGTCCAGCTGGCCAACACCTCCGACCCGGGGGGAGTCCAGGATCCAACCCAAGAACTGGTGTGGTATTGGGAACCGGATCCGGTGAGTAGACAATTTTGTGATTTGACAGTCAGTAAGAACAGCCTGGGAAAAAGTCTTGCATGCGCGAGACTGATTTGGTATAGACTAACTGGAGAAATCTCGCATAAGTATGCGCGAGACAAGAGAGCCTGATCACCTCTCATAAGGGCGGTCCTAGTACGCTCCGCATAAGAGAAAGCGGAAGCCGAAGCCATCGACCCTTCTTGTTTGGAATAGTCAGTTAGTCAGAAAACCTGGGCACTTGAAAAATGATTTTTGTGATAATATGATTGCCTGTGTGATTGAGAGGTCTTGAAATACAGACCGAGCGAAAGTGGACTTCTGAGTAGCGCAGTTCCTGGCCGGGCGACCGCGCCCAGGTCGCGAAAAGGAGGAAGCGAGTGGTGTACGTCCCCCTCAGTGTTTTGTGGGCTGAACAGACCCCTTACCTACAGCCATACTACCTACCCTTACTGTTTGTCGTCTTGTACGTCATTACGTGTACATAGTTACGTTTAGATTATGGGCAGGGCGGAGTCCACGCAAACTCCGTTGGAATGTATGATCAAGAATTTCCGTAAAGGATTTTCAGGAGACTACGGTATAAAAATGTCTCCGTCTAGGTTGAAACTGCTATGTGAAAGAGAGTGGCCTGCATTAGCCTGTACATCAGCTTGTACAAAAAGCGCATCCTGACCAGTTCCCCTATATAGATTCCTGGTTAGATGCCTGCGAAAGGCAGCCCTCATGGATGAAGCGCTGTTATGAGGAGCATTGTAGAATATTTGTAGCCACCACTAGGGGAACCCGGAAAGTTGAGGAGGAGAAGCCGCCTGTGTATTCTGCCCCAGAGTCCCCAGATATCCTGACCAGGTTACCGCAGTACCCACATAAGTTAGTTCCCCCAGCACCGCTGCCTGAAGCGGAGCCAGATGAGGAACCCCAGCAAGTGCCGCTGCAGCAGCCCAAGAAGCCCCCTCCCCCGAGTGATAGTCCTGAGTCAGGCCCAAGCACGTCGGGGGGGGGGGGGCTCGAGTCCTCCGACGAGGCTGAGAGCGGAGGCTCTCCTGCCAGTTCAGGGTCACCCGCCAAGGAAGTTTGTGCCCGGGAGCCTTATGATTTAAGAAGTGTAACCCCAAAGAAGGAGAAAACAGGGCACCTAATGCCATTACGCCAAGTGCCTGGGGTACCTGTTTTAAATGACCAGGGCCAGATGGCACCAGGACCAACCAGTCTAGTCTATGTACCCTTTTCCACTACTGATTTATTAAACTGGAAAACGCATTATGCATCCTATACCGCAAAGCCCCAGGAATTAACAGAATTAATGTCCAGCATTATGCAAACCCACCAGCCTACCAGGGCTGATTGTCGCCAACTCCTGTCCACCCTCTTTACTACTGAGGCGCGAGGGCAAATTGGGCAAGCAGCTCTCCGTTGGTTAGAAGAGAACCCTGTAGAAGGAGGAGGAATAAATCTCCCACAAGCTGCTGCCGCCGCGGCTTATCCAAATGAAGATCCCAGGTGGGACCCAAATGATGAAAGGGGGGCGGCGGCCCTGACGAGATTTCGCCAGGCCTTGTTGCAGGGCCTGAAGAAGGGAGGCCAGAGGGCCATGAATATCGGGAAGGTATCGGAAGTCCTCCAGGGTCCAGATGAGAGCCCAGCGGCCTTTTATGAGCGGTTGTCCGAAGCTTATAGATTATACACCCCATATGACCCCGCCGCTCAGGAAAATTTGCACATGGTAAATGCGGCCTCTCTCAGCCAGTCCCAGAGAGACATAAAACGAAAATTGAAGAAACTGGATGGATTTGCGGGCATGAATACAGCACAGCTAATGGAAGTCGCTCAGAAAGTATTTGTGAATCGTGAAAATGAACATGACAGAGAAAGTGAACGGAAGATGAAGAAGAAGGCAGATCATCTTGCTGCCTCTATAGTTGAACGACGTAGAGGAGGTTTTCCTAATCAAAGGACCAGAGAACGTGGAAGAGGCCGCGGAAGCGAAAGGCCTCAATTGGGTGCGAATCAGTGCGCCTACTGCAAAGAAGAAGGACATTGGAGAAGTGAATGCCCACATCTGGACTCCGCCCCCGCGAGGGGAGGAGGGAGTCCCTGGAGAACAGGAGGTCGATTCCGAAGGAGGGGAGGAATGAACCGAGCACAGTTCCAGCAAGAGAGAGAAGAAGCCATTGAAGGAGTGTCAGTAGCAACAGGCTATGACATGGATGATGTGGATGAAGACTAGGCCAGACTGGGCTCCAAGTTCACCCTAGGTCCCCAGGAGCCTATGGTCAGCTTAAAGATAGGGGACCAATATATGGACTTCATGGTAGATACAGGAGCAGAACATTCAGTAGTGGCTAAGCCAGTGGCTCCTCTTTCCTCTCAATCTGTCACCATTGTTGGGGCCACCGGGAACAAGGCCACAAAGTCATTCCTGCAGAACCGCATGCGCGAACTAGGGGGACAGAAAATAACGCACCAGTTCCTGTATATGCCTGAGTGCCCTATTCCACTTCTGGGCCGAGACATGCTTGCCAAGCTCAAGGCACAGATATCTTTTGCTGAAGGGGGAGAAATGAAAATGACTGTGAACCCAAAGCCTGCTGGATTGATGGTGCTGACTGTTCCCCGAGAAGAAGAATGGCGGTTCTATAGCGCACCTCCAATCAAGTCAACCAGTTCCTGTATACCTACCAACCTTATAGCCCCACCTGAAGTATGGGCAGAAGATAATCCACCTGGCCTAGCGAAGAACATAGCCCCTGTCATTGTCACCCTCAAGCTAGGAGCGGAACCAGTGCATGTGAAGCAGTATCCTCTTCCCCGACCAGCCATTGAAGGCATCCACTGCCATTTAATGAAACTGCTGAAGTATGGACTTCGAAAGGAATGCCAGTCACCTTGGAACACCCCCCTCCTCCCAGTTCAGAAACCTGGGACAGGGGATTACCGCCCAGTACAAGATCTGAGGCGGGTAAATGACGCAGTTGAAACTATACACCCTGTAGTGCCAAATCCCTATACTCTCTTGGGACTGATCCCCGCTGAGGCTACTCATTTCACCGTCATGGACCTGAAAGATGCCTTTTTCTGTGTACGCCTAGCCCCCACCAGTCAACTTTTGTTCGCTTTTGAATGGCAAGACCCCATAACAGGAAGGCGGGGCCAACTCACCTGGACCAGATTACCCCAAGGATTCAAGAATTCACCTACTCTCTTCAGTGCTGCCCTGAATCAAGATCTTTCAAGTTACTCAGTGAACCCAGGACAAAAGGGTTCTCCTCCAGTATGTGGATGACTTGCTCATAGCCACCAACTCAGAAAGTGAATGTCTACAAGCTACTAGTGAGCTTTTATACCTTCTAAAAGAGGCTGGATACAAAGTCTCAAGAGCCAAAGCACAATTATGCCAAACTGAAGTCAAGTATCTAGGATTCCAGTTGTCCAGCGGAATCCGACGTTTAGGACCAGAACGCAAAGAAGCTGTATGCAGTATCCCTACTCCAACCACTAGGAGGCAAGTAAGAGCCTTCCTGGGGGCCGCAGGATACTGTCGTATATGGATCCCCAATTTTGCATTGATCGCAAAACCATTGTATCAAGTTACTAAAGGAATGGAAAAGTCTCCACTAGAGTGGGGACCTGAAGAGGATGCAGCATTCCAGTCTCTGAAAAGTGCTCTGATGTCATCACCAGCTTTAGGTCTTCCAAATGTCCAGAAACCTTTCCATCTCTTCGTCCATGAGTCATAAGGAAATGCATTGGGGGTACTGATTCAATCTCTTGGATCTTGGCAACGGCCAGTAGCCTACTTGTCAAAACAATTGGATGTAGTTGCAAAAGGCTGGCCCCATTGTTTGAGAGCTGTTGCAGCAACAGCCCTCCTGGTGGGCGAAGCAGATAAGCTCACCTGGGACAAAATCTACAAGTTACTGTACCGCATTCTGTCCTGACTCTCATGGAACACAAAGGAAACTTCTGGCTAACAAATTCACGAATGCTGAAATATCAGAGCATGCTGTGTGAAACCCCCCCAGATACAGTTAAAGGTCAGTCAAGCTCTGAACCCTGCTACGTTGTTCCCAATTGGTCCTGGGCCCCCTGATCATGACTGTTTAGAAACCATGGACACTATTCTCAAGTCGCCCTGATTTGACCGATGTCCCTCTAGAGGACCCTGAACGAACTTTCTTTGTAGATGGAAGCAGTTTGGTCATCAATGGACATCGTTGTGCTGGATATGCAGTGGTGACCCTTGATCTGGTAGTTGAGTCCTCAGCCCTGGCCCCAGGAACTTCAGCTCAGAAAGCTGAACTAATAGCCCTTACTAGAGCATTGACATTAGGAGAAGGACTCCGTTTGAATGTATACACAGATTTCAAGTATGCTTTCACAACTTTGCACGCACATGGAGCCTTGTACAAAGAACGAGGGTTGATCACCTCAGGGGGCAAGTCCATTAGGTATGGGCCCGAGATACTGATGTTATTAGATGCTGTATGGGCCCCTAAACAAGTGGCAGTCATGCACTGCCGAGGTCATCAGGCAGGAGCAGGGGAAGTCACCCGAGGAAACAGGTTTGCTGATGTCACAGCCCGAAAAGCAGCCACAACAGGACAAGTCAGAACCCAAGATACTCCGATGCAAGCAGCTCTATTTCCTGTGCCCCTTAGTTCTTGGGCACCCCGATGCACTGTAAGAGAGTTAGATTATTTCTGTGAAAAGGAGGGAGGGGTCCTGACAGAAAAAGGTTGGATAGTGTTGCCCCCTCCAGAAGGTAGTTCACCTCCCGGTCCCACAGTTATTCCTGAGGCATTAGGGCCGGCCTTTGTCCATGCTTTTCATCAGGCCACACATTATGGAAAAACAGCCATGGAAAGAGCCCTAAGGCCCCATTTCTGTATCTCACTACTAGGACCCCTGACCACCTCAGTGGTATAGCGATGTTTGATATGTGCCAAGAACAATGCTAAGCAAGGTCCCATTCCACCCCCAAGAGTCCAGTCAGTAGGGGTGGCCCCAATGAGTGATGTACAGGTGGACTTTGCTGAAATGCCCCGCGCAAATGGGTATCACTATTTGTTAGTGTTAGTCTGCACATTTTCCGGGTGGGTAGAAGCCTATCCCACCCGAACTGAGAAAGCCCGAGAGGTCACTAGGGTGCTGCTCCATGAGATTATTCCTCGATTTGCAATACCATTGACTATAGGATCAGATAATGGACCCTCATTTGTGTCCCAAGTGACTCAACAGTTAGCTCGAGCTTTGCAAATACAATGGAAGTTGCACACTGCTTACAGACCCCAGAGCTCAGGGAAAGTGGAACGTATGAATAGAACCCTGAAATCTCAGTCATCCAAACTTTAAGAAACACACCTAAAATGGCTTCAGGTTCTCCCTATAGCTCTTCTTAGGATACGTTCGGCTCCCACCAAGTCCCTAGGAGTTTCCCCTTTTGAGATTTTATATGGGCGACCTCCACCCATTGTACAGGGAATAAAGGGAGACATGAGACAAATAGGAACTGAAATAACTAGACAAGAACTATTAGCTTTAGGTTCTGTTTTGCAGAGTCTCCATACCTGGGAGCAAGATCGATTGCCCATCAACCTGACAGAGTCTCTGTATCCCTTCAAGCCAGGGGCATCCGTGTGGATTAAAGAGTGGAGAAAGACCCCCACTGGCGCCGCATTGCAAGGGACCCTATGTTGTCATCCTGTCAACCCCCACTGCAGTGAAAGTTGCGGAATTTGAACCCTGGATCCACCACAGTCGAGTGAAGCCAGCCGCCGCTCCTGACCCTGGCCAATGGGCTTCAGTGAATGATCCTGAGACTCCATTGCGACTTACCTTGCGGAGACAACCAGCATTATAAGAATCTTCAGCATCTACAGTTCTACTCTTATCACATAAGGGTGACCATCGGAACAGAAAAAGAAGAAGAAAATTCTACCAGTTCATCGTACCCAGTACTTCAGTTGACCTCCAAAGACTGTAATCAATATGTTCTTCCACTATTGTCTTGTGGGAGTGGTGATCCTCGGATTTCTGGAAAAGACTTTTGCTTTACCTCCTTGTGCAGCCTGCATAACTACCACCCAAACAGGACAGAAGGTCACTCAGACTTTACTTTATCATTCCTACTATACTTGCACTGGTACAGTCAGCCGGTGTATTTATAATGGCACAGAATTAAATATCTGTACGAAAGGAAAGAGTAAGACTTGTTATAACCCCTGACAAAACCCTTCATATTACATGCTTGAGATACGCTGGAATGATGAGGATGGAGCCCTCATAAATGCCACAAGCCCCCTCGCAGACCTCACAAAACATGTTGTCTTGAACTTTGATGCCTGTGATGCAATTAACCGAAATGCTTACCACAAGTGTAGGTCATGGGAACGATCTTACTATCATGATGATAAATGTGTGTCCGAAAGGAGCCTACGGATGGGGACGGTGTACTGGAAAGAACTCTCCAACCACCGTCTACAGCACTGCATCTAAAGACGCCTACTTCTGTCCAAAGTGGGACTGTGTATACTTTGCTACTTGGAAGAATGCACCTATGGGACGAGATGGTGATAGTCGAAAAGGCAGTCTGACAAGGATCAGATTACCCGAGCCCAAGAAATGCCAGAAAGGTGCCTGTAATCCCCTGCAACTTCTCATACTCAACGCCAGCCAGTGGAAGCAAGGATACAGATTTGGATTGCGTATAGCAAGAGGCGGCGTAGATCCTGGAACCATCCTGCACATACGGTTGAATACCAAGGCTCATGTATCCTCACCCTATCGCATACATCATTCTTTTTATGAGGCCATGAAAGCAGAGTTTGAGATTCCTCCTGCTTCCCAGAACTAGTTCCCTTAACTAGCAGGAGCAGTAGCATCCAGTCTCCACATTTCAGACTGTCTATTCTGTGGAGGAACTAAGATGGGAGACCAATGGCCTTGGGAGGCGCAAGAATTGAACTATTCTGTTCCGTATAATCAGACTGACATACATAATACTACTAGTGAATGGGTACTGGCCCACCCCATTGTGGGTAACTTGTGTTTTGCTCGCTATGGACCACTGTTTAACATGGAGGTGGGGCAGCTGGTCTGTCTCAATCAGAAGTTCTACAACAGTACCACTAAGAAGACGTCTTGGTGGTCAGGAGTCAACGCTTCAGAGCCCTCCAATCCTCTAGTCCGTTTCCCCAATCTTGCCAGCATCTGGACTAATCTAGCAGCTTATAATTCCTGGCAAGCACCACCTGGACTGTACTGGATTTGCAGAACCCGAGCATATGCTAGGCTCCCTCACCATTGGGGAGGCACATGTGTATTGGGAACCATACGACCATCCTTTTTCCTTCATCCCATGGAGAACTGGGATATCCTGTGTACAGAAATCGCCAGCTGCAAGAGGCCTTGAAAATAGGCCAATGGGACAAATGGGATGCGACATCCGAAGAATGGCCACCTGAGAGAATTCTCTCATACTATGGACCTGCTACTTGGGAGCAAGATGGGACATGGAGATATCGTACCCCTGTTTATATGATAAATCGTATAATACGCTTACAAGCTGTTGCTGAAATACTAACCAATGAAGCTAGTAAAGCACTAACCCTTTTGGCTAAGCAAAGTAAACAAATGTGCACAGCTATTTACCAGAATCGTTTAGCTCTAGATTATTTGTTAGCAGCTGAAGGTGGGGTATGTGGGAAATTAAATTTAAGCAATTGTTGTTTGCAAATTGATAATAATGGGCATGTTGTTGAGGATATAGCTATCCAGATGAGAAAGCAAACATTTGTGCCTGTTCAGACCTGGCATAGTTTGAAGCTGGATGGGTGGTTTGGTTCAGTATTTTCATGGTTAGGTGGTCTGAAGACCCTTGCATTTATTGTATTATTCATACTAGCTATGTGCTTGCTGCTCCCATGTCTCCTACCCCTTTGCTTATGCATGGTAACCTCAGTAATTGATAGTACTGTAGAGCGGAAGGCAGCTACAAAGATACTAGCTATGTGGCAATATTACCCTATACCCCAAGATGATGCTGTTACACCAGTATAATGTGTGATTTAATTATTGAGTGATTTGATTCTCACCCTCTCTCATTAGCGGGTGAGAATAATCAAAGGGGGGAATGTGGCAGGCTATGGCCTGGAGTAGTCTGCAAATATGAAAGGCCTGTAAGTTAGGCCTGGATCCCAACCCCCATTATAGCTAGAAAAAAACCAAAAATCTGTGAAAAATGAGAAAACTGTTTTAAACTGCTTAATAAGAAGTTTTACATGAATTCATAAGTCTTTCATTATTCTCTTGTGTGCAAAAGAAAGAAATGTTTCAATACATGCATTCCTGAAGCTAGAAACGGCCTTGCAGTAGAGAAGTATCAAACCTAGAAACTGCACCATTGTTAGAACAGTCCTGAGGGAGGGTGCTGGGTGCTAGGCCCAGGAGGGATCTCTGATTGGACAGGTGCAGGGGGCGTTTGAACCAATGGGAAGTTTGCATGTATCAAGCTGGAACCAATAGAAAGTTCTCATGTATCAAACTGAAAAAGAGGTATAAATAAGAACATAAGAACATAAGAACTGCCATACTGGGTCAGACCGAGGTCCATCAAGCCCAGTATCCTGTTTCCAACAGTGGCCAATCTAGGTCATACGTACCTAGCAGTTTCCCCAAAAGACACAGGTTCTGCAGTGCTTGTACTAGGTCAGGGGTCTGCAACCTTTAAGACATAAAGAGCCACTTGGACCCGTTTCCGAAGGGAAAAAAAAAACTGGGAGCCGCAAAACCATTGCGACATTTAAAACAAATCTAACACTGCATATATTGTTTCTTACCTTAATGCTATATACGACCCCCTACTTTTCCTGTTAAAATATAGGTGTTTGGCCTATACTCGCCGTATAAGACTACCCCTCTTCCTTCGCACACCAAAAAAAATACGCCAGAAAATATAACAAGAAGTAACAATATTTGATTTCAAAATTATGATGATTTTGTAGTCAAATCACTAATATGAAATAAAATTATTTTTTCTACCTTTGTTGTCTGACCAATTTATTCTTTGATCATGCTGGTCCCGATCTGAGGCTTCTGCTTTCCTGTCTTCTCTTAGCTCTCTTTCTGTGGTCTATGGTCCATCTGCCAGTTCTTATCTCTTCTTTCGTTTTCTTCACTTCTTTCCATCAGCCTATTTCCAGTCCCAGTAACCCTCCCCAATATCAGCCCCTTTCCAGTCCTCACTCCCAGTACCTTCCAATGTCAACTTGCATTCCCATGATTGCCACTGGTGTCCATTTCCTTCCAGTCCCCCTCCTTCCCCACTGACCAGTCCCTTCTAGTACAAATACCATGGCAGCCCCTCTCAGATCCAGTTCCATTCTCCCATCCCCTCATATCAGCCCATTTGTAGCCTTAGCCCCCAGTTATCTTCCAGGGCCAGCAGCTCTATCCTCCCCTCCCCACAATCAGCCCATGCCCAGTCAAAGCCCCCCAATCAGCTCGCTTCCAGTGCTAATCCCCCCTCAACCCCATTACCAGTGCTAGCCTCCCCTAATCAGCCCAATACCAGTCCTACCCCCCATCAGCTCATTACCAGTCCTAGCCTCCCCTAATCAGCTCATTTCCAGTGCTCGTCCCCTCAACCCCATTACCAGTGCTCCATCCCTCCATGTCAGCCCCCTCCCTCCCTCCATATCAGCTCCCTCCCTCCATGTCAGCCCGCCTCCCCAATCCCTCCATGTCAGCCCCCTCCATGTCAGCCCCCCTCCCTCCATCCATATCAGCTCCCTCCCTCCATGTCAGCCCCCCTCCCTCCATCCATCCATCCATATCAGCTCCCTCCCTCCATGTCAGCCCCCCTCCCTCCATCCATTCATATCTGCTCCCTCCCTCCATGTCAGCCCCCCTCCCTCCATCCATTCATATCTGCTCCCTCCCTCCATGTCAGCCCCCCTCCCTCCATGTCAGCCCCCTCCATGTCAGCCCCCCTCCCTCCATCCATTCATATCTGCTCCCTCCCTCCATGTCAGCCCCCTCCATCCCTCCATGTCAGCCCCCCTCGATCCATCCCTCCATGTCAGCCCCCCTCCCTCCATGTCAGCCCCCTCCATCCCTCCATGTCTGCTCCCTCCCTCCATGTCAGCCCCCTCCATCCCTCCATGTCAGCCCCCCTCGATCCATCCCTCCATGTCAGCCCCCCTCCCTCCATCCATTCATATCTGCTCCCTCCCTTCATGTCATCCCCCCTCCCTCCATGTCAGCCCCCTCCATCCCTCCATGTCAGCCCCCCTCCCTCCATCCATTCATATCTGCTCCCTCCCTCCATGTCAGCCCCCTCCCTCCCTCCCTCCATCCATATCAGCTCCCTCCCTCCATGTCAGCCCGCCTCCCCAATCCCTCCATGTCAGCCCCCCTCCCTCCATCCATCTCAGCTCCCTCCCTCCATGTCAGCCCCCCTCCCTCCATCCATCCATCCATATCAGCTCCCTCCCTCCATGTCAGCTCCCTCCATCCCTCCATGTCAGCCCCCTCCCTCCATCCATTCATATCTGCTCCCTCCCTCCATGTCAGCCCCCCTCCCTCCATGTCAGCCCCCTCCATCCCTCCATGTCAGCCCCCTCCCTCCATCCATGTCAGCCCCCTCCCTCCATCCATTCATATCAGCTCCCTCCCTCCATGTCAGCCCCCTCCATCCCTCCATGTCAGCCCCCCTCCCTCCATCCATTCATATCTGCTCCCTCCCTCCATGTCAGCCCCCCCCCTCCATCCATCCATTCATTCATATCTGCTCCCTCCCTCCATGTCAGCTCCCTCCCTTCTTCTGCAGCCGCGGCTCCCTGCCTCTTACGGAACCGCGGCTGTGCTTTTAAAATCATCTCGGAGCCCTTCCTGTCTTGACGGGCTCCGTGCAGCATTGTCCCGCCTCCAAAACTTCCGTGAGAGGCGGGACAATGCTGCACGGAGCCCGTCAAGACAGGAAGGGCTCCGAGATGATTTTAAAAGCACAGCCGCGGTTCCCTAAGAGAAGGGAACCGCGGCTGCAGAAGAAGGGAGGGAGCTGACATGGAGGGAGCCCATAACGCGACGTTTAAAGCGGGCAGTGTGCTCCGGAGCTGCGGCAAAGGTGAGAAAGAGCCGCATGCGGCTCCGGAGCCGCGGGTTGCCGACCCCTGTACTAGGTCAAGCATTGATATCCTGGGTCCCTTTTTAATAGTGGTTTATGGACCTTTCCTCCAGGAACTTGTCCAAACCTTTTTTAAACCCAGCTATACTAACAGCCCTTACTACATCCTCCGGTAACAGATTCCAGAGTTTGATTACACGTTGAGTGAAGAAATATTTTCTCTTATTTGTCTTAAATAGTTTACCCCGTAGCTTCATTACATGTCCCCTAGTCCTTCTATATTCTGATAGTGTAAACAATTGATCCACGTTTATCCGTTCCACTCCATTCATTAATTTATAGACCTCTATCATATCTCCCCTCAGCCGTCTCTTTTCCAGGTTAAAGAGCCCTAACCTTTTTAGCCTCTCTTCATAGGAGTAGCTTTCCATCCCCTTCACCAATTTGGTGGCTCTTCTCTGTACTTTTTCTAATAACTCTATGTCCTTTTTAAGATACGGTGACCAGAATTGCACACAATATTCAAGGTGCAGTCGTACCATGGAGCGATACAGAGGCATTATAATATCCTTTGTTTTATTCTCCATCCCTTTCCTTATGATACCTAGCATTCTATTTGCTTTCTTGACCGCCGCTGCACACTGGGCGGAGGGTTTTAACATGTTATCCACGATGACTCCTAAATCTTTTTCCTGGGTGGTGGTTTCTAATGTGGAGCCTTGCATCGTGTAACTATAGTGTGGGTTGTTCTTTCCTAGGTGCATAACTTTGCACTTGTCCACATTAAATTTCATCTGCCATTTGGATGCCCAGTCTTCCAATTTATCCAGATCCTCCTGCAGTTTTCCACAATCCTCTTGGGTTTTAACAACTTTAAACAGTTAAAATGAGTGAGTATGTCTCTGTAAAAACTTTGCTCAGTTCCTTTTAAAGCTTTGACTGACTGGGCCTTGTGCACAATAAACTGGCTTGGACCCTGTCAATTGACTCCTGGATTTATTCATTGATTACACTTCACTGCAGCAGTGAAGTAGAAAATAAATGGGGTAGGGGCAGAGCGTGGGCCAGTGTGATTCTTCCAATTAGCACAGGTGCAATTACCTCCACCTCAATAGGTGACATTAAGTGCACTTATGATAACTGTGCCCCGAAAGGGACTGTACAGCTAGAAAAAGATCTGCACTTGTAAGTATTTATCTTATGGGAAATACTCTAAAACTTTGGGTAAAGGGAATTCTTTTAGTTAAAACTAATAAATGTTTATTTTAGAATTCAGTGTTTTTGTTGAGTCAGTACCACCAGAGAGCTTTTCATTTAAATCAAGAGTATAGCTCAGCATATAAAGTAAAATAGAGTAAACAGTCTGAGTAGAAAGAAAGAAATTTGTTTCTAGAGACCTTTACAAAGAGGCCTTCCAGTTAGGAGGCAAAAGACCTGTGAAGCTGTCTTAAATATGTGTTAAAGCCAAGTGACAGATCAAAAGGGCAATTTGAAAGACCCCTCTATCAAACCAAGGGCTGTGTGAATCACCCAGGAAATTGTTAAGACATTACCTTAGAAGCACAGATCAGGGTACTGTGTAGCAAGCCAGCTTTTATTAAGTCTTCTTTCCCTCCCACCCACTCCAGGCATAAATTTTAGCTTTATAGGCTCTTAAACCTATTAAAGGGAAGGAGGTGGTCAAATTAATTTTCAGGTTTAGCTGGTTATCCTCATCAGGAATAGATTAATTAAGGACCTAAAAATTAATTCATCTTGAGGTGAACAAAGTCCATTAAATGTATTAGTTGCACTAGTACAAGTATCCCCAGCAAACTTAAATAAGTAATCAACTTAAATAGCTAAACAAAACCTTAAAACTAAGGTACAGACAGTAGTCCGCAGTGAGATGGAGGCTATCCAGACTGTTGCATTGGGTGAGACATGTATGATTTTCTCCCAGTTGGTGAGAGATCTTATGTGTGCATTAGGTGCAAGAAGCTCTTTGCTCTCCGAGAATGAGTCTGATCTCTGGAGGCTAGAGTAGCAGACTTGGAGGACATAAGTAAGATAGAAAGGTATATAGACGAGACTTTCAGGAATGTAGTACTGAAGTTCCACCTCCAGTCTGGCAGCCTTCCTGTTGCCATGGAGGAGAGAAGTCACGTGACAGGACAGCATCACCCTGGTGTGGCAGGAAGTGATCCTATCCTCCAGGTGATGTAAAGCCCTCTCACATCATTGAGGTTTCTCCAGGGCCATATGCCCATGAGGGAAGGGTTAGGACAGCCATTATAGTTGGCGATTCAATCATTAGGTATGCAGATAGCTGGGTAGCTGGTAGACATGAGGATCCCCTAGTAACATGCCTGCCTCGTGCGAAGGTAACAGATCTTAAGCACCAAGACAAGGTTTTAGATTGTGCTGGGGAGGAATTTGCTGTCTTGGTACATATTGGTACCAATGACATAGGAAAGTGTGGGAGGGAGGTTCTGGAGGCCAAATTTAGGCTTTTAGGTAGGAAGTTAAAATCAGAAACTTCCACAGTAGAATTCTCTGAAATACTTCCCGTTCCACGTGCAGGATCTAAATGAGAGAAAGAGCTCTGGAATCTCAATACATGAATGAGACAATGGTGCAAGGAAGAGGGTTTTGGGTTTCTTAGGAAATGGGCAACATTCTGGAGAAAGGAGGGGCTTTTCCGAAAGGATGGGTTCCACCTTAACGGGGATGGAACCCAGCTGCTGGCATTAACTTTTAAAAAAGGAGATAGAGAAGCTTTTAAACTAGATAATAGGGGAAAGCTGACAGTCGCACAAGAGCACATGGTTCAGAAGGCTGTATCCTTGAAGGATACCAGCAAACGGCATCCCGACAAAGAGGCTCCAATAAAGATAAAAGTAACCCAGATGCCTTTAAGTACAGAGCAGACAGAGCTAACAGACTCCAAGTTACCCCTCTCTACTGATAACTAGATTAATATCAATAAAATATAACCTCTAAAATGCCTGTATGCAAATGTTAGAAGTCTAAAAAACAAGATGGGAGAGTTAAAATATATAAATGCTATGACTGGTATCTCAGAGACCTGGTGGAAGGAGGACAACCAATGGGACACTGTGATACCTGGGTACAAACTATTTTGCAATGATAGAGTAGATCAAATTGGTGGAGGGATTGCGCTCTATGTTAAACAGGGCATTGAATCATACAGGATTAAAGTTTTCCAGGAAATAAAATACACTGTAGAATCTCTATGGATAGAAATTGCATGTAAAAAGGGGAAAGCAATAGCAGTTGGTGTACTACCAACCGCCTGGCCAGAATGAACAAATGGATGATGAAATGCTAAAAGAAAATCAGGGAAGCTAACAAAAGTTACAACACAGTAATAATGGGTGATTTCAATTCTAGGCAGACATTCTGGGGAGATTAAGTTTCTAGATGAAATAAATGACTGCTTCTTGGAGCAGCTGGTTCATGAACCGACAAGAGGGGAAGCTATTTTGGACCTAGTCCTTAGTGGAACACAGGATGTGGGGCAAGAAATAAGGGTGTTGGAGCCACTTGGCAATAATGATCATAGCATGATCGCATTTGATTTAATAAATAGAGGGAGGACGGTAAGTAAATCTACAGTACTACCTTTTAACTTTCAAAAGGAAGACTGTGATAAAATGAGGAAAAGGAGCAGCTGCAAAGGTTAAAGATTTACATCAAGCATGGGCATTGTTTAAAAAGACTATCTTGGAAACACAGACCAGATGTATTCCACACTTTAAAAAAAAGTGGTGGATAGGATCAGGGGGAGGCGATTTAAGATGGCGGCAGTTTGAAGCCCCTGCTTAGAGGTTCGGCGTCGAGAGCGTTTCTTTTCTTGGCTACCTTATTCCTTCTGCGGTGGATATGGGCAGAAGGAAGCGGAAGCAAGTTAGCCTACCCCCGGGTGAAGCTGCTTCCAGTGTGGCCGGTCAACGGACGCTCCAGACGTGTGGCTTCGTCGGCGGGGGTGAGCGAGCGGCATCTTCGGCAGGCCCGGTGGGATCATCGGACCTGAGCACGTCCGGGGTGTTTGTCCCCGGAGCAGCGGGCCCCCCCGCCTTGCCCCGGAAGTGATATGCGCGGCAGTGGAGAGTCTCCTGCTCGTGTGCTAACTAGCACGCCAATTCAGGAGGCTTTGGAGGGCTCCTTAGCCGAGGCGATCGCTCCGCGTGGGACTCCTGGAGTGGTGGTAACATCAGTGGCTGGGCCAAGTCTTTTGGTTAGCCCTTCCCAGGAGGATGTGTCCCCGAGAGAGAATGCTGGAGGAGGCGGTTTGGTGAAGCCTGCTAAAGTAACTTTAGAGGTGCTATGGGATGTTATTGCTACAATGAATTCATCCTTGGAAACATTTGTTGCATCTGTAAGTACTGATACTAAGTTGTTTAAAAAGGATTTTCTTCAAGTCTCCAGTGTCCAGAAGGAACAGGAGGGGAAACTGGCGCAGCTGAGTGGGGAGCTAGGTCAACTCCGTGAACTACACCTTGCCCATGTGAAAGACCGGAATGTGACCAATAGAAAGTTGGAATACCTGGAAAACCAAGTCCAGAAGAACAATCTAAGACTGGTTAACTTTCCTAGGTCCCCTGTGTGTTCTCCTTTGGATATGGTGCGGAGATACTTCCAGGAGGTCTTGAAGATTCCTGGGGATAATCTCCCACCATTAACCAGAGTTCAATATTTAAATACTGGCAGGGGAGCTCTTGGAGCTGCTAGCAACCCTCCGGGAATCTCTGGAGACCTTACTGGTTCTTCGAGAGTTCTCTGGATTTGGTTACGGCCCGATCTACTCTCCTAATTACACTGGCCCTTGAGTCAGACAAAGCTTTAATTTTTAGGTTGTATTTCAGGAATTTTAGTAAGCAGTTTATGGGCACATGTGTGCGTATTTTTCCTGATTTGGCTAGAAACACTCAGCTGAGGAGGAAGGAATTTCTGGGCTTGAGGCCCAGAGTCCTTTCCCTTGGTGGTACTTTCCTGTTAAAATTTCCTGCTCGTTGCTGTGTTTCATTTAAAGAGAAGATATTTGTGTTTTTTGAGCCCGCTCAGCTTCTGGAATTCCTGGTGGCTAGGGAGGATAGTATTGTGATTGTAACATCTCGTACGGCTGATGTGTAAGTCTTGCTCTGCCTTGCTATTTTTCCTTTCTTGTGAAAAAAAAAAGATTTCCTGGTGCCTCCCCCGAGTAATGTTGTGGGCTTATTATGGTAATGTATAAATGGTATGATTCTATGATATTTGGATTTGTATGTTCTGTTACCATGTTTCCTTTATTCAATTTTGGAATTGAATGTATTTTCAAAATTTAATAAATAAAAAATAAAGTGGAAAGAAGGCCAAAAAACTGTCAGCATGGTTTAAGTGAGGTCAGAGAGCCTGTTGTAGCCCAAAAAGCATCTTTCAGGAAATGGAAAAAAGGAGCCAAATGACGAAAATGGGAAATAATATAAGCAAGTTACATGCAAGACATTGATAAGGCAGGCAAAGAAAGAATTTAATTTAAAAAAAAAAAAAGCTTGCCATGGAAGCAAACACGCATAATAAAACCTTTTTCAAGTACATTCATAGCAAAAAAATCTGTAAGAGTCAGTTGGTCCATTAAATGATAGAGGGGTACAAGGGGCACTAAGAGAGGAAAAGGCCAGAGTGGAGAGACTGAAAATTCTTTGCTTCAGTCTTTGAGGAAGATGCAGGGAAGCTACCCATAAACAATCCAGCCAAAAAGAAACAACAACAACAACTACTTGAAGGCAACAAACAAACAAGTCCAAAGCGAGTAAAAGTAGCTTTAATGAGAACACACACTATGGGCTGATGTAGAAAGACTAGGGGACATGCAATAAAGCTACAGTGTAAAGCACAGTTACTTACCTGTAACAGGTGATCTCTGGGAACAGCAGGAATAAGTCTTCACATATGGGTACGTCGGTACCGACGGAGCCTGCGCGGGAACGCTCCCCAGCATCCCAAAAAGGAAAGATTTTGGGAGCATCCCACAGCGCCTGTGCGCTGCCTTCCCACCTTTCCTAACCATCTCTCCTCAGTTCGAGTTTAAAGCTGAGACAGAGAGAGAGAGGAAAGGAAAGATAGAAAAAGAGATACAACTCCTAGGGGAGGTGGGAGGGTTGTGAAGACTTATTCCTGCTGTTCCCAGAGATCACCTGTTACAGGTAAGTAACTGTACTATCTCCAGGAACAAGCAGGAATGAGTCTTCACATATGGGGACTCCCTAGCTAAGATGCCTGGGAGATCCCCAAGGATATGAGACCCTGGGAAGGGGTCTACTTCCTCCTATGGATCTCAGGCATCCATCCAGGGAAGGAGGGTAGGAGTTGTTTAAGAATGGAACAGGTGTTTGAGGACAGCCTGACCAAACAAGGCATCCCGGCGGGAGTCCTTGTCCAAGCAGTAATGGGCTGTGAAGGTATGAACCAAGGCCCAGGTGGCTGCTCGACAGATGTGGTCGATGGACACAGAATTTAGATGAGCCATAGAGGTGGCCTGGCCCTCACATTATGAGCTGTGACATGGCCCTCCAGAGAAAGGTTCTTACTCTGGTAGGCGAAAGAAATAGACTGAGCAATCCAATTGGACAGTGTTCTCTTAGAGACTGGAAGTCCCAAATGAGAAGGATCAAATGCAACAAAAATCTGGGAAGACTTTCTATGTTGCTGTGTCCTTGTAAAAGAGCTCTTGCTTTTTACTTACAATGTTGCTGTGTCCTTTGTAAGTAAAAAGCAAGAGCTCTTTTACAATCCAGAGTATGAAGAGTCTTCTCTGCATTGGATGCATGAGGAGCTGGAAAAAAGACAGGTAAATATACCTCTTGATTTATTTATTTATTTACTTACAGTTTCTTTTATACCGCGCTATTCGACATCAGTGCGGTTTACAATGAACATAAAAACCACACGTCTCAAATAATTGATCTGTGCTTACAATGAACAGGTAAAATAAAAACTAACCACTTTAGGCATAAAGTGTGGATTTGTCCTAAGGACTACCTTATCATGATGGAACCTTGTATAAGGTGGATTAGCCACTAATGCCTGCAGTTCACTGATGCGGCAAGCTGAAGTGACTGCAATGAGGAAAATAACCTTCCAGGAAAGAAACTTCAAGGAGGTAGTGGCTAAGGGTTCAAAAGGTGGCTTCATAAGCTGACCAAGAACCAAATTTAAGTCCCATGCCACCGGAGGAGGCCTAATGGGAGGTTTAGTTAAAGTTAGGCCTCTCATGAATCTTGCAATGAGAGGATGAGAGGAAATAGGTTGTCCATTGATGGGCTTAAGGGATGCTGCAATAGCACTCAAATGGACTCTTACTGAATTCGTTTTAAGGCCTGCATTGGAAAGATGCAGGAGATAGTGCTAGAGGGTCAAGACCCTTTTCAGCACACCAAATGGAAAACCTCTTCCATTTAAAAGCATAAGAACGCCTGGTGGAAGGTTTTCTGAAAGCATGGAGGATATCCTTCACTTGTTGAGAAAGATTCCAGTCTTGAAGGTCTAGGCCTTCAGTAACCAAGCTCTGAGGTGTAGGGACTTGGGGTTTGGGTGCCACAAAGTCCCTTCCTCCTGGGACAGAAGGTCTGGAGCAGCTCCCAAGTCCAGGGAGGGGGCTTGGGAGAGATGTAGAAGTAGAGGGTAACACACTTGGCGTGGCCAGCGTGGAGCTATGAGGATCATAGATCCTTGATCCCTCTGGAGTTTGAACAGAGTCTTGGGAATCAAGGGAATGGGTGGAAATGCATACAGGAAGCCCTGACCCCAATGAAGGAGGAAGGCATCCTTTGCCTGAACTCCCTGACACGGAATTCTGGAACAGAACCGGGGAGGTTTGGCATTCCACGGACTTGCAAAGAGGTCTATGTCCGGGGTTCCCCATTCTTGGAAGATTCTGAGTACCTGATCCATGTGCAGGGACCATTCGTGTGGAAGCAGAACTCGACTGAGTCTGTCTGCCCAAGAGGTTTGGACTCCTGGGAGGTATACTGCCAGGAGATGGATTTGATGCTCTCTGGCGAAGGCCCACAATCTTAAAGCTTCGTTGCAAAGCGACAGAGAGCCAGTTCCTCCTTGTTTGTTTATGTAAAACATGGCTACTTGATTGTCCGTATGAATGAGGACTGTCTTGTAGCTGAGGAGGGTATGAAAGACCTTGAGAGCTAGGAAAACTGCTCGAAGCTCCAAGTGGTTGATATGAAGAGAAGTCTCCTGTGGGGACCAAGTGCTTTGAGTGGAGAGGTCCTGTAGATGGGCTCCCCAACCTGTTTGGGAGGCATCTGTTGTGAGGGTTGCTTGGGGCAACAACTGTTGGAAGGGGGACCCCAGCAACAAATTTTGAGTGGACATCCACCATTGGAGAGACCAAAAGAGACGTTTGGTGGTTGCTATTTGGTCTGAGAGAGCTCCTGAAGCTTGAGTCCACTGGGTGGACAAAGTCAATTGAGCTGCTCTCATGTGTAGGCGAGCATAGGGTACTACATGCACTGTGGAAGCCATGTGGCCTAGCAGTTGTAGCATCTCCCGGACAGTTAAGTGTCTTTTTGACTGAATCTGGGAGGCTAACTGCACTAGACGTTGGCAACGGGCCTGGGGAAGGTAGGCTCTTGCAGTAGTGGTATCCAACCAGGCCCCTATGAATTCTAGGGACTGAGTAGGGGGTGAGCTGAGACTTTGGGAGGTTTACCACAAGTCCCAGATACTGCAGAATGCGCCTTGTGCGGTCCAGGGAAATCTGGGCCTCTGACTGAGATGGAGCTCGGATGAGCCAGTCGTCCAGGTATGGGAAGACAAATATTCCCAGAGTGCGTAGAAATGCAGCAACTATTGCCATGCATTTGGTGAACACTCTTGGAGCAGAGGCCAGACCGAAAGGAAGGACTCTGTATTGGTAATGTTTTCCTTGGAAAAGAAACCATAGGAATCTTCTGTGAGAGGGATGGATGAGGACATGTGTGTACGCATCCTTGAGATCTAGAGAACAATCCTGACTTTGAAGGTATGGAAAGCATCTTGAACTTCTCCTTGCATAGAAATTTGTTCAATTCTCTGAGATCTAAGATGGGCCTGTATCCCCCTGTCTTCTTTGGAATGAGAAAATAGGGGGAGTAGAACCCTAACCCTTGATGAAGAAGAGGAACTTCTTCTATTGCCCCTTGGGCAAGAAGGGTAGCTACCTCTTGACCTAGAAGGTCGAGAAGAGATGTGGGAGAATTGAAGTGTCTCACCATAGTGTGGGGAGGAAGGTCTGAGAAATGAAGCTTGTAGCCCTCTCTTATGATGGAGAGGGTCCACTGCTCTGATGTTATTTGCTCCCATCTGGGAGCAAAATGAGCCAACCTTCCTGGAATGGCGAGAGGCTCTGGCTGCTTTAGAGCCAGAAAGGCTAAGTTCTCTAGCATCAAGTCAAAAACCCTGAGGAGGTTGGGCCTGCTGAGTTGCAGCAGCCCCTGTAGGCTTAGGCCTGGCCTTTTTAGGTTGCTGACGCTTAGTGGTAAAGCGACCTGTAGAAGATTGTTGGCCAGAAGTAGAAGGAAATCTGCCCTTTTTAAAGGAAGACTTTTTAAAAGGCTTTTTCTTGGCAGGAATGGAGGTTGACTTTGAAAGTCTATCCAGAGCAGAGTTTTCTGCATCCATTTGAGTGGCTTTTATTTGCCATTCTTTGCCAAATAGGTTTTCACCTGTACAGGGAAGATTTCCTAAGCCATCTTGAACCCAGGGTTCTAAATCAGAAGCCTGGAGCCAAGCAATTCTGTGAGCAGCTATGGCAATGCCTGAGGCTCTGCTGGCACCTTCAAAGGAGTCAAAAGCTGCCCTGTTGGAAAACTTTGAAATGTCTTGAGTATGCTTAAGCCAAATGAGGAATTCCTCCCTTTTTATCCTCTGGAAGAAAAGGGAGGAAAGTCTGCAGTTTTTGTGCAACTTCTTTTAGAAACATACCCATGTAAAGGCTATATGAGTTGATTCTGGCAATAAGCATACTGGCTTGCAAGATTTTCCTACCAAAAGCATCCAAGGTCCTGCATTCTCTTCCTGAAGGAGCAGAAGAGTGTCTCTTTGTACTCTTTATTCTCTTCATAGCTGACTGCACCACAATGGAATGGTGAGGAAATGGTAATTAGGCCTTACCTGCTAATTGCTGTTCCTGAAGGAACGACAGTCCAGTCCCTTACTTCTGGGCTGCGCAACCCTTCCAGCAGCTTGGAGGCTGAGCCCAACCTTTTTGGGGATGGAGCAGTATAAGTACCACTGGGACCACCCCCTAACTCCAGTATTCGAATGAAAAAGCAGACCTAACCAATTTTTGGAACAACCTATCCAACCTAAACAATTCAAGAAACATTGTATATCACTAAATTCAACTTTTTTTTTTTTTTTTTAATGGAATGGTATAGGAGGGGATGAGAGGGATGCCCCGGGCGGAGGCCGGGGCTAGCCGCACCTGTACTGTGTTCGTTCCGGTGATTCTGCCCCTCTGCCTAAACCACAACTTCAAATTTGGCCGGACCCGGGAGGGATCAGGGACTGGACTGTCGTTCCTTCAGGAACAGCAATTAGCAGGTAAGGCCTAATTACCATTTCCTTATCGTCACTCCAGTCCAGTCCCTTACTTCTGGGATGTACCAGAGCAGTTCAACCCTGGGTGGGGTCCAGCATACCGGAACGGAGAACAGCCCGGCCAAACCGAGCGTCCGCTGCACTCTGGACGTCCAATCTGTAGTGCTTGGTGAAGGTGTGGAGGGAGGTCCAAGTCGCCGCCCTACATATATCCAGCGGGGGAACTAGGCTGAACTCCGCCCAGGAGGTAGCCTGAGCCCTCGTAGAGTGTGCCCGCAGGCCCACGGGGACTTGTTTCCCCTTCAGGATATAGGCGGAGGCGATTGCTTCCCTGATCCACCTAGAGATGGAGGCCTTGGCTGCCGCCTCCCCTTTGTGCGGACCCCCGAACTGAATGAACAGGCGTTCGGATTTTCTGAAGGGCGCTGTTCGGGAGAGGTATCTCTTGAGGATTCGTCGAATATCTAGGAGGCGAAATTTGTCGTCTCTAACTTCCCGCCCCTCCGAGGCGAAGGCCGGAGGGTAACTGTCTGGTTCACGTGGAAGGGAGAGGAGACTTTGGGCAAGAAGGATGGAACCGTGCGCAGCACCACTTTGTCCTTGAGGAAGGACAGGAAGGGGGGTTGCGAGGACAGAGCCTGTAGTTCTGAGATTCTTCTGGCCGAACAGATGGCAATCAGGAAGACCGTCTTCAAGGTTAGATCCTTTAGGGAGGCATTCTTTAGTGGCTCAAAGGGGTTCCCGATCAAGGCATTCAGTACCAGGTTAAGGTCCCAAGGGGGGATGACAGACCTTCGTTGCGGTCGTAGCCACCTAACTGCCCTTAGGAACCTTGCGACGTCCGCGTGGGTCCCTAGAGGTTTGCCTCGGATCTTGCCCCTGTAGCAAGCAATGGCCGCCAGCTGGACCCTTAAGGAACTGTGGGCCAGACCCTTGTCAAACCCTGCCTGTAGGAATTCCAGGACCTCCGGAACAGAGACCGAGAGTGGTTTCTTTCGGTGCTCCGCGCACCAGGATTCGAAGATGCGCCAGACTCTCACGTAGGAAAGACAGGTCGAACGCTTCTTGGCCTGTAACATAGTCGAGACTACCGCCCCTGAGTAACCTTGTTTCAGGAGCCGTGCCCTTTCAATAGCCAGGCCGTAAGCGAGAACCGATCCACATGTGGCATCAGAACCGGGCCTTGCCTTAGAAGGTCCCTTTTGCAAGGAAGGCGCCACGGGTGGTCGGCGATCATCCTTACTAGATCCGCATACCAAGGTCGGCGGGGCCAGTCTGGAGCAATGAGGATTACCAAACCCTGGTGAGACTCTACCCGCTGGAGCACTTTTCCGATCAGAGCCCAAGGCGGGAATACATAGAGAATCCCCTCCGAAGGCCACTTTTGTGACAGGGCATCCAAGCCCTCGGACATTCTTTCCCTCCGCCGACTGAAGAATCTGTCCACCTTGGCTGAAGAGAACCGGGCCATGAGGTCCATGACTGGCGCTCCCCACCGAGCTACTACTTGGTTGAAGGTCTCCTGTTCCAGTTCCCACTCTCCGTGGTCTATCTTGTACCTGCTGAGGAAATCGGCCGTGACGTTGTCCGTTCCTGCCACGTGCTGTGCTGATAGTGCCTGCAGCTGGATTTCCGCCCACTGTAAGAGGGCGTCCGCTTCCTTCTCGAGAGCGGGACTGCTGGTGCCTCCCTGGTGATTGATGTAAGCTACCGCGGTGACATTGTCGGAGAGGACGCGAATTGCTCTTCCTTGTACTAAAGACTCGAGCGCTTTGAGCGCCAGGGTGACGGCCCTCAATTCCAGTCTGTTGATGGGCCATTGCGATTCCAAGGGTGTCCCATTGACCCTGGACGAACTGATCTTGGCAGTGTGCTCCCCAACCTGACAGGCTGGCATCCGTCGTCAACAGCAGCCACTGAGGGGGTTTCGAGAGGCATCCCGCGATCCAGGTTCCTTGGGTTTCTCCACCAGTAGAGAGCCTGTTTGGTGCGCGGAGCGCACGGTAAACTGTCGAGAGAGAGGATGATTCTGGGGAGACCACCGACGCAACAGTGACCGCTGCAATGGACGCATGTGGGCCCTGGCCCATGGAACTACCTCTATTGCCCGCCGCCATTGTGCCCAGGAGTTGAAGATAATGCCACGCCGAGGGGCTTCTTCTGGATAGAAACTGTGAGACCAGGATCCTTAGATCCCTGGATCTTGTCCGAGACAAGAAGACTCTGCCGCTTTTGGTGTCGAATCTTGCCCTGAGGTACTCGAGGTCCTGGGAGGGAGTCAGCCTGCTCTTTGTGCGATTGATGACCCAACCCAAGTCCTCTAAAACCTGGACTACTCTGGCCGTTGTCGAGAGACTTTCTTCTCCGGACTTTGCCCGTATTAGCCAATCGTCCAAGTAAGGGTGAACCAATATTCCCTCCTTCCGAAGGAAGGCTGCCACCACCACCATTACCTTGGTGAATGTTCTGGGGGCCGTAGCTAGGCCGAATGGGAGGGCCTGGAATTGAAAGTGACCTCCTGGCACCGCGAATCTCAGAAACTGTTGATGGGACTTCCTGATTGGGATATGCAGGTAGGCTTCCGTCAGGTCGAGGGATGTTAGGAACTCCCCTTCCCTTACGGCTGCTATGACAGAACGTAGGGTCTCCATTCAAAAGTGGGGTACCCTGAGGCAGCGATTGACCTGTTTTAGGTCCAGGATCGGTCGTAGGGAGTCTTCCTTCTTTGGTACCACAAAATAAATAGAGTATCGACCCGATCCGCGCTGGCTTGGTGGGACGGGGACCACCGCCCCGAGGGCTATTAGGTGTGCGAGAGTTGACTCCACTGCCGCCCTCTTTGTAGAAGAGCCGCAGGGAGAGCGGACAAAGGCCGGGGAATTTGTTCTGCAAATTCGAGAGCGTAGCCCTCTCTGATCACTTCTAGGACCCACTGATCGGACGTGACTCGGGACCAGGCGGGAAGGAAGAGCCTCAGGCGGCCCCCTATCGTGTGCCTTCCCTCCTGGGCCCCCAACCTCTCATGGTTTTTCTGGGACCTGAGAAGGAGGAGGAGGAGTTTGATCCAAAACCTCGGCCGGCTCCCCGAAACCCTCTGAAACCTTGTCCCCTAGAGGGGAAACGGGTCCTGGCAAAGGGGGCTGATCTGGCTGGACGAAACCTCCGTGGATCCCTAGGCTGGGTACGTAGCGGGGGTAGAGAGCGCCCCTGTTTTTGTCTGTCTTCCGGGAGCCTGCCTCCCTTTGACTCCCCCAGGTCCTTGACTAGCTTTTCTAAATCTTTCGCCAAACAACAGTTTCCCCTTGAAGGGAAGTCGGCTCAGACGCGCCTTGGAGGACGCATCTGCTGCCCAATTCCGTAGCCACAGGTAGCGCCTGGCCGCCACCACCGAGGCCATGTTCTTGGCTAGGCTTCTAATGAGATCGTACTGACTATCAGCCAAATAGGCTGCTCCGGATTCCACCTTAGCCGAGTTGGCCTGTGATTCGTCCGTCGAAGCCTCTGTTGACTGGATTTGTTGTGCCCACCTTAAACAGGCCCGAGCCACCCAGGCTCCTGATACGGCAGCTTGCAAGGCCAGAGCGCTGATGTCAAAGGCCTGTTTCAGGAGCGTATCCAACTTCCTGTCTTGAGCATCTCTTAGGGCCGTGGCTCCCTCCACCGGGATAGTGGTCTTCTTGGTGACTGCTGAAACCGCAGCATCCACCCTGGGGGACTTCAGCAGTTCTTTATCAGACTCCGGGAGAGGGTAGAGGCGAGACATGGTTCGTATCCCTCTCAGCCCTGATTCCGGTTGATCCCATTCCTCTTGAATCATTTGACGTACCACTCTGTGGACAGGGAAAACCTTCTGGACCTTCTGATGGCCTGAATCAGGGGATCCTCTAAGGTCTCGTCCTCTGTTGGGGAATCAGAGGTCACGTTGAGGGCTTTTAGGGACTCATTGATTAAGGCCGGGAGCTCCTCTCGGCGAAACACTAACAATGCGAGCATGGTCTTCCTCCGGGATCTCCCCTTCTTCCAGCTCCTCGTCTTCCTCCTCTAGGTCCCTCTCGGAACCCTCCTCCTCTGGGGTGTCCTGAGAAGGGGTAGGGAGAATTTCCTCACTCATTAGCCTGGAGCGCTTGTATGGTATACCTGAATCCTGACCACTTGCTCTCCTAGGTTTGGCTACCCTGGCTTCTGCCGGCAGGCCTGCATTGCCTGGGCCGAGCCCTTGCCTGCGCATGCAGTAGGCTTGGTGGAGTAACAGGACGAAGTCTGGGGAGAAGAGCTCTCCGACCCCTCCCTCCAGCGTGTCCCGGGCTACAGGGGGAGCGAGGACCTCAGTGCTAGTAGTCAGAGGCAACTGAACCCCCCCTTCTGCTTCTAGGGATTCCCCAGGCACCGGAGGTACTTGGGCCATGGCTAGACTGATTTCCTGCTTTACCGAGGTAGATGCTGCCGCGCACGCCCTGCAGATTCCCGACTCTGTGGGGGTGCCCCTTCGTGTGCCACAGGACGGGCACTTTGCCTTGGAAGCCATGCTTTCCAGTTGCTTCGTAAGCGGTGCTTGGGTGGCAGGGTATGGCAGAAAGACCCAAAAACAGTACTAAAATTAAGATTAAAATTTTTAAAGAAAGTTCTAAGAATTAAAATTAAAAAATTAAAATTAGAGGACCCACTCCAGGTGGGAATTGCTGCAGGGAGTGGAGCAGATAACCCCTGTGTCTTCTCCTCCCCCCCAGAAAGGCAAGGAAATTCGGGAGCCAAGAGAAGGCCTAGCCGTTGGGATTCACCCTGAGGGGTTCAAATCACTTTAAGTAACTTAAAAAATGCAATCAAATAAAAGTAAAACAAAGGTAAGCAAGGGCATTAAGCCACCGATGAATACTTGCTGTTTGATGACTTTCGGGAACACAACGCTCCTCCGCTCCGTTGGCTCGACACGTGTTAGGCCGCGGCCACGTGGAGTCCGGAACGGAGGGTGCTTTGCTGTTCGCTGCCTCGTTAACCCGGCTTCTCCCGCCGCGAGGAGGGATCGTGGCGCCGACCGCTACAGCCGTTAGTGCTCCCTCCGGAGCAGAGAAGCTTCAATGACGGCTCCGGGGATCGCCACCGCACCCTGCTGCTCCCGGGGGGCGGGGGGCCCGGCGGGCGTCAGAGACTCGCTCGCGTCTCTGCCTCTAGCGCTCAGCCGCCTTCGGGGCTTCGGCGCGAGGCAGGGCTGCTCCTCGGGGATGCTGCTAAACACAGAGGATCTTTGTTCCCCCTGCGGCAGGCAGCTCCAGCGCCCCCTCCGGTCTCCGGCCCGGTCAGGAAGGGAGGGGGGGGGAGGAAGGGAGGAGGAGGCAGACTGCAGGAAAATTAAAGGTACAGCTCAAGGTAAGAATAAAGAAATCAACTTAAATTTAAATTTAAATCAAATTAAATAAATAAAATTAAATAAAATAGCTTAATTAGGATAAGGCAGGACTCCAGTAAGCCCTAGGCTTACGGAACCCTCCAGCTGCTTGGAGGCTGAGCAATACTGGAGTTAGGGGGTGGTCCCAGTGGTACTTATACCGCTCCATCCCCAAAAAGGTTGGGCTCAGCCTCCAAGCTGCTGGAAGGGTTGCGCAACCCAGAAGTAAGGGACTGGAGTGACGATAAGGAAGCTGAGTTTTCTGAAATCCAGGACAAGGAGGGACACGATACATAGTGTCCAATCTGCGAGAATGAGGAGAGAGAGTGAGAGGAGGAGTCTCCCATAGATCAATCATGTGTTCATAAAGAATCTCATGAATTGGTAAGGCGACTGCCTCTTTAGGAGCCTTAGAATAGCCTAAAATATCCATTTTTTTTAGCTCTAGGCTCTGATTCAGAAGTTACTGAAATAGAAAGTCCTTTAGCTACTTCTCTTATGAAGTCTTGAAAGGACAAGTCCTCTGGAGGAGACATTCTTCTTTTTGGAGAAGAAGGCTCTTCAGGAAGGGCTATGGATACTTCAGGAGACTCGTCTGATGTATCAGAATCATCAGAGGAATCAAAGTATCGCCTGTCAGGGTGCTCTTCCAACACTCGATACGCGTATCGAGCAGTATCGACATCGGGCGTCCCCGGTACCGGATCGGTACCGATAAGCAGCCCTGGACAAGGAACCGCTGCAGCCGGTATCCTGGTCGATGTTGATGCAGTCGGTACCGGTATCGGCGCTGGTGCCGGTACCGGAGCCGATACCGACAACTGAGTTTGTTTTGGTACCAGCGGCGTCACAGCTTGAATGAAGGCCGTAATAGCCTGCTGCATGGACAGAACATTGTGATCCATCGACGCCATGAATGCCTGGAAGTCGGTACCGGGAGATTGTGCCGGTACCCCAGAGCATTCTAACAGGTGATCGGTCGAGGCCGTGCCATCGATGTCAACCTGTAACCCCATAGGAGGAGTTTTGGAAGCCGGAGCTTCCCGCCGGGGTTGTTTTGCTGGTGCAGGGTCCTCGAGGGCAAGCCCGGAGGCATCTCGATGCTTAGAGGGAGATCTACCCTTCGAGGACCTGCTAGGTTTATGTTTGGTTACCTGAGATCCATCAGGAGAAGAAGACCTGGAAGATGTTGATGCTACTGATGCTGCATCAGCAGGAAACAGCACATGGAGCTTAGCTGCTCGGTTCTGTAAACCCCGTTTAGACATTAGAGAGCAGGACGGACAATCCGGAATGGAGTGTTCAGGACCCAAACATTTAAGACACCATTCATGGGTATCTGTAACAGAAATAGTACCGCTACACTTAGTGCATTTTTTTAACCCGGAGGCTGGTTTTTCCATGAGGGAAATTTTCTTGTAGGCCCTGAGGCCCAAGAGGAAAAATAAACTAAGTGAAGAAAAATAGATTTTTTTTTGTTTTGAAAGAAAGAAGAGAAAAAGACCGGCGGTACCGGTCCGGAGTCGGGGAAGGCAGACACGCGACCAAAGAAATAAAATAAAATAAAGAACTTCTTCAGCGGTGACAGGGCTCGACCTGCTGGCTCCGTGGCAAAGAAGAACTGAGGAGAGAGGGTTAGGAAAGGCGGGAAGGCAGCGCGCAGGCGCTGTGGGATGCTCCCAAAAGCTTTCCTTTTTGGGAAGCTGGGGAGCGTTCCCACGCAGGCTCCGTCGGTACCGACGTACCCATATGTGAAGACTCATTCCTGCTTGTTCCTGGAGATCTCACATAAGACTAATAAGAGAAAATATTTTTTCACTCAATGTGTAATCAAACTCTGGAATTTGTTACCGGAGGATGTAGTAAAAGCTGTTAGTGTAGATGGGTTTAAAAAAAGGTTTGGACAAGTCCCTGGAGGAAAGGTTCATAAACCATTATTAAAGAGGACCCGGGAAATCTACTACTTGCTCCAGGATGAGCATTGTGGAACCTGTGTGCCTTTTTGGGAACCTACTAGCTACTTATGACCTGGACTGGGCACTGTTGGAAACAGGATACTGGGCTTGATGGATCTTGGTCTGACCTAGTATGGCATGTTCTTATACACGTTAACTGCCGGGAAAACTGTTGGTATGGACAGCATTAAAACGGTGGCTTTGTACTTAACGCATCTGGATTTTGCACACTATTGGTACAAAACCATAGTACACCTTAGTAAAGTGGCTCCTTTTTCAAAAAGCATCTAAACAAACATGATTATTTCAACTACTTGTTTAAGAAGAGGAAAATTAGAGGCAAAAGATACAAAAGACAGTAGTCACAATTTCTACATGAAAGACAACACCAAAATGAGAAAAGCACGAAGAAGAGCAGTAAGAACAAACGAGAACTGCAGCATCAATTCTTAGTACAACAGGCTACCTCAGCGAATGCTTCTTGCGGATTTTTAAAGAAAACGGCAAAAAACAAAGCTTATTTACTGGATTACCACACTGCCAACTGTATTTATATTTAACAAGAATTTGATATGAGGCTATTTTAAACCAAAATGACAGAAACTAAAGCATCCTGATCAATTAAATATGCAAAATTTGGATTGCTTATAGAATTGATAGCATACACACCTAACTAGTTAGACAGTGGTTTTAAAGTGAACGCTGGAGGGATGCAGCGGACGGACATGGGGATCCTGGAGCCAGCGATCCTTCTGAGGGGGTGCAGGCTGGTGACACAGCAACGGCAAGTGAGTTGCAGACGTGTGGTGTGGTGGGGTTGGGGCGGAGCAGATGGGCGCGCAGGAAGGAGGGGGGTTTAAGGCAAAAAAGAAGAGAAGGCATTCGCGTAGGCGTCGGTGCAGTTCTGAGTCGTCCTCTTCCTCCGCTTCCATCTCCTTGTCCTCTTCATCGGGAACTGCGTGTTCAGGTCATGGGGTAGGCCAGGCGCAGGTTGGGTCTACGGGGGTGAAGGGCATGCCTATGTTGGTCTCGTTCTCGGAGTTATGGGAAGGGATGCCCAGAAATTTGCGTCGTAAGATTAGGAAGCGGCGGTACATAGACATTTTCCGATAGTTGGAGGGCAGAAAGCGTTCGGGAGAGAGTAGGAAGAAGCGAAAGGAGGATAAGAAGGCGGGGCGGATAAAGAAAGTGTCATGTAATGTGGTAAATTGGGCTAGAGCCTTTTTGCGGTTGGCAAGTGTTTGGGGTCATCAGTCTCCTGAGGATTATGGAATCTTGTTGGCCTACGCGGACTCCATTTTGGAGACGGTGCAAACGCATGAGGGGTGGGCCTGGTTGTGGTGACTTGTTGAGCGGGCATGTGCAGGTCGGGGAAAAGCAGCTTAGGGTAAGACTGGCCAGATTGAAGACGGACCAGTTGGGTAAAGGATTGTGGGTGGTTCTGAAAGAAGTGGTTTCCCTTCCTACATGTCCTGTGGCTGCATTGCGAGACTACTTGTTGGTGCGCCCGGTTGCGGGACGATTGTTTTTCTTACATGAGGATTCTCGGGTGGTGACGGGTTTCCAAGTTGCTGCAGTCCTAAGGATGGTCCTGCGGCATATAGGCGAGGATCCTCGATGATTCGCTCCACATTCATTCCATATTGGAGCGGCAACCAGTGCAGCGGCGGCGGGGCTGACAGATGTGGAGATACAGAGTATTGGCAGATGGAGATCTCAGGCCTTTAGGGGTTATGTGCACTTATGAGGGGAGGCATCTGTCCGTCTGGCTAACTTCTGCTTTCTCTTTCAGATGTTGTGTGGTGTCCGCATGAATGTTGGATGATCAGACATTCATTTGTGCATTGGGCGGGACTGCAGGCAACAGAACGGCCATTGGGGAGTAATTTAGGTCTTGACCAAGAAGTGGTGTCCGTACTATGGTTGGGTGAGCGTGGTCTGCGATGGCCGCAGCTTTTACCTTTTCTTCGGCACCACTGGTGGGTGAGGAGAGAGCCTTCAGTGATTCTGCTGCATGTGGGTGGCAATGACCTGGTGGAATAGACTTGTAAACAGTTGATTCGAGCGGTAAAGAGGGACTTGGCAGAGGTTCTTCTTATGTTTCAAGAAGTTATTTTGTTGTGGTCAGATGTCATTCCAAAGCCTGCCTGCCTGCCGGCAACAGTGGCATTGGTCTCATGGTCTGGCAAAGATCAATCGGCAGATCGGGCATTGGGTCTGCGACCATGGGGGATACCAAATTTTGCACTCTTGGGTTGATGTGAATTGTGGGGGATTGTACCGGTAGGACAGAGTGCACTTATCCCCTGTGGGGATGGATTTGCAGCTGAATGATTGGCAGGAGACCTTGGAATGTATTGTGCAGTGGGAGGCTCGCTGGTCGCAGCTTGGTCTTGGGGGGGCGGCGTAGGGACATTAAAGTCTCCTACGCCGGGTGGCGGGATCCCAGAGGTTTCCAGAGTCCGGAGCCTTAAACTGGAATTGGGGAGGGGATGGTTGCCCCCAACCCGGATGACCCCTGGCCGGTTTTTTGCTAGTAATATGGCGAGGCCGGGTAAAAGGGGGGAGGGAGGGTTAAGTTTGCTGCTGGCCCGATCGCGGCGGGAGTGGAATGAGGTCACCTTGCTAATGGTATGGCAGGTGAGGGCTCGTTCCGCTCGTTGGTTATGAAAATGTTATGGAATGTTATGAGGAGTAGCCTTGTGGTTGGGGCAAGGTACTTCAGGGCGGAAGGTCGGGGGTTCAAATCCCACTAGAGGACAGCAACCTTGGGCCGGAAGGACTGGGGTTTCTAGTCCCACAGATGCTCCTTGTGGTCTTGGGCAAGCCACTTAACCCTTCATTGCCCATGTTCCCTGTAAGTATTAGTGTATGTGTCTCATATCCCCATGTGTTAAATGTATCCCCCAATTGTGTTGTGACCGCTTTGATGAAGGATAAGGCGGTATACAAAACTGTCTAAATAAAATAAATAAATGATTGTTAATAAAGCTGTGACCAGATGATCCCAAAAGATTGAGTCAGTGTTATGTTTGGATGGGGGGGTGTGGAGGTTGGGAGGGGCTAGTGAGATTGGGGGGAGGGGGCAAAAGGGGGAGGTGGGGGGTGCAGGTGGAGCACCGGGTCCGACCTGCCCCGGTTACATCAGAGTACCTTCTTAAAATCATAAAACCTCAGCTCCCAGCTACACACAATATACATATAATCTAAACCACATTTTACAAACAATAAATAAAAAAAAGTTTCAACAATCCCTATAATAAAATAGTAAGACATTCATAAATTAGTCAAAATCACATATAGTGATTATCTCACAACAAATCACTTTTTCCTTTTATTCATGATTAAACCCACATTTTTCTATAAAATCCAGTTATCAATTATGGCATTATTAATAATCAAATTACAAGGAGATATACAGTGCCGATGACAACCCTTCTCAGGAAGAAACCGTTTCCACATGTACCGAAGAGCAGTCAAAAAAGGATTCACCACAGACCAAGAGTCCAATGAGAATGTACCAGGGAACCCTCAGAGCTGCTTATATCATTCGTCAAGGGAATCTGAAAGGGATAGCGCATAAGTAAATTGACTCCATAAAAGATAGAATCACACATTAAAGCACAACTAATGTAAATAAACCTTCCGATATTTAAATTTCCTCCTGACCCATGTAAAGGAAGACTCTGTAGGCCACTCTGTGTCAGCACCAACGCAAGCACAAAATTTCACATGCCATTATTATACTGACTTAACACAGCTGACTGCCAAACCTATAGCAAATGCCATAAAATGCAGTTTCACCGGGTCCTGGCTTCCTCAGGGAAACTTGCCGAAACTAAAAACAAATTAAAATACCCATAATAAAACACACCATGTACTAACAACTAAGTATGTATATGTTTAATCCAGAAGCCTTACCACGAGTAAATCCCGGTCCCCAATTCGAATTTGCAAATACAAGGGAACAAGAGATCTCAAAAAATGCCAGCGCATGCGCCTTTATAAACCAAATTGCCAATAGCAAATCAATAGAACCAATGCCATTCCACCTGGGAATTTAACCCTCCAGGTTCCACAGTATTCCAACGATATATAAATTGTTGTTCCCTGCGGCATAATTGCAGCTGAAAATTACCACCCCTAACTTGTAACAATACAAAACAACAAAACTCTAACGAATGACCCTTCAATCGCCAATGAGAGACCAAAGTTGCAGACTAAACTCCACGGCGAATCACCAAAAGATGTTCAATGATGCGTGTTTTAAAAGGGCGAAAAGTTTGGCCAATGTATAGCAATAAACAGGGGCATAAGACTACATAAACTACCCCGCTGGTTAAACAATCTGTTAAACCCCTTAACTCAAAAGTAAACCCCAGATAGGGATGCTGGAAAGATTATATTTCCAAAGTAAGTGCACATTTATTACACTTTTTATGTCCTCGATCCTGTAGAGGAACTTCATTATGATGCCAAGAACGGGAATGTACCAGTCGATCTCTCAATTTCCGCCCTCTGTGAAGGGAAAAAATGGGAGGGTTCATAAAAATCGAATGAACCTTTAATATGTCCCAATGAGACAAAATGAGATCCCGTATATGGCATGCTTGTGTGGAAAAAGGTAAAACACAAGTCAAAGGAGGAACTTTTTCCTTATGTTGTTGGAAAGAAAGTCACTCACAGTGAACATGATAAGCCCGTTTATAAGCTCTACGTATCACTGTGTCTGGATAGCCACATTGTTGAAACTGCTTCTTCATATGTTGTGCCTGTATAACATATTCCTCAAATGTAGAACATAACTTGCATAACCTTAAGAACTGCCCAACAGGAATATCATTGCACAAAAAATGTGGATGAAAACTATTATAATCCAGCAAACTATTCCGCTCAGTCTGTCGGCCAGCTCGTTCTGTAGACCAGGGAGGTAAGAGGCCTGTAGGGTACAGCGATGTGAAGTCGTGAAGGCCCAGATCTGAAGGGCTTCTCTGCAAAGGGTTCGTGAACCAGTCCCACCTTGTTTGTTGATGTAGAACATGGCTACTTGATTGTCCGTTTGCAGTAGGACTGTTTTGCCAGAGATCATGCTCTGGAAGGTCTCCAGCGCATGCCTCATGGCTCTGAGCTCGAGGAGGTTTATGTGGCACTGTCGCTCCTGCGGCGACCAGGCTCCCTGCGTCCGGAGGTGGAGGCAGTGTGCCCCCCAGCCGACTGAAGAGGCATCGGTGGTGATAGTCAGTTGGTGTGCTGGTTGGGAGAAGGGTCTCCCGCATATTAGATTCTTTCCGCAAGTCCACCAAAGGAGGGATGAGGTCACTGTTCTGTCCAGAGGAATGGCGGTCTCCAGGGACTGTGAGTGTTGGGACCAGCGCACCCGTAGATGCCACAGGAGGCAGCGCATGTGGAGCTTCACTAGGGGTACTGTCTGGGTGGCCGATGCCGTGTGTCCCAGGAGGCGAAGGAGTACCCCTACCGTAGGGGACCGTTCCGATCGCACGAGGTATGCCAAGTCTCTGATGGTGTTCACTCTCAACCGGGGAAGGAAGGCCTTTGAGCGGGAAGTGTCTATTAATGCTCCAATAAACTCCAGCTGCTGTGAGGGGTGGAGGTGCGATTTTGGGTAATTCACCAGAAACCCCAGGAATGTCAGCAGGGTGATGGTTGTTTGAGTTGCGCGCTTGGCCTCCCTCGAGGAGGGGGCAGAAATAAGCCAGTCGTCCAGATAGGGGAAAATGCAGATCCCTTGTTTGCGGAGATGTGCGGCTGCCACCACCACGCACTTAGTAAATACCCGTGGCGTGGGAGATAGGCCGAATGGGAGGACTTTGTACTGGAAGTGTTTCCCAGCGGCTTGGAAGCGCATGTACCGCCTGTGATCCTTCTGTATGGGGACATGTGTATATGCGTTCAGGAGATCCAGGGATGTGAGCCACTCCTTGTGTTAGATGAGGGGCAGGATGGTTCCGATGGAGTGCATCCTGAATTTCTCCTTGGCGATGAACAAGTTGAGTTTGCGGAGATCGAGGATGGGCCACATGCCCCCAGATTTCTTGGGAACTAGGAAGTACCTGGAGTAGAAGCCAGTGTTGGTTTCCGCCTCCGGGACAGGTTCTATGGCGTTGGAGGCCAGGAGGGATAGAATCTCCGTCTCTAAGGAGGAGGTGGACTGTTTGCAGCGTGGGATCGCCCATTGTAGAGGTGGCACAAGGAACGTTATCCAGTATCCGTTGGCGATGATTGCTAGGACCCATTTGTCCGTAGTAATGGGCTTCCAGGCTAGCAGGAACATGGCCAAGCGACCCCCCCGTAGGGAGGCTGGCCTCAGTCTTCCCGTCAAAAAGCCCGATTGGTCCTCCCTGAAGCTGGCTGAGATGTTTTTTGCTGTCTCCTTTCACATTGGCGGGGCTTTTGCTTGTAGGACGCGTGAGAGGGTTGTGACTGTTGTTTATAGAGGGGCTGCTGCCATTTCCGGTAAGACCCGTATTGGCGCTTGGATGAGGAAAAAGAAAAGGGCTTCTGCTGGTAGGAGTTCTTGCGGATAGGCCATTCCAGGCCTTTGTCTGCGAGGGTCTGTAGCGTTGTGCAGCGGTCTTTCAGCGCGTTGACAGTGTCGTTTACTTTTTCCCCTAACAGGGTATCCCCAGTGCAGGGGGCATTGGCAATGCAATCATGTGTGTCCTCTCGCGGGCCTGAAGCTTTGAGCCAGGCGAGGCGGCGAGCAGAAATGGAGGTAGCCACAGTGTGGGCCGCCGCATCAAATGCATCAAAGGCTGACTGCGCTTGATGTTTTGTACACTCCTGCAGGTCTAGAAGAGTGGCTGAAGCAGCTGCCTGCATCTCCTGGTTGGAGGAGGAAATGGTTGCTTTGAGCTTCTCTACCAGGGTGTCCTGGTACAGGGCTTGTTGAAGCTGGTGGGCAGAGACTCTAGCACATAACATCGATCCCTGGAAGGTCTTTTTCCCCAATGTCGTTGAGGAGTCTTAGTTCTTTGCCAGGCGGAAAGTTTGCTTGTGTCCGCGTGGACTTTGAGCGCTTGAGTGTGGACTCCACGACTATGGAGTGGTGAGGGAGTTGTGTCTTGTCAAATCCTGGAGGGGGCTGAACCTGGTATTTTACATCCAGTTTCCGAGATACTGGTATCCCTGAGGTGGGGTTCTGCCATAGGGTGAGGAGGTTCTCTTTTAGCAGAGGGTGCACTGGAAGATGCACAGAGGGGCGTGGAGCCTCCAAGAATTTTCTTGCAGCTTGAGTTTCTGGTCGTTGGTCAGATGTAGGGCAGGCGCTGGGGAGACTCATGGATCTTACAGAGAAACTTGGCATAGGTCAGGTCCTCACGGTTGCTGAGCAGATCCGCTGGAGGTGCAGAGAGCTCCTGATCTGCAGTTGGGGGGGGGGAAAACCCCTGAAGCCACAGATTCTGGGGCAGCGTTGTCCTCTGTGTCACTGCGGGCAGGTCTGGAGTCTGGCGCGGGGGCGAGGGAGGCGTCCTCGGAAGGAGCCGCAGAGGGGAGCTCACTGGAGACACGGTGGGGGGGTTCCTGCTGTGAGGTCCGTGGAGGAGTGAGCCCAATGCTCAAACAGGCCAGAGAGGAAATTTAAAAATTGGGTCGGTACCTCAGCTGCTCCGGTGGGTCTGGGGACCGTGCTGGAGGCCTTTGAGTGTTGAGGGAGTCTGGGTTGCCTTGGAGATTAAGCTGCCTCTAAGGCTGCCTAGGGGGGGTAGCTGCAAAGCAGTCTTGCATAAGGCTTCTTGGGGAGGCATACTTGCTGGCCGTGTAGGCTGAAGCCTCATAGAAGTCACGTCCGCTGCTGTCACTGGAGGGAGAAAAGCTGGCAGGACTGCGGTGACTCCAGTCTCCCCGTCGGTGCTACTTCCGGCCTCTCTGGGAGCTGTCTGATTCGCTTGTACTGCTGCTGCATTGGTGAGAGCGGCCCCCATGGCATCGGCCGAATCGATGCCTCTGCGTTGAGCATGTTCGCCGGTGGTGGGAGTGTTGGCGCTGAGACCTGCTCCTCCTGTAATGACGCTTATCTCAGTGCCGGTCAATGGCGCTGTGGGGGGCGGAGCTTGGATCAATGACCTCAGTCAAGATGGCCGCCGCCATGGGAGCCTCGTGGATCAACGGGGTCAGCGTTGCCTCGGGTTGCCGGCCAGTGAGGAGGAAAACCCCGGAGGGGGAAAGAGGTTCTGGAATAGAGCGGCTGCGGGAGGAGGCCAGGGTTGGCGCACCCGGAGCTGCTGAGGCTGCTGGCATCGCTGGGAGCAGCTGAGGGAGAGTGGTCAGAGGCTGCACCAAAGTGGAGGCACTGGCAGGGCTCAGAATGCTGCCGGGGACTCCAGAGAGGGCAGGAGGCGATGATCCTGGGAACAGCTCCCGAAGCACGTTCTTTCTAGATTTTCTTGCCCTTGGGGACATGCGAGCGCAATGCGTGCAATCCTCCACCTTGTGAGAGACTCCCAGGCATCGATCATGGAGGTCAGTAGAATTCATCTTTCTGGAACAGCCAGGGCATTTTTGAAAACCCGGTTTTGGCTGTTTGCTAGGCATCTTGATTGCAGATCAGAATTGTGTAGGAGAGACAAGTTATCCGCCTTGCTGGCAAGGCGGAAGAAGTAAAAGTGGCTGGCTAGGGGTAGGGCCAGCTGAACATGCCCAGAAGGGAAACGTCTTCTGGGCTAGAGAAAGACTACTTCCGTCTTCGGCGCCGTCGGATGACTTCATCCTGCTTGTCCTAGAAGAAGGGTTGTCATCAGCACTGTATATCTCCTTGTAATTTGGTTATTAATAATGCCATAATTGATAGTTGGATTGTATAGAAAAATGGATAGAAAAATGTGGATTTAATAATTCATGAATAAAAGGAAGAAGTGATTGTTGTGAGATAATCACTGTATGTGATTTTGATTAATTTATGAATGCCTTACTATTTATTATAGGGATTGTTGAAATTCTTATTGTATTGTTTGTAAAATGTGGTTTAGATTATATGTATATTGTGTGTAGCTGGGGTTTCATGATTTAAGAGGGTACTCTAATGTTAAACAATATATTCAAAATATTGCACTATTTTTGTTAATGTAATTTTTGGAACACACTGTCAATTGGATTTTTGAGGGCAATATGATATTATGTGTGTGTATATTTTGAAGATGTTATGAATTATATTAAGAGTATCTGAATGTGTTTATATATTTTTTTTGCATTGTTTTTTGTTTGGAGGTATTTACAGCCATGGGAGAAAGACTATACATTTTACTCCAATCCACATAAAATGTATTCACACAGTGATTACAAGCTGATACCCTACTCATGATCAGAAAAGGTGAGAGAGGTAGAAGTGGAGAAATATGTGTTGTCTGAGCCATGCTTTGGTGCTCATGATTCCGGGCAGCAAGGGCTTCATCTGGAAACTGAACTCATCTTATTACCCTAGGAAGGAGTTTCAGGAATTTGTTAGGAAAGCATGGGTGAATTTGAGGGCTTCAATAAGGGTTCTGTGGAGTCAAACACTTGTTACTGGGAGGCAGTGAAGGCTGTGATGCGAGGACATATTATGAGATATATAAGTGCAGACAGGAAGCACCGTGAACGGCATCTTCAGGATTTAACGAGATAGCTCAATGACTTCCATAGGCGACATGTCAGCATGTTGGAGGAGAGTGATAGGAAGCAGCTGATTGAACTAAAGAAACAAATTAATGACCTTACTTATATGGGCGCAGCATGACGTTCTTACATAAATACAAACTGCATCGATGAGGTAATCAGGTAGGTAAATTGCTGGCTCACCTGGTACAAAACAGACAGGGGAAAAAATAATCTCGCAAATTAAGAATGCTAAGGTGGAGGTGAAGGCAAAAGCACAAGAGGTGGCTCAGTGTTGTCTTGATTTTTGTCAGTCACTCTATGCTAGTGGGTCGGATAATACAGTACCACCCAATGCAAGGAGTTCTTTCAGAGCTTGCGGCTCCCTCAGCTCACAGGGGAAGAGACACAGGTTCTGAATAGGCCGATCACTGCAGTGGAAATACAGGATGTTATTAAAAAATTGAAATTAGCAAAAAGCCCAGAACCTGACAGCTTGGGAGCTGAGTTTTATAAAATCATGTCTGACTTGGAAGGGGGACCTTGAGGGAAATGTATGAGTCGGTGCTATGGAAAGGCATTAGCAAAGGTATGGGCATATCAACAAACTCGCCCTCCTTGACCTCCAGCAACAAAGATTCCACCCCCACCATGGAGTAGAAACACTAATGCTCTCCCTCCTAAACACTCTCATAAAAGGAATTCAAAACACTAAATTAAGGATACATCCTGATCTTCCTAGACATCTCTGCCGCATTTGATATTGCAACAATACCATCCTCCTTCAATGACTACAATCCACTGGAATTCAAAACACAGTCTTACAATGGTTCCAATCCTACCTAACGAACAGACAACAAATAAAACTAGGAGCCACCATAACCTCCCCCTACCATCAAACCCAAGGCATACCACAAAGATCCACCTTGTCATCACTCCTCTTCAACCTATATCTGCAGCCACTCTGCCCAATCATCAAATTGCACAATGTCCACTTCCACATCTATGCCAATGACATCATGCTCTATGCTCCATTCAACACTATGCAACCTACCTCTACAAACCTCCTACAATGCTTCTCGGAAGTATCCCAATGGCTAACAAGAAACAACCTGTCAGTTAACTACAAGACAGAGGTCCTATTCGTTACCAAGGTCAACTCTTTCACTCCCCCTACCTCCATTACACTGAATAACATCCAAGTAAAAGTTCAACCTGAAGTGAAATACCTCAGCATTACTATGGATCAACATCTCACTTTCACACTGCAAGTAAATAAAACCCCTAGATTAATATACCACAAAACAAAAACCCTGCAGCATCTATGTCCACTCCTTGAAACACTGCACTTTGAATCAGTTCTCCAAGCCATAATACTACCGCACCTCGACTATTACAATTCCATCTACCAAGGCCTACCACAATCCACCCTACTACCCCATGCACTGTGCTGCATACAACTGCACATATTCTATAAGGAGCATCGAAGCACGACCACATTACACCCATCTTGAAGAACCTGCACTGGCTCCCCTTGAACAGACAGATCAAATACAAGATTGTCCTTCTGACCCACAAGACAATCCACTGCCACCCCTCAACCTATCTACCCACCCTACTTCAGACCCTTCCATCCAGCAGAGCCAGAAGACAGTCCAGAATGAACAAACTCATCATCCCGCACGAAAAAACAAAAAGCAACCAATAAACCTGCGCAAGAGCCTTTGAACTATATGCACTCAAAATCTGGAACGCGCTAAAGACCTTCCTGTTCATTGACCACTATGACCCCACCATGTAACCCCCCACCCCGCACTACCAAATGTAAAGAAGCACACTGCCAAGTGTAACTAAGTATCAAGCTAAAACAACCACATTCTGCCAGCCCCCCAATTGTTTATAAATTAAACTGAATGTACCTAACCCAACCTCCTATTCTACCACTGTATATAATGCAACCCAACCCACATATGTGATCCATGCACTATGTATATAAGTTAACGTTTTAGGTACACCGCTTTGATCCAGTGAAAAGTGGTATATAGGCATAAATAAACAAACATTGCACAACAGATCTTGGGAGAAGACCTGGTTTCATTTTTCAGTAATATGTACACATAGCTAACAAATGTGGCACGCCAGGAGACCCAATTCAGGTTACTTCACAACACCTTTATAACTCGAGCACAGGAAGTATGGATGAACTTGTGGAAGACGCAAGGCGAGGAGGGGGACATTGTAAATGCTTGCACTCGTTTAAAGTGTATACCAATCTCTATGGGGGGCAAGCGCTAGATGAGCTTTCTAATAATATGGGACTCCATACTGTGTGGGACATACAGCTTACTGCTGCTGGGCATGTGGATGAGCTGGAAAGTTTAAAACTCTTTAAGGTATAGCGAAAGTTTCTGCATGCAGGTCTATTTGCAGTACAGAAATTGATACTTTGTGCTCGGGTGGATGAACAAGGGGTGGGTACTGGCCAATGGTGATATCTGATGACTGAGATTGCAAAGTGTGCGTTGCATACTTACATCTGTAATAAGCAGAGAGAGTACTGTGAGCTGTTGAATGAACTACAGGAGTGCATGGGGCTGCGGGAGCTTGATGAAGAGTCCGAGAGGAATAAGCATGAGAAGGGTGAGGGTTTGAATGAGGAGTGACAGTGGAGTGTAGGAGTGAAGCTGCTATGTGCAGGGGAAGTGTTTGATGTATGCAGGTGAGGCAGTGGAGAAATGAGTGGTATGAGATGTGTTTGGGGGGAGAAACACTGAAAAACAAAGGCATAGCGGAGTAGCATAGCTAAGTTGCACATGTACGATATGCACTATAAAACTGTAAAACAGGAGTGATCTGTTAGAGTAATATTATGGGATGTTGATAGATATAATGTTGTTGGGCTCTGCTCTGACTGTGTCACTGAAAAATAAAATTTAAAAACAAGACAATAAAAACAAGATTAAATATATGCCATCTGGAAAAAATAAGCTAACCACCAAATAATCTGTAATAGGCCGCAATGAAACAGAAAGACCATTCCACAAAAACAGGAGCTGCAACTGAAAAAAACCCTACCATTCACAGAAACTGTGTGTCCATCTCCAACAGACCTAGTGATGCTGAACGCAACGTTCATACAGGCAATACTCAAACAAAAATCTTCACAACTTAAAAATCATACCACCACATTTAAATGCCACCCAATAATACAATGGCAACCAATGGAGTTCCCACAACAGCTGAATATGATCAAACGTTTGTGCACCACACATTACTAAAGCAGCAGAGTTCTGCGCAAGTTGAAGAGGATGAATCATACTACTTATTCAATCAAACCTTTTTTTATGATCCATTGGTTGTTTTACGCTGCAAATTTAGTTACTCCCTCAATCCCAGCTTCCCAGAACACCAAAGTACATTTATGCCAAGACTGGTGACTAGACATCACTGTTGTGCACTGACTATTTTAAATGTAGGCGTTAGGCTTGACGGCACATTCTCCAAAAACAGCTCTGGTTGAGTTATAACACCTACTCTCAAAACCGGTGAGCACCACCTCTGCCACATCTTCAGCTAACACAAGTTGGGCTTAGGTATTGAACCCAGACCTCCTACACAACAGCACTCTGCACTGGTACTCAGTCATCAGGTCAGGCCATTATTTTAGATTCTAATGATGATTTAAGCAAGTGATTCACTAGTTAAAAAGAAGGGAAGTGTAAATCATACTTTCACTCATGCTATTGTTTTATGCTTTTATTTTGAGTAGTTACGGTTTCGCTGCTCTGAATGCGCCTGATCTCAGAAGCTAAGCAGGGTCAGACTTGGCTAGTATTTGTAAGGGCGACCGCCTTGGAATACCAGGTGCTGTAGACTTGCGTGGAAAAAATACCTGGTAATCTACCTCCTGTCGCACTTTCCCAAGAAGGCCCAGGGGCTGAGTTACCAAGGGTTAGTACTGACTTGACAGCATGCGCACATTTTTTGTGAGTCTATTTATTTGGATATTTAATATACCACCTTTAGACAACAAAAAGGATCATCAAAGTGGTTTACAAAGTGAGTTAAAATGGTACAACATCAAAACTATAAACATAGGATAAGGGATGCATAGCATAACAATATAATCCAGACACTGATATTCTTCTGAGCAGCAGTGATAGCTCTTATGCACCACATAGCATTCCAGCACCTGCACACAAGTGCATTTTTGTGTGCAGGATTTAGGTGCTGCTAACACAGACTCCTGTCTGCATGTGCCCAGCTTGCTCTTCCAATATAGCGTGGACATTTTGCATGCAGCTCATTCGCAAACTGTTTGCTTACAGCATGGCTTCACAAAACCTCTATGCTAAACCTCTGTGTGGAAACTCAGCACTAGATTTTTAGCGCAGGGCTCTAGTGCAGGGTCTCCGCATCGACCCTTAAGTAAGTTGGCACCATCATGGTGCTTGTGAACCTCTCTTGGCAGAATATTGCATAGGTTTGAAATTCTCTTCTTCAGTCCTAGTCTTCCCTGATGATTTCCCATATAAATACCAGCCAGCAGTGACTTGACTTAGGTTCTGAAATCAATTTAGGATTTCCCAGACTGGGACTAGTTTTCTATGAATTTAAGAAAGCTTAAGCAAACAAACCAACACAAAGTCAATATTGCACTACTGATCTCAATAGATCTTAGGAGGAATTTTTAAGAACAGCAGGCTCCTTCTTTCCGATAGCAGCTGTCAGTGAGATGAACGTCTCTAGCATAGATCTAGCTCTCTATCAGCACCAAAAAATAATGGTAGCTCCCCCTTAGTGGAACATCACTATAAACCTCAGGGCAAAGGTTGTCAACTCTGCACTGTTCCCTCTAAGCTGTGCGCGTGCACACACCTCGCCGAGCGAGCACACATACTTTACAACAGAGCGCACAAAAATTACGGTTCTGATTCTGATAGAAAACAACACAGATGTCTTAAAATTTAAAAGTTGTGACTGTAATTAGTAGAAATTTTCCGCTTCATTTAGTAATAGTCTTATTTTCATTTAATTTGATTAAAATCAGTGTGGTGTACATACTGTATTCTGACGTGTAGTCAAATTTTAAAGTATATAACTCCAAGTGTCATTATGTGGCGCACAAAAATTTAACCTTCCTTCAAACGCTGCACAGCTGATATTTTATGCGCACACAGCCTACATAAAATTAGAGGGAACATTGCAACTCTGTCCTCGGGAAACACCCAGCCAGTCAGTTTTTTAGGATAACCACCATGCATATGCTTGAGAGAGATTTGCATGTACTGCTTCCGTTGCATGCAAATCTCTCATATGCATATTCATGGTGGTTATCCTGAAAACCTGACTGGCTAGGTGCGTCCCTAGGACTGGGTGAGAAAAAAAAACATCACTAAGACTAGCCTTGCTTTAAAATTACAGTAAGTCCTTCCTGAGTTCAGTGCCCAAATGTCACGGTGATCATGATTTCACAAAGTAATACTCTAAAACTTTACAGACAACCTCAAATATAATCATGTCACAAGCATTCGAATACCTGCACTATTTCACAAGCAACAAATTAAAAGGTAGGCAACCATCAAACAGTATAAATAAACTTCAGTATCAAACTATTATTGTCTTTCAATTTTATTTTAACACCAATAGCGCATAAAAAGTCTGAAGAATAAATTAGCATAAGACAAACTTTTAAAGAATTTACAGTCGCCTGCACTAGCAGAAACAGATATTTCGCTCCTACTCCGTTTGCACGGATAACCCGCAAGGCTCTATTCAGTCAAAACGCTCCGAAATAAAAGGCGGAATCAAACCGTCCCTTACCACTGAAGAGAAGCCATCTTCCAAGTCATGTGATTGCTGCTATTAACCTTTAACCTTTTACGCGTCCAGCCCTGCGACTGGCTCGTTCCGCCATGATATGAGTGGCGCAGAACCCCCGATGTTTCAAACAGGACTCATATGATAAAGCAACAAAAACAAAAACCTATTTTGAAAAAAAAAGATAATAAAGCCCATCGAAGTTTCAGTCGCCCCGGCCCACCTTTACCAAAGATGGTGGTGGTTTCATTTTGGTGCGCGCTGTGTTGGAGTCACATTCTGTGGTTCGGAGGTTTTGTTTTGTTTTTAATAGGATTTGAATGCATTTGCCAAAAGCGTGCAAATGTTTTATCTTCTCTTAATAGAAAGGGCAACAACTCCTTAGCAAATGATTAGCCGCCTTCTATCAAAACGAAGAAAGCGTTCATGCATCGGAAAACATTGAAGCTTTGAGCTACCACATTACCCAGTTCCAAGACAGAGACGAAGGTCAGAGTAGCGTAGTAGCTGTAGTCCCCGATTTTGTCTATTGATCACTGCGTTAAGTTTCCTATGATCCAAGAGTAATCTTATCACCAATCCAGGACTAGCTAATCCTTTTCTATTGTAATAGCAAACGCTGTGAAAAGCTCTTATTCAATCACTCACCCACAGAAGGAAAACTCTCAGACAGGCTGGAATGCAAACAGGATCTTTAATGTGCACACAGGATCAGACAGAGAGCTGGTACCCTCCACAAAAGGTCTGAGCCCCGAGGGACGGCCTACAATGCCTTATATACAGTACAGTTTTAAACTCATTCGCTAACATCATCCTCCTTGGGCTCCCACAAGCAACATTGAACCCCCTGAGGTTAGCCATGAACTCCGCTGCAAGAATACTTTCCGGAATATCTAGATCGGAGCACATAACTCCAGTGCTAATGAACCTACACTGGCTGCCTTTACAAGCTAGAATTGTCTACAAAGCCCTCGTACTAACCTTCAAGGCCTTAAGAAATCAGCCCACCACCCCGCTTTCCAAGCTTATCCAACATACACCACCAAACAGATACAGACGCTCGTCATGCATGAACAAATTAGAAGTGCCTAAAGCAATCACAAAATGTTCAAAGACAACATCCAATAGAGCCTTTTCACTATTTGTACCAGGAGCATGGAACTCCCTCCCCCCAGAAATTCGTTCCATTACCAATATAATCTCGTTCAAAAAGGCTATCAAACACCATCTTTTCCTAAAACACTATTCTGATCTTATCCCCCCTAGCCAACCCCGACATAATACACGTACTCTCCAAGATTCACAATTAGCGCAACCCCAACTACATAATACACGTACTCTCCAAGATTCACAATTAACGCAACCCCAACTACAAAAACCGTTAGCCTGATACCCCTCCTGTTACATATCCACTCTTTACTTTACATTACAACCCCTAACCATGCCCTCATTTGATCTTTAATCCACCACTTCTATAACAATGTACATAGTTTTTCCCCTGTTTTTCCAAGTTTGTATCCCATGTTTTATTGTAAACCCAATGTAACTGCTACATTGTTTTATGTTCTGTTCCACTGTAAACCGCACTGATTGTAATAGCGCGGTATATAAGAAATGCAAATAAATAAATAAATAAATAAATTCTACAATCCCATTTGCCACAGGTATTTCCTGCCCACCAATCAGCAGCCCCTGGGGAAGGTACCTGGGTGACCTGTCCAAACCGGTATGCTCAGGTCTGCTGATTTCTGGGCTAGGGGCTATTGTGCTCAGACCTGGAGTGGGGGAAGGGTGTCTACTGAAATCTCAATGCCTTCTCTTAGCAGGCCGATTACCTCATGGCTTGGGGGAAGGGCTACCTACAGCTAGACCTCATGGCTGCCTCATTCCCCCCTTTTTAAGTAGGACCTCAACCGCTAGAAGCGGTTGAGGGCTGTATTTGGGACAGGGCCATGACAGTGGTAACCACCTTGCGTTCTACCAGGGTATCAAGGGTGGTGGTCATGAAGCGGTAAAGAATAGGGATATAACATGGCAGAATGGCACATAGCAGTAAATGAAAAGAACCCCTACCACTGGGATTTTTAGTCCCCCTGGCCAACTGAACCACTTCATAAACCACCCAGGACCCATGGACAGGTAACTAGATCACTTAGGTCTTGGATAGGGTGTTCAATGGAAACACTTGCATCAGTGAGTTTAAAACAACACATACCCTATAACAGGGGTCTCAAACTCAAATTGCTTTGAGGGCCAAATGAGGACTTGTAGAGTAACCCGGGGGCCGCACAAGATGCAGGCCTCATTTGCATAAGGGCATCATTTGCATAAATATTTGCATAATGTTACCATACACTAACTTTTAGTAAACATGCCTCTTAATGAGTGTATGGATAAAGAAAGACTAAAAGATTTCTACATTACTATAAACCAGTGCCAACCGCCAGGCACATTAGGAACTACTAGAAACACTGCCCATTTAGAACCCATAGCAAACCTGCCGTGTCCTAACAGCACTACCAGGACTCACAAAGCACCATACCCTAACTATCAAAAGGCAACACTGCAAATATTAAATCAACACATTTCAGAGAATAACAATACATGACCTACTCGGGAAAGAGAACAAGTGGCAATGTCAAATAGGAATTACATAAACAGAATACCTCAGCTCAGTTACACATGCAGAACATACACCATCACCAAACAAGGAATCACAATTTAGAAACAGGAAGACAATTAAACTGGGAACCCCAAAAGCCAAACTTAGAATGTACAACACTGTAGAAATAAAACTATACATTGATTTCCTCTTGTATTAAATAAAGTGCAGACGTTAAAGATGCACATTTCCAAGAGCTGACATATTTCAGTTAATAAATTCAAAATAAAGAGATATTTTTCAACCTTTTGTGCATTTTTTTTTCAGTTGCAATTGTTCCAGTCACTTTCTTCTGGTTTCTTTGTGTCTTCTGCTAACTCTCCATCGTCTGCTGTCCATTTCTCCTTTCTTCTTTCCTAGTTTTTTTCCATTCTCTCTACATCTGCTTTAACATACTAATCATTCTCCTTTTGCTCTTTCCTCATTCCTATTTCATCCACTCAAATTTTACCCCTCCATCCTCAATCCCCACTTACTCTCCCAATACCCGGCCAATTGTAGATTTTTCTTCCCTCCCACACAAAATATATTTCCCCTCTCCATTTCACTCTCCCAGCCCCATCCCATTCTAATCGTCCCCCAACATCAACTCCCTTCTAGCTCCTGCCCAACCCAGCATCCGCTCCCTTCTAGTCCCCGCATCATCAGCCCATTTCCAGTCCTAGCTCCCTCCCCTCACAGCCCATTTCCTTTCCAAGCCCCCCTCCCCATCAGCCCATTTCCATTCCAAGCCCCCTTCCACTCAGCCCATTACCATTCCAAGACCCTGTCCCCATCAGCTATTTGCAGTTCAAGCTCCCCCTTCTACTCGGCCCATTTCCAGTCATAGCACCCCCCCCAGTCCATTACCAGTTCTAGCCCCCCCCCAGCCCATTATCGGTCCTAAGCCCCCCAACAGCCCACTTCCAGGCCTAACCCTTCCATCGCCCCATCTTCATTCTTAGCCCCCCCATAACCCCATTTTCAGTCTTAGGCCCCCAGTCAGACCACCTCCAGTCCTAACCCCCATCTGTCCATTACCAGTCCTAACCCCCATCACCCCATTTTCAGTACTACCCCCCCAGCCCCCATCAAGTCCTGCTCCCCCCCCCACAAGTCCTGCTCCCTCCCCCCCCCCAAGTCCTGCTCCCTCCCCCCCCCCCGGGAAAATTAAACTTTAAAAAAAAACCGGCTTCTGCTGCTGCTGCCGCCGCCGCTGCCGTGGCCGGCAATAGCAGCAATATCGCAAGTCCCGCGGGCTCCCCCCCCCACCCGGCAGATCCCTTCCTGCTTGCCTGCCAGTTCTCCGCTTCGGCTTTCAGAGCCGCGAAGGTAGAGCTTAAGCCTCGTGACTCTTTTAATCCCGCTGGGGCAGATGGGAAATTTACCATATGCCCCCGCGAGCATAACAGAGTCGCGAGGGAGAAGTTCTCCCGTCGCGGCGAAGAAAGCCGAAGCGGAGAGAACTGGCAGCATTGGCAGGCAAGCAGGAAGGGATCTGCCGGGTGGGGGGGAGCCCGCGGGACTTGCGATATTGCTGCTATTGCCGGCCACGGCAGCGGCGGCAGCAGCAGCAGAAGACGGTTTTTTTTTTTTCCCCCTATGCATCGTGGGCCGCAAAAGGGTCTCTCCGCGGGCCGCGTGTTTGAGACCCCTGCCCTATACCCTCTATAGCAACTCCTGCACAACGTTTTTGTTCCGTGTGCAAAAGTTGCTGTTCTGACTGTAAAAGGTTGCAGGGCCTGCAGAGGCCTCTTCCCTTTGGGACAAAGGAGGGCCGTGTGCAAAAAGTCTGCAGAGGCTTCTTTCCCTTGGGGCAAAGGCTCTTTCCCTGGGATCCACCCTTATCAGCATATTAATGGCTTTTTATTCTTGCTAGTGTTGAGTCATTCTAGCTGCACCCTGCCATTCCCTTTGCTTCATTAATCACTGGCACTGTAATCTTCAGGGCATATGAGTACTTTGTATCACCAGCTTTGTTTGGCCTGTTTAACCTGTTCAGGTCTGGCATGTCTTTTCTTGTGCTGGGTCCATTTTCTGTGCACTTTCAGGCCTGACCTGTTTCTTAGCTAGGTCCATTCTCTGTGCACTTCTGTTCAGAGTATGGTTCCCCTGGCTTTACTCTTGTTGTGCTGGACTCTGGGTACTCATTTTCTTAGCCCACATGCTTTTTCCCGTGCCATCATAATGTATTACAGCCTCAGGCAAGGATGCAGCCATACTAGACATACCTATCAGCCAATTTCCCTTCAGTCCCAATTTTTCTTTTTTCTTTCTTGTTTATGGGGGAAAGGTAATCCCACTACGGGCAATGGACAAGCAACCATTTGAGACAGATATTGAGACAGATAGGAGTCATCAGAAAAGCAGCTTCTGGTACTGTTCCCTATAGACAACATACATTGTAATATCATTTTCTTGCAGCTGGTCAATAATATTGAAAACACATAACATGAAAGTATGTCAAAAGCAGCAGTGCTTAATAATGTGATAAAGAAAGCTCTGAGAATAGTACAGCAAAATCTTGAGCTAGTGTGGGTATTGCAGTTGCTGAAGCCGAAATGGCTTGTAGATTTCCGTTACTTTCTAAGAAAACAATATTAAAAGGATAACAATACAATCGTTCACAGGGGGGCCCACAACCCCCCCCAGACAGGCCAACCGGTCTTTTTGCTGCCTCCCAGCAGTTTCTCCACGACCTCGCAGTGTGCTTCACCTTTCTCTGAAGTTCAAGTTCTGTCTCTCTCAAAATTTGAACCTCTCATTCTCATAGGCAGACACCCTGGCCCGTTTTCGATGTTACACACTGATCCAGATAGGGACTCCTTCACACATCTCAGCGGTGGGCAGCTCTGAGTTCTCGGGATGGTCTGTTCCATCTGGACTCTGGCCAATTTCCTCTGCTGGACTCTTTGGATTGCCATTGGTGACATGGTTCCAGGCCTCATTCAGAAAAGCAGCACCAATATTGAATGAAAAGACTAAATATGCTAGATTAGATTTCACAATGAGATAAACTTAACTTCCTTCACATTTACCAAGATCACATCCTACAAATATTGCTGTTTTAAACTTTCAATGGTCTTCCAGTAACTATCTCGTATGATGTCAATTTTTCTCTGGCAGTTTGATTAACTTCTTGTTTATCTGTCACTGGAGATTCACTTGCTGGTAGTGAACATTCCATTATGCCCTTGACTGACCTTTACATGCTCCCCCTTTGCCCATGCATGCCTGGCCAGGACATGCAGAGGCAAAAAAGCATCTGGAAGTACCGCATGGCCAGTGTAGGTCCTCCAAAACCCATCAGGGTGCACCTAGCCTGTCTCCAGGTGTCCATTTCCAATTATTGAGTATGAGTTGGGGCCTAGATGAATTCCTAAATTGAATATTCTGGAGATGGCATAGTTGAATAAAGTGCTCATCATTTTTTTTTTTGTTTACATATTCATTAGCCAGATACATCACTTCACATCATTGAATTACCTTCATCAGTTTACTGTCTATCAGAGTCCTTCCTCTTAATATCCCACTTCATCCCTCACCATACTTTTTATCACTTGCATCATTCCACCAACTATATACCTAAGTCCTTTTTTGAATTATACCAATTTTTTATAAATTGTTCACTTCCAGTATGCTAATGGACATGAGGCTTTTAAATAAAGTTAATCAACAAATCAATCAATTAATCAACAAATCAATCTTTGGCTTTAAAAATATAAAAGCTTCAAAATCATGGATGTTCTCTAATCATAAGTACCTAGTGTTTTTGGGAATTGATACATAAATATTTGCTGATTCCCATGATATTTCAGGCAGGCTTTATGAAGCTGTCCCAGTGACCCCAAGCCAGTCAAGTTTTCAAGTCATCCAGAATGAAAATGCATGATATGTCAGCATACATTGCTGACCCATTATATACAAATTCATATTAATTGTGGATATCCTGTGGGTTCACCAGGGCAGCCTCAGGCAGTATTGGACTAAACCTTAAATATATGACTGACAATGCGGCTGAAATACTGAATTTCTCATGCTCTGGAAGAATGTGACATCAGACATATTGGGATCCCCTACATCATTGCATTGCGAGCTGAAAAGCAGTTTGTTTGTTTTTTTATCCCTAGGTTGAACTCAGTTAGTAAATCAACAACTGTTCAATGTTACCAAAATTGTGCACACTCCAGGGGTGACTCAGCATGCAATGTTTCCTAAATGGGTTAGTTGTGTACATACTATGACAGAAATTAACTTCATACCGAAGCCAATGGATGATGGAGATTATTATACACACCAGCATTATTTGTGCAGTGTGCACTGTATGGATCTGTGTGAATCAGTACTAAAGGGCAGTGCACACGAGGAGTGGGGCAGCATTATCAGTGCATTATTAACTTCAAGTGTGAATTAGTGTGAACGGTGTACTGCACAGTATATGCCTTTCAGCAGTGCTAATTCTGCATTTTATCTTTCTATTTTGAAATTGCCAATGATCAGTGTATTCACCCTGAACCAAAACATACCTGAACATCAGAACAAGCTACAGTGCATACTAGAACTAATCCAGATGTTCTCATCAGAAATCATGAGTTAAAGTACTGCTACCGGTATATTTGGTACTAAAATCATTTTAAGGTATCATTGTAGTATCAGAAAAATGAATACAGTTGATCAAGGCAGTTTAATGTACTAAGCAGGAAAGAATGCAATCACCAAAACAGCATTTACTGTCTGCAGAATAAAATGTCATATCATGCAGAAGTATTACTTGTTTAATTTTGTATGTGCAGTCAAAACCAATATATGTACCAGAGATAAAATTCAGGCTTTAAAAAGACAAGTAAAAAAATCTTCATTTCTTCATACTCTTATAAGGATTCTCTTCAGCCTTTGTTTGCTTCCAGCAGACAGGAGGCACCTCATGGTTCTAGAACAGTGATGGCTAACCTTTTTGAGCCCGAGTGCCCAAACTGCCGCACAAAACCAAAGAATTTCCTCAAAGTGCCAGCACGTCAATTAAACCTCAGCTCAGTTACACATGCAGAACATAGACCATCACCAAACAGGAATCACAATTTAGAACAGGAAGGCAATAATTAAACTGGGAACCCCAAAAGCCAAACTTGGAATGTACAAACACTGTAGAAATAAAACTATAAATTAATTTCCTCTTGGACCACACACAGCACAGACGATAATGATGCACATTTCCCAGAGGTTTCATATTCCAGTTAATAAATTCAAAATACAGAGATATCTTTCTCCCTTTTGTGCATTTTATTTCAGTGGCAAGTGCTCCAGCCACTTTCTTCTGGTTTCTTCTTCATGTTTTCTGCTAACTCTCCATCGTCTGCTGTCCATTTGTTCTTTCTTCTCTCTTCTAGTCTTTTTTTCCATTCTCTCTCTCTACATCTGCTTTAACATACTAATCTTTCTCCTTTTTGCTCTTTCCTCATTCCTATTTCATCCACACAAATTTTAACCGCTCCATCCTCCATCCCCACTTACTCTCCCAATACCCGGCCAATTGTAGATTTTTCATTCCTCCCACACAAAATATTTTCCCCTCTCCATTTTACTCTCCCAGCCCCATCCCATTCTAATCCTCCCCCAACATCAGCTCCCTTCTAGTTCCAGTCTCACCCAGCATCCATTCCTTTCTAGTCCCTGCATCAGCCCATTTCCAGTCCTAGCCCCCCATCAACCCATTTCCAGTCCTAGCTCCCCCATCCATTTTCAGTCTGAGTCCCTTCATCAGCTCATTTCCAATCCTAGCCCCCCATCAGCCCATTTCTAGTCAATTCCTAGCCCCATCATCAGCCCATGTCAAATCATAGCTCCCCTCCACTCAGTCCAATTCCAGTCCAAGCCCCCCCCCATGAGCCTACTTCCAGTTCTAGCCCCTCCATGAGTCCATTTCAATTCAAGCCCCCACCACAGCCCATTTCCAATCTTAGCTCCCCCCAACAGCCCATTTCCAGTCCTATCCTAGCTGCTCCATCAGCCCATTTTCAGTCCTAGCTCCCTTCCCTCACAGCCCATTTCCATTCCAAGCTCCCTCCCCATCAGCTATTTGCAGTTCAAGCCTCCCCTTCCACTCAGCCCATTTCCAGTCATAGCAACCCCCCAACCCATTACCAGTCCTAGCCCCCCATCACCCCACTTCCAGTCCTAAACCCCCATCACCCATTTTCAGTTTAAGCCCCCCCTATAACCCATTACCAGTCCTAACCCCCCCTCACCCCATTTCCAGACATCCCCCAACAGCCCAAAGCCCATTACCAGTCTTAACCCCCCCATAGCCCATTATCAGTCCTAACCCCCCATAGCCCATTTCCAGACAGCCCCCATCAGCCCAAAGCCCATTAGCTGTCTTAACCCCCCCCTAGCCCATTACCAGTCCTAACCCCCCATCACCCCATTTCCAGACAGCCCCCATCAGCCCACAACCCATTAGCAGTCCTACCCCCCCTAGCCCATTAGCAGTCCTACCCCCCTTAGCCCATTAGCAGTCCTACCCGCTACCCCCCCCAGCCCATTAGCAGTCCTACACCCCCCCCTAGCCCATTAGCAGTCCTAAACCCCCCCCCCCCATGGCATATTAAAAAAAAAAAAAAAAGCTGGCTTTGGCTGCTGCCGCTGCCGCGGCAGCGGCAGAATGCAATGTCCCGCGGGGCCCCCTCCGCCCGCTAAGCCCCTCTGCAAGGGCTTTCAGATTCGCGAGGGAGAGCTTCTCCCTCGCGTCTCTGTTAAGCCTGCAGGGGCTAATGGGAAATTTCCCATCAGTCCCTCGCGTCTAAAGGGGCTGATGGGAAATTTCCCATTAGCCCCTGCGGGCTTAACAGAGACGCGAGGGAGACGGTCTCCCTCGCGAATCTGAAAGCCCTTGCAGAGGGGCTTAGCGGGCGGAGGGGGCCCCGCGGGACACTGCACTCTGCCGCTGCCGCATCCGCGGCAGCAGCCAGAGCCAGCTTTTTCTTTTTTGCGGACCTACCCGCATGCCAGCTGCAAGGCCTTCGCGTGCCACAGCTGGCACGCGTGCCATAGGTTCGCCATCGCTGTTCTAGAAGCTCAAAACTCTACAATTAAAATTGATGACAAGAGGATTGTTTGCAGGCTAGGTGTGGCTAGGTGAATTGGGGTTCTTTGTCCTCTAGGAGAAAAACTCCTAGGTGATTTTTTTTTCCCTTTTGTCCTCTCTAATGGGCCTCCATTCATCTGCTAGAAGAAGGAACTCCTCCCAGTATCTTTCTATAGCTATGCAAACTATTTCAGCAGTTTCAATCACCCCCCACTCACTGCTGAGAGGTGTGACCAAAACACCTGGTTCCCTGACCACTGATCATGCATGAAACATAGCAATGAAACTGGATATGCATCAAACAAAGCAATTGTCTTCCTTCAATGCTATACCAGTACTACAGTCCACACACAGCAAACCCCACCCCCCTTTCTAAACTGTCCCTTTCCCTGCAATCAGTAGACCTGGTGTTTTTCACTGTTTGGGGACACAGGGGCGATTTGTTAATAACTTCACCTTTTACTGATAGAGTATCAAAATCAATCCTGAAATATAAAGACCTAATGTCTGGACAAAAACTTTCTTTCCCTAATGTCACAACTAAACACAGAGACACTAAAGGTTTTTACATAACAGCACATTTACTATATGGGCCAGCCATGAATCTATATAGGGAAGCTGGTCCGGATACTCCCCCACCACAATTTAGCCTCCGGACCCCATGCTCTAATCACAATTTGCAAAATCACAATTTACAGTGCAAATCTTGTAATCCCAAAGGCAGAGTTTGGTTGCACAAAACACACAGGACCACAAAGGGAAAAAGAAAAAGGGAAAACAGAAAACAGAGACGTCTCAGCAGCGAATACGTTACAAATACACATTACACACACTAGCATAGGATTTAACTTTTATAATAGCAACGAGAAACACAGCTAGCCACTCCTCAAATTTCCACCCGAATGAGCCATAGGAGCACATGGCAACACAAAAGAAACCCCCAGCAACACAAAAGGAGACCCCCAGCAACACAAAAAGCCCCCAACACTATAGGAGCACATGGCAACACAAAAGAAACCCCCAGCAACACAAAAAGGAGACCCCCAGCAACACAAAAAGCCCCCAACACTATAGGAGCACATGGCAACACAAAAGAAACCCCAGCAACACAAAGGAGACCCCCAGCAACACAAAGAGCCCCCAACACTATAGGAGCACATGGCAACACAAAAGAAACCCCCAGCAACACAAAAGGAGACCCCCAGCAACACAAAAAGCCCCCAACACTATAGGAGCACATGGCAACACAAAAGAAACCCCCAGCAACACAAAAGGAGACCCCCAGCAACACAAAAAACCCCCAACACTATAGGAGCACATGGCAACACAAAAGAAACCCCCAGCAACACAAAAGGAGACCCCAGCAACACAAAAAGCCCCCAACACTATAGGAGCACATGGCAACAAAAAGAAACCCCCAGCAACACAAAAAGAGACCCCCAGCAACACAAAAAGCCCCCAACACTATAGGAGCACATGGCAACACAAAAGAAACCCCCAGCAACACAAAAGGAGACCCCCAGCAACACAAAAAAGCCCCCAACACTATAGGAGCACATGGCAACACAAAAGAAACCCCCAGCAACACAAAAAGGAGACCCCCAGCAACACAAAAAGCCCCCAACACTATAGGAGGACATGGCAACACAAAAGAAACCCCCAGCAACACAAAAGAGACCCCCAGCAACACAAAAAGCCTCCAACACTATAGGAGCACATGGCAACACAAAAGAAACCCCAGCAACACAAAAGGAGACCCCCAGCAACACAAAAAGCCCCCAACACTATAGGAGCACATGGCAACACAAAAGAAAACCCCAGCAACACAAAAGGAGCACACCAGCAACACCAAGAGCCCCAACCACTAAAGGAGCACATGGCAACACAAAAGAAACCCCCAGCAACACAAAAGGAGACCCCCAGCAACACAAATAGCCCCCAAAACTATAGGATCACATGGCAACACAAAAGAAACCCCCAGCAACACAAAAGGAGACCCCCAGCAACACAAAGAGCCCCCAACACTATAGGAGCACATGGCAACACAAAAGAAACCCCCAGCAACACAAAAGGAGACCCCCAGCAACACAAAAAGCCCCCAACACTATAGGAGCACATGGCAACACAAAAGAAACCCCCACTATAGGAGCACATGGGGCAAAGGCTCTAAATAAATCGCCCCGATCATCGGAGAATTGCGATCAGCGCAATTATTCTTGAAAGGCACACTTAAGGGAGTTAATACTAATATCCTAGGCAATTTTTCTTCAATAGCTTTTGGCAGCGCTGCACTTTAAATACCTTTCAAAGGGGCCCAAGGTAGCAGAATTAATTCTACTACAGTTAATTATCTTACTGGTCCACAAAAGGACTCTGATTTTATCTTACTGGTCCACAAAAGGACTCTGATTTACTGGACGAACGATGGCTTCAGAAAACCCCCCCCCGGGGTCCCTACTAGGACCGTTCGTGCGGGTGATCGGGCCGCTACAGGTTCCTAGAATTTACTAGGAATTACAGACGGAGTACAGAAAGTAGCAGTACTCACCAGAGCTCTGATCAGACAGGTAGTTTGGATGCCAGTCTATCCAGCCGGTTTTCAATCGGGGATTCAGCCGCAGGGACCAACTGCCCAGACAAATCAAGGTATCCTTCCGAGCACAAGGTGGCCCGGGGCGCCAAGGACCGTTAATCACCTGGAGGGGTCGGTCCCTGACCGGTGGAGGCCCTGATCCTGCAAAAAGCAGTAGTCTTCCCACTGTGGGTGTGATGAGAGAGGCTTTTCTTTCAGTTTCCTGGCCAATGCACCAAAATGTAATAGCAAACGCTGTGAAAAGCTCTTATTCAATCACTCACCCACAGAAGGAAAACTCTCAGACAGGCTGGAATGCAAACAGGATCTTTAATGTGCACACAGGATCAGACAGAGAGCCGGTACCCTCCACAAAAGGTCTGAGCCCCGAGGGACGGCCTACAATGCCTTATATACAGTAGTTTTAAACTCATTCTACAATCCCATTTGCCACAGGTATTTCCTGCCCACCAATCAGCAGCCCCTGGGGAAGGTACCTGGGTGACCTGTCCAAACCGGTATGCTCAGGTCTGCTGATTTCTGGGCTAGGGGCTATTGTGCTCAGACCTGGAGTGGGGGAAGGGTGTCTACTGAAATCTCAATGCCTTCTCTTAGCAGGCCGATTACCTCATGGCTTGGGGGAAGGGCTACCTACAGCTAGACCTCATGGCTGCCTCACTATTACTAGGAAACATTTGAAGGGGGGGTGGAGGGGACGACGACGGATTCTCAGCTAGCTACACTATGCAGCTATCCATATCGTTAGAGAGTGGTTGGGTCTCCGTGAAGCAATGCTGTTACTTCCTTTGCACAGGTGTTTTAAGGGGCAAGTTGCCCCAACTGTTACATATGTATTAACACTGAGGCTAAAGGTATTTTTGCTCTGAAATGTCCTATGTATATTGTTTTCTTTATGTAAGTGTGTTTAATATACCACCCTTGGTACAAACATAAGAGATGCCATACTGGGTAAGACCAAGGTCCATCAAGTCCAAGATCCTGTTTCCAACAGTGACCAATCTAGGTCATAAGTACCTAGCAGTTTCCCCAAAAGACACAGGTTCCGCAATGCTTGTATTGGGTCAAGCAGTGATAGCCTGGGTCCCTTTTTAATAATGGTTTATGGACTTTTCCTCCAGGAACTTGTTCAAACCTTTTTTAAACCCAGCTACACTAACAGCTTTTACTACATCCTCCAGTAACAAATTCCAGAAATTTGATTATATGTTGAGTGAAAAAAATCATTTCTCTTATTTGTCTTGAATAGTTTACCCAGTAGCTTCATTGCATGTCCCCCTAATCTTTCTATATTCTGATGACATAAAAAAATCAATCTACATTTACCCATTTCACTCCGTTCATTAATTTATAGACTTCTGTCATATCTCCACTCAGCCATCTCTTTGCCAGGTTAAAGAACCCTAACCTTTTTAGCCTTTCTTCATAGGGGTATCCTTCCATCCCCTTTACCATTTTGGTGGCTCTTCTCTGAAACCTTTTCTAATACCACTATATCCTTTTTAAGATACACCGACCAGAATTGCACACAATAGTCACACCATAGAACGATACAGAGGCATTATAATATCCTTTGTTTTATTTTCCATTCCTTTCCTTATGATACCTAGCATTCTATTTGCTCTCTTGACCATCGCTGCACACTGGGCAGAGAATTTTAATATGTTATCCACAATGACACCTAAATCTTTTTCCTGGGTGGTGATTCCTAATGTGGAACCCTGCATCATGTAACCATAGTTTGGGTTGTTCATCCCTAGGTGCATAACTTTGCACTTGTCCACATTAAATTTCATCTGCCATTTTGATGCCCAGTCTTCCAATTTATCAAGATCCTCTTGCAATTTTCCACAATTCTCATGGGTTTTAACAACTTTAAATAGTTTTATGTCATCTGCAAATTTGATGACCAGGAAAAGGGAATAATGAGTGAGGTTATTTATGAAGGCAGCAAAGTGGATGGAAAATATGGACTTGGCAACACAAATTAAGCTGGAGAAAAACTGATAGAATTCTGCAAGACCAACGATCTATTCATCTCAAACACCTTCTTCCAGCAACACAAGTGGCAACTGTACACGTGGACTTCACCCAATGGATTACACAAAAATCTAATTGACCACAGCTATGAAAGTCAATGATGGAAAAGCTCAATAACATCAAGACACAACCTGGAGCTGACTGTGGTACAGATCAACTTTTTTTTTTTAGTGCCTTCAAGTCAGTGCTGACTCCTGGCAACCCAGCAGCCTCAGGCCTTTTCTTATGCAAACTCAAGCCAAGTTGAAAAAGAGCAAGACACTGTGATAAGGAAGCTTATCATAGCTCAGGTAGGAGCTATAGAAAAGATGATGTGACTCTGAACAAGCAACCTGTCAGTTCTGGTAGAAGTGAGAAAACAGAGTTTTCACATAAAAGACTACCAGTCCCAGAGTGCACCAGGTTTCCAGCAGCCATGAGAGGGGCTGAAGTGAGAAAATGTGTGTGCAATCAAGAGAGCTATGAGGTAATCCCTAAGCACTCATCTCAAAGGGGAGGGCCTGATTCAAGACAGCTGCACTGTGTTAGGGAGCAGCACACATTAGGAAAGAATAAGAATAGAGATTATTCTTCAGATAACGGTTACTACAAGCTCCAGCCCAGCTTCAGAGAGAGTTTCAAGAACAGCTTCAGGAAGAGATACAGAGGGGAGAGCTTCAGCAACGGCTACAAGCACCAGTATCACCTGGAGAAACAGAAGCCAAGCCAAGCAGATAGAGAGAGAAGGAAACTCTCTGGAAGGAAGAGAAGAAAGGCCATTGGAAGGTCTGGGAGATTCCAAGGCAGTACTCATACTGGGAGGTATTCCAAAAGCCAGCAGAGTCCATTGGACTGGATTCAGCCAGAGGAATGGAGTGGCAGAGATAGGAATCACCAGTGGCTACCTGGAAGAGAGAAGACTGCATGTGGAAGGGACTTTCAGACCAAGGCCAGAAGGTATGTGAGAGGAGATCCAGTGTCCAGGGATCAAGATTGGAAGGCTGGACATCAGAATTGGGTTACATATTGGCCAGGCTATACAGAGAGGAATAATGATAGCAGGAGAGGCTCAGGTATGAACACTGATCCAGACCCTATCTATAATAGAGAATGGCAGCAAGGGAATAAGCATTCTCATGATAGTGCCTTAATGAAAGACTCGTCTGTGCCAATGTATGATAATGACCCTATGCTGATTGATACAGCAGATGAAAGTACAGTTTATATGGACTGTTCTCTATCTAAATGCTATTACTAGCTTTCTCTGAGCAAACACATCAGCCATCACAAAGAAACCTAACTTTGTTCTTTATTTCCACTGCAAACAGCTCTTAAAGCAGGATTTGGGCTCACACAGTAGCAGCCAGCCAGCTAAAGGCTTTCAGCTGGTCCATTGATAGTAATTAGGGCTGCACCTGATTGTGTGTGTGAGCAAGGGAGAATCACTGCTGAGATCGGCGTGGAAAATAAGCAGAAGTTAACCTAACCAGCAAAGTTTATTCTTTACTTTGTGCCTTTGTATTTGGTAATTATTTGCTAAGAAAACATTAGCTAATTGCCTGACAAGCTGAAGGTTGTTTTCTGGTGACTTTTTGTTATCCATTTTAAACACTGCAAGCAAGTAACCTCATTTATAGTGCTATCAAGCATACATGTGCTGGGTGAATTAAACCCCATCAATAAAAGAAGTATTTTATTGATCTTACCACTTGGTTTCACAACTCAAATTATTGTCATCAGCTGTGTTTGGGAGTGAATGAACTACAATACCCACAATACCTTGCAAGAATCATATGAATATATGCATCGTCAAGATTGTGTAAGTTCTCACCCTAGGCAGCCGTCTGACAACACTCATGAATGTAGCAAAACTCGATCTTAAGAATATACCACCGGAATTTAAAGACTACCTGAAAAATTGATTTGCTGCTTTAGATACAAATCACAGAGCACCAGAAGAGTTATGAGATGACATCAAGAAAGTTGTGCTCTAAGAAAGTAAGAAGTCTCTACAAAAGGTGAAAAAGCAAAAACAGCCAACATGGATGACTGAAGAAACTTTGAAAATTGCCCAGAAGCACAGAGAAGCTAAAGCAAGAGGAGAAAGAGGCAATCACAGAACTCAACAGAAATTTCAAATGCACAGCAAGACAAGACAAGAAGTACTACAATGACACATGCAAGGAAATAGAATCAAACTATTAGAGGAAGAACAAGATCAACTTTCTTAAAGCTATGCGAGTTACAAAGAAAATTTAAGCCTCAAATTGTAATATTACAAGATGCTCAAGGATCCATGTTAAATGATGCTGAGACGATCAAGAAAAGGTGGAAAGAAAATACGGAGTCATTATGCTATAAAGATCAAGTGGACCAAAAAACATTTCAACCTGTACATTATGATCAGGAACCATTTGGTGATGAAAGAAATCGAAGCAGCACTGAAAGCACTATCAAAGAACAAAGCACTGGGCATTGATGGCATTTCCATTGAAGTATTACAGCAATTGGATGCAACTGTTGCCATACTTATAGGGCTCTGCCAGGAAATTTGCAATGGATTCAATATGGGACATTTTCACTTGATACAGGGCCTTTGAGAGGCCCGAAACATGCATGTCGTGCAAGCTGCAGGGCCGGCCTGTCCATTGAGTGAGAATGCTTTTTGCACAGGGCCCCGCATTTCAGGGGGCCCCACGCAAAAAACATTCTGATCTAAAAGTAAAATAAAAAAAAAAAAAAAAAAAAAAAAAAAAAAAAACCTGTCTGCTGCCGCCACCACAGTGGCAGAATCGAGTGTGCCGCGGGGCCCCCCCTGCCCAGCAGAGCCTGCCCTCCCTTGTATCATCTCTCTCTTTACAGCTGCAGTCACACACGCCAGCTTTCAGAGCGCGAGGGGAGTTTCTGTTCTGTTTCTGTTCCAGGAGATCATCAAATTTTCGAGGTTGAGAGTTGTGTCATTGAGGAGTGGGCGGGTCTCTGACAGGATGAGCTCTCTATTGAACGATCGGAAACTTCTTGCTTATGTTCTTGCGGTGCTGCTCAACCTTCTGTTATCCTGCGATTGCTTGATGTTAATGGGTATCTGGAAGTTGATTAGCTTGTGGTCCGACCAAGGTACAGAGGTAATAGACATCACAAGGTCGTGGCTTGGATCAAAGACGGTCAGTGGAGCGAACACCATGTCAAGAATATTTCCCTTTTTATGCGTGGATTCCTTGATTATTTGCTTGTATCCCAGATCCTCAATAGCTTCTAGGAGGGCGGAAGCCTGATTGTGTTGCAGAGATGGGAGATTGAAATCTCCCAGTATCCAGTTTGGTTTGCTGGGATTGTGGATGTTGGCAGCTAGGTCTAAAATAGTAGGGAAGATCATCCAGGGAGGATGAGGGGGCTCTGTATAGCAGGTTGATAGAGTACTGTTTGTTTGCAATGGATACTATATCCAAGTTGCTTGTGCTAGTGGAGTCAATCGTATGGAAATGTAGGTCCGTCTTGGTGAGTATGAGCGCTCCTCCTCCTCTCTTATTTTCCCTGTCATGTGTGTATAGAGAAGTTGGAGGGTAGGAGTTGGTTGAGGAGGACATTGTCCTCGTATGATAGCCAGATTTCAGTGATCATGAGTATATCCAGATCATGGAGGGAAATTATGTCTGAGATAACCGGCCATTTCTTACGGATTGAACATGCATTTATGAGGGCACATTTTAGGCTTAGTGAATGAGGGGTTTCATCTTGTTTAGTTTTCTTAGATTGTTGGAGTGCAATGTGTAGCAAGTGAGAGTGACATCTACGGGCTTCACCTTTTGGATAATGATAGGGGGCCCCTGACCATCTTCTCCCATGACTCTGAAGGATTGGAATTTGACTGGATGAGGGGGAAAGGGCAAGGGAGTTACCGAGCCAACCTGCGAGGAGGAGATAACAACTGACAAAGGCAGTGAAGGGGAAGGCCATTTGGTCTCTTCTGTTGTGCGTGGCTGAAGGAAGCGTGTGGGCGGATCAGTTGTTTAAATGATGCTATTATAGCAGGCAGATAGGTACACCAATTTGACTGGTAGAATAACACAGAAGGTAATTTGCTAATTTACATGCAGTCAGGAATGCATCATAGGTATACAATTATAAAACGGGTAACAGTTATGTAGAACATATGTTTGTTCTGACAAGCATACAAGCATATGGCATGGATACAAATCAGAAGACATGTATGATTAACAGGCAATAATGTAAATCGCAAAAAACAGGTATATACATGGGCAGTTCTATTAAGCAGTCAAGTATCAACAATTAGTTATTAACAAACTGACATTTAGTGTGGTTATGAAATTTAGCCAGGCGACGAGACTGAATCATAGTTAGTATAGTCCCGATGGGCCGGGTCTGAATTATGAGTATGACTAGGATCAAGATCTCTGGATGTTAGAATACCTGCTTAACTTATTGGAGGATTGCGGTCTTTCCTGAGCCTGCTTTCCCTAGTTCAGCTTCACCAGCTTGTGTTCCGTTACCGGCTATGGGTCCCCACCAAAGGGCCCTCTGGCAAGGCCCTCAGGCACGGGCCAGCCAAGTGGTCCCGCCTGACGACAGCTTCTTTTTGGTGTGTGGCTCCTCCTCCCACAGCCCCGATTGGGCTGGAGTCCCTGAGCGGGAAGGCTGGCAGGCCCGCTGAGGTGCTCGACCCCGATCGGGGGAGCAAAAAGATGGCTGGATGCTTCTCTGATGTTCTCGCCAGACGGCAGCTTCTTTTTGGTGTGTGGCTCCTCCTCCAACAGCCCCGATTGGGCTGGAGTCCCTGAGTGGGAAGGCTGACAGGCCCGCTCAGGTGCTCAACCCCGATCGGGGGAGCTAAAAGATGGCTGGATGCTTCTCTGATGTTTCCGCCGGACGGCGGCTTCTTTTTGGTGTGTGGCTCCTCCTCCCACAGCCCCAATGGCAGGGTACAAAGCTGCTGCGGGCTAGTGCACTAGTTTCAAAGCCCAATCGGGTGCCACTGGCATGACATTTATATTCAACCAATATGTAACATAATCTGCAAATTCAACATTGAATTTAGAATATATGCAGATGACATCATGCTAATCACACCATTCAATACACAAGACCCTAACTATGAGAACATCATCAGCTGTTTCAATGAAATCTCACAATGGCTCAACTCTATGAACCTTTCAATTAACATTAAAAAAAAACAGAAGTCTTGATAATTTCCAGGAATAAATTATTCTCACCGCCTCAACAACTCCTAGTAAATGGTGCTTCCCTCACTATCAAAAAAGCGTAGTTACTCACCTGTAACAGGTGTTCTCCAGGAGCAGCAGGAATCAGTCCTCACATATGGGTGACGTCAGCGCCAACGGAGCCCTCGCGGAGCAATTTTCCCCAGCTTTCAAAGAAAGCCTTTGGGAATTGCAGCGCGCATGCGCGGTCTCCTTCCCGCCCAAGGGTGCCATCTTAGCCAGTCTGATGACATAGCTAAAAGACAGCATAAAAATTTGCAAAAAAACTTAAGCAGATGATTGCAACTCCAAGGGGAGGAGGGAGGGTTGTGAGGACTGATTCCTGCTGCTCCTGGAGAACACCTGTTACAGGTGAGTAACTACGCTTTCTCCAGGACCAAGCAGGAAGTCAGTCCTCACATATGGGACTCCCAAGCTTAAGGCTACCGGAGACCCTAAGCACAAAAATGAGCTCCCTCTAGCTCAGAGGCACAGAAGGAAGGAATCTTCACTGAATTATTACCCACCGGTAGCCCCCATCCGGGATGGAGGGTAGGAGTTGCTCAAACCTCGAAGAGATTTCGGAGGACTGCCTGTCCGAAAGCACTGTCCCTGCGGGACTCCCTCTCGAGACAGTAATGGACCGCAAAAGTCTGGCTCGAAGACCAAGTAGCGGCCCGGCAGATGTCTGCCAGCAGAACAGAGCGGAGGTAAGCCACTGACGTAGCCTTCGCCCGAACACAATGAGCCGTGACTCGACTTTCTAACGAGAGACCGGCTGCCCCATAAGCCCAAGCGATGCAGTCAGCAACCCAGATGGACAGAGTACGCTTGGAGACCGGTAGCCCCAATTTATTGGGGTCAAAAGACACAAAAAGCTGAGCAGCTTTACGGTGCTCCCGCGTACGGTCAAGGTAGAAGTTCAATGCCCTTCTACAGTCCAGGGTATGCAGGACCATTTCAGCTCGGCTGGAGTGTGGCCTGGGAAAGAAGGTCGGAAGTACCACCTCCTGATTGATGTGAAAAGGGGAGACCACTTTTGGAAGAAATTTAGGGTGAGTCCGTAGGACTACCCTATTTTGTAGAACCGAGTGTAAGGGGGATCAGACACGAGGGCCTGCAATTCACTTACGCGTCTAGCGGAAGTGAGGGCTATCAGGAATAAAGTTTTCCAAGAAAGAAAACGGAGAGAACAGGTAGCCATAGGTTCAAAAGGCGGACAGGTGATCCGCTGTAAAACCACATTCAGATCCCAGTCCGGTGCTGGCGGGCGCAGAGGTGGTTTAAGCAGAAGGAGACCTCGGAGAAACCTCGCTACGAGAGGGTCGCTGGAAAGAGGTCTGCCGTCCACCGGCACATGATGTGCTGAAAGAGCACTGAGGTGAACTTTGACGGAGTTGGACTTAAGTCCCAGATTAGAGAGGTAGAGCAAGTACTGCAAGATCACCGACACCGAGCAGGAGAAGGGATCCTGAGACTGCTGGGCACACCAAGCGGAAAAGCGACGCCATTTAAGGGCGTAGCATTTGCGGGTAGAAGGTCGCCGAGAAGCTAGGACGACCTCTTCCACCTCTGCCGGCAGTAGAAGGGGAGCAAGGACTACCCTTTCAGCAGCCAGGCCATCAGATGTAGAGATCTGAGGTTGGGGTGTAGCAGGGACCCCTGATCCTGTGTTAGGAGATCCGGTTGAAACCCCAGAGGGAACGGATCCTCTACCGCTAATTGCAGCAGGAGTGGAAACCACGGCTGTCTGGGCCAGCGAGAAGCCACCAGGATCATGGAAGCTTTGTCTCTGAGAACCTTGAAAAGAGTTCGAGAGACTAGCGGTATGGGAGGAAAGGCATACAGAAGACTCTCCGACCATGAGGGTAGAAAAGCATCTGCCGCTACTCGAAGGGGATGTGGCTGACGAGAGCAGAAGCGAGGAAGTTGCCGGTTGAGAGGACTGGCAAAGAGATCCATCGTGGGGAGTCCCCACTTCAGAAAAAGTTTCTGAACTACCAAGGGATCCAGGCGCCACTCGTGCGGCTGGAGGATCCTGCTGAGTTTGTCCGCCAGGCAATTTTCTTGGCCTGGGAGATAAACTGCCTTGAGAAGAATGCCGTGACTGACGGCCCAAGAGCAGAGCTTCTGACTTCTCGACAGAGAAGGAAGGAGCCCGTGCCCCCCTGTTTGTTCACGTAGAACATGGCAACTTGATTGTCCGTCTGGACAAGGACGGACTGGTGAGAAGTCAGGTGGGAGAAAGCCTTGAGAGCCAGACGGATTGCTCTGAGCTCCAGGAAGTTGATCTGCTGAGCAGACTCCCACGTGGTCCAGAGACCTTGAGTACATGCCCCTTGGCAATGCGCTCCCCAACCCAGGAGAGAAGCATCGGTCGTCAGCACTTGAGCCGGCTGAGGTGACTGAAAAAGCATTCCGAGCACCAGGTTCGGCCGATGAAGCCACCACTGTAGAGAAGAGGCCAGCGGCCCGGAGACGCGCACTAAGTCGGCTAGGCCGCCCGTGGCTTGTTGCCACTGCTTGCGAAGGCACCATTGAGCAGGCCGCATGTGTAGGCGGGCATTGGGGGTCACGTGGACGGTGGAAGCCATATGGCCGAGTAGTCTCAGGAAGCGCCTGGCTGAGACCAGGGACTGGCTGCGAAAACGGCCGGCTAGGTCCATGAGCCATTGAGCCCTGTCGAGAGGCAGGAAAGCTCGTGCCTGAGGAGTGTGCAGTCTTGCGCGATGAACTCGAGATCCTGTGAGGGGAGCAAAGTGGACTTTGCGAAGTTTATGACAAAGCCCAAGTACTGCAGAAGAGTCACAGTGCGGTGTGTGGCATTGGTGACTTCCGGAGAGTACGATGCTCTGATGAGCCAGTCGTCGAGGTACGGAAAGACATAGAGGCCGTGAAGCCGGAGATAAGCCGCCACCACCGCGAGACATTTTGTGAAGACTCGCGGTGCGGAGGATAGGCCAAAGGGCAGTACTCTGTACTGGTAATGATTTCCTGCCACCACAAACCTTAGGTAATGGCGGGTGGCTTGGGTGGATGAGGATGTGCGTGTAGGCATCCTTTAGATCCAAGGAGCATAGCCAATCTCCCTGCTGGAGGTAGGGCAGAAGGATTCCAAGGGTAAGCATCTTGAACTTTTCCCGCACGAGGAACTTGTTGAGGTTGCGCAAGTCCAGGATGGGTCTGAGGCCTCCTGTCCTTTTTGGTATTAGGAAATACCTGGAATAAAAGCCTTGACCTCTCAGGTGGTGGGGCACCGGTTCCACAGCCTGTTCCTGAAGAAGACTTGCTAACTCCTGAAGGAGTAAGTCCCTGTGCAGAGGGAGTCGTGGAGGTTCTCCCGGGAAATAGGAGGGAGGGACCTGGTGGAAGTGGAGAAGATAGCCTTCTCTTACGACTTGAAGCACCCAGGCATCTGAAGTGATGTTGGACCACACCTGTGGGCGAAGTGAACCAGCCGGCCTCCGGTGCTGGGAGGAGCCAGCTGAGGGGAGAGGCTATGCTGATGAAGTAAAAACCCCCACCCTGCTGAGCAGGGGCTGGTGGTGCAGGCTTGGGGGCTTGCTGCCTACGGGACCTGTTACCCCGTCCCTTGGCCTGCTGGCCCTGTTGGGGAGCTGCGGAGGCCTGATATTGAGGGTAGTGTTTATAGGCAGCCGCCTTTCTCGGGTAAAAGGACTTCTTTCCCGAGCCCTTCTTTTTCTGGGAAGGGGCGGAGGTCTTCCTAGAAAGCCTAGTTCTGGTGAGAGTCTCCGTCTCGATTTGTGCAGCCTTTTCAGCCATGGGCTTGCCAAAGAGGTTCTCACCTCGGCAGGGGACATCGACCAACTTGTCCTGCACCCAGGGTTCAAGGTCAGACGACTGAAGCCAAGCCTGTCGGCGGGCACCGATGCCGGCTGCGGCCACTCGAACCGATGCTTCAAAGCCATCATAGGCTGCTCGGGACATGAATTTGGAGCATTCCCAAATACCAGTTGTCAAGGCCAGGAGCCTCCGCAAAGGTTCCTCGGACAGCCCAGCGGAGAATCCGGCTATCTCTTTAGCCAGGTCTCGGAGATACATGCCCATGTAGAGCTGGTAGGTCTGGACCCGACAAGCAAGCATAGAGCCCTGGAAACACAACTTACCAAGGCCATCCAGGTTACGGGCCTCCCTGCCAGGAGGCATCGAGGAGTGCATCTTCTGGCTCTTAAGCCTATGCATGGCCGATTCCACTACCATGGAATGGTGCGGCAGCTGTGCTTTTTGGAAGCCAGGACTCTTGTGGACTCGATAGATGGAATCGACCCGCTTGCTTAATACTGGCGACGATGCCGGACTCTCCCACATGCGGAAGAGTAGTCGTTCCAGCATGGGAGAAAACCGGTGGTACAGTAAAGTGTTCCCTGGCGGGAGAGTCATACTGAAGGGCGTCAAGCTCTTCGGCTCGAGGCTCCTCCTCGGGATCCGCAGGGAAGGCCAAAGCCTTGGCCATATCCCTGACGAAGTCCGAGAACCGGGCATCCTCCGGAGGGGACTGCTTCCGAGGTTCGGACTCAGGTGAGTCCGAGGGGACACACCGAGTCCGAAACGAATCAGGTGACTCTTCCTCTTCAGACTCCCAGGCCGACTCCGAGGAGGAATCGGTGGGGTCGGCTCGGGCAGGCGGAGGCGTCGGCCGCCCCGACACCGAGGGAGTCGGCGTCGATGACCTCGGTCCCGAACGGGAGGCCGAGGGTGACCTCGACCGAGGATCGACTCGAGTTCGCATGGACTCGAGGATCGGCTCGGTCTCCGGGGTCGACTTAGACGTCGACATCCCGGCGGTCGGGGCAGCGGCGCCAGCGAGGCTAGCTAGCAGTGCCCGCTGCTGGTCCATGAAGGCAGATAGTCTGCTCTCCAAGGCCGTCAACCTGAGTCCGACCTCAGGTGACCCAGCAGCCCCCGACTCGGGCCCCGACGGCGTCGGGCCCGACGTCGGACCCTCGGAGGCGAGTCCAGGAGGACTACAGGACTTACCCGAGCAGGCAACTCCGACTCCAGACGAAGTCGCTTCGGGAGGTGCTCCTTCTCCAAAGACCCGGGACGGCTATCGGGGCTATGCGACCTGGCCCTCGCGGAGCCAGGAGCGTCCACCGATGCCGCCCTCGCGGGTTTTACCTTCCGTCGATGGTCCCTGGAGGGAGAACCCCTGTCGGAGGAACTTCGGCGATGGTCAGAGCTGGAACCTCTGGACGCCGAGGCCTCCGACGAGGTCCGGGTACGGCCGGGGTCAGCGAAGATTCGTTCCCGCTGGTGCCGCCGACTCCTTAACGCTTTGGAGGACATTTTGCCGCAGGCCCCACAGATCAGTTCTTCGTGATCCGGGCCGAGGCAGCGGAGGCAATTATCATGTGTGTCAGTGAGTGACATATTTCTGTCACACTGAACACACCGCTTGAAACCACTGGCAGCCATCGGGGGAAAAAGGGCCCCTGCAAGGTCAAAGGACCGGGCTGCCAGCGAAAAAACGAAAAAACGAAACTGACCAAAAATCAGAAAAAACCGAAAAAAATAGAAGGACTCGCAACGGCGTCGCGAGTCCGGGCAGGAAAAAGACCGGCGTCGAACCGAAGAAAAAAAGAGAAATAAATCACTAAGATCAACTTTTTCAGCGGGGACACGACGGGTACGTCTGTAGGGCTCCGCAGAAAAAAGAAGACTGGCTAAGATGGCACCCTTGGGCGGGAAGGAGACCGCGCATGCGCGCTGCAATTCCCAAAGGCTTTCTTTGAAAGCTGGGGAAAATTGCTCCGCGAGGGCTCCGTCGGCGCCGACGTCACCCATATGTGAGGACTGACTTCCTGCTTGGTCCTGGAGAAAGAAATAAAATACCTAGGTATTCTACTTGACCACAACATATCAACATAATGAGAACAATATACAAGACCCGAATGATACAAAACCTGAGACCTCTACTATCCACAGATGATTTTCACACAATAGCACAAGCATTTATCTGCCCACACTTTGATTTCAGTAATATAATACTATAAGGTCTACCTAAACAAACCCTCAAACCACTCCAAATAGCGCAAAACACAGTAGCTCGCACAATGAAAGTCGCAAGATTTGAACACATAACCCTAATTCTGTTCCAACTACATTGGTTTCCACTCTCTCAAAGAATCAAATTCAAAGCCATCTTGACCATATTCAAGACTATAACCAATATTTCCCCTACATTTCTGAGCTCATTAATTCATACTCAACAGGAAACAAGAAGTAGGAGGAAAAATATGAGAAACCTACTAGCCACATCAATGGCGTCAAGAAAAACAAACCTATCAACCACAAACAGAGCTTTCTCATTGTACGCACAGACCCTCTGGAACTCTTTACCCAACTACCTAAGAGAGAGATAAAAGATCTTTCCATATTCAGGAAAAAGCTCAAAACTGCATGGTTCTCTGAAACGTGCCAGACAATAATTGACAAGCAAGTCTCAACAACCCAGAACGGTAATTCATCCATCAAGTAAAGTAACCCTCAACAATGCACCCTCCATAAAATCTACCCTTAAATGTAAATAGTTGGCCATTACATACTGGAGTGGAGGAGTAGCCTAGTGGTTGGGGCAAGGTACGTCAGGCTGGAAGGTCGGTGGTTCAAATCCCACTAGAGGACAGCAACCTTGGGCCGGAAGGACTGGGGTTTCTAGTCCCACAGGTGCTCCTTGTGGTCTTGGGCAAGCCACTTAACCCTCCATAGCCCATGTTCCCTGTAAAATAGTTATCTCCAAGTTATAATACCCTGTTCAATGTAATTTCAGTTTGTTCAATGTAAACCGCACTGATGCAGAATAGCGCGGTATATAAGAGAATGTAAATAAATAAAAAAATACTATAGTGGTGTGCAAAAGTTTGGAATCACTTGTAAATTTGACTTTTTTCCAACTTCGTGACCTTACATCTTAATTTCTTTTCCTCCCAGTGGCTTTTTCTGTGTATCTCATGATAAGTGATAGATTTGGCTATTAGGGCCAACTTTAAGTATTGGTTTGGCCCTTATTTTCTGAGTTTGTTCCCCATAGTTGTCATGTTGATAGATTTTCTGTGAAAATCACATAATGTACATCATTGGCCAACGATATATTATTGTAAGTATGCTTTAAAATATTATGGACGCACACCAGTTTCCTTCAAATTAATGTATGTGGCCTTGAAAAAGGCCGTTTTTATGTGTCAGTGATGGCTCAGTATTTGATGGGCCACCCTTTGTTCTTGATCACCTGACTGCACCTCGTCGGCATTGAATGAACCAGTCTGACAAGGTGATCTTGGTGACAACGCGGTTCCAAGCTGCAATGAGTGACTCAATCAGCTCACGCTTTGATGTCGGATGCCTCTTGGATATTTCCAAGGCCACCTCGTGCCACAGGTTCTCAATTGGATTCAGATCTGGAGACTGGGCAGGCCAGTCCATTGACTTGATGTTGTTCCGCTGCTTCCAGATGATCACCTGACTGGAGCGATGGCAGGGTGCATTGTCATCTTGGAACAGGAACTGTCCAGGAAACAGCTGGTGTGCTGATGGCACCATGCACTTTTGCAGTATGGTGATGTATTTGGCCACATGACCATTCCATCGACGATGTGAAGACGTCCAATGCCACTGGCAGCCATGCAGCCCCAGACCATGACCTTCAAAGGATGCTTAACAGTGAGGTTGAGACACTCTGGCTTGAATTCCTCTCCAGGAAATCTCCTCACTTAGGTATGGGCCTGGTCACCAAACAGGCAGACGGTGCTTTCATTGCTGAATAGCACTTTTTCCCACATTTCAGTTGACCAGGTTGAGTGCTTTCTCGCCCACACGATCCGATTGCACCTTTGTATGTCAGTCATCCGTGGCTTATTCCATGCTTTGCAGCCCCAGAGACCAAACTGCAGGCACTGGCGATGAACTGTTGATAAGCTGACACTGACCTCACTCTTGTCTGACCACTCTCGAAGTAGCTGAGGAGAGGTCAAACTTGCGACTAGTCGGTGAAATGCATCGTAGTGCGTGGTCCTGGCGTGATGTTGATGCACGTGGACGACCTGAACGAGGCTTGTCCACCACTGAACCCGTTTCTTTCTTCTTCTGTACAATCTTAACAGCGCTCTGACTGCAGCCAACTTTCCTAACTATCTGACGGCTTGAAAATCCTTCCTCGCTCATAAAGGACACACGAACACGCTCCTCCAACGTCAGGGTCAGAGTCATCTTCATGGTCGATCCAGAAAGCGTATGAAATTCAAAAATTCTGCTCGGTTTTATAGCTGCACTGTTGGCTAGATATCAGCATTGTGATTGGTTAGTGAAACCAGTCTCCTGATTGGTCAGAAATAATGTGTGCATATTGGATAATCTCAATCCAGTTTTGACGCAGGATCCACAATAATCACAGTATCTATCTCCCCAGTGTCTGTAAAGTATTTAAATTGGAAGCAAGGAATGAAAAAAAGTCAACTATAATAGCCAAAGGTATCCCTTTTAATGTGGTAGAAAGATGAATATGCTGGGCTAACGCAAAAATTTAAAAAAAAGTTAGAAAGTACAAAAAACGCAAAACTCACAAGTGATTCCAGACTTTTGCACACCACTGTATACTACAGGCCATAGAGTTTGTTGTATCCTATACTTGTATACTTTATGTACTAAACTTGTAAATATGTTTCATGTTCTATGTAAACTGCTCAGTGCAGTAAGAGTTATCTGTAAACCGCCTTGATTATGTGATAAAGCAGTATATAAAATCCTTAAATAAATAAATTTTATGTATTTATTTAAAAGGATTTCTATACCACCTTTTCCTACAAACAAGGCGGTCTACACAGCAAACAATCAACAAAATACTGTGTCTAGTGTGTGTATGCATTGAGCAGTGAGTGCATGTGTGTGTAGATGGTTGTTGATTCTTAGCTATTTACAACGTGTGGGTGTAGGCTGAAAGCTGATGACTGTTTGATCTTGAAAATGTTTATGATTGTCTTGTATCTGATGCGGGAGCTGATTGGTAGCCAGTGGAGCTATTTTAGAGTGGGTGTGATGTGTTCTTGTCTTGTGGTTCCAGTTATTATGCGTGCTGCTGTGTTTTGCGCCAATTGCAGTGGCCTGAGTGTCTGTTTTGTTAGGCCAAGATAGATTGGGTTGCAGAAGTCTAGGATTGGGTTATTAATGCCTGACAGACTGTGCGGAAGTGTTCCTGAGAGAGAAGGGGCTTGAGGCATCAGACTAGACTCATCCTGTGGTATGCATTTTTGGTGGTTCTGCTGATGTGGGACTGAAGGTTCAGTTCTTTGTCCAGGGTCACTCCAAGGTATTTCACTTCTGGTTGTATGGGTATGGTTGTATTGTCTAGCTTGATGTTGCGAGGAGGGATGAAGTCTGAGTTTCGTGTGATGATTAGTGCCTCAGTCTTGCTGTAGTTTATGATCAGGTTGTTGTCTTGAAGCCAGCTGTTCATGTGCTTGAGACATTTCAGTTATCTTGTGTTGTCGAGGGTGACAGGTGTGTATATCATTATGTCGTCCACATAGATTGTGTATTTTATCCTGTGTTCTTTTATGATTCTGCATATTGGCTGGATGTAGATGTTAAATAATAGTGCTGATAGGGTGGATCCTTGAGGTACGCCTTGTGTGACCTTTCTGGGTCGGGATGTGTTGGGACCGATCTTGACCTGTATCTGTCTGTCTGTTAAGTAGGAGTGGAACCACCTCAGAGTGGTTCCGTGTAATCTGATGTTCTGAAGTCTTGTTAGTAGAATTCCGTGGTCCACTGTGTCAAATGCTGATGAAATGTCAATGAAGATCATGAGTATTCCGTTCTTGCTGTTGTCTATGAGGGTAGTATGTCGTTAAATAGGTATAACAAGAGTGTTTCGACTCCGTAGTTGGGGCGGGAAACCGTGTGGTTGAGGTCCAGTTGTGGCGTGGTTGTCCGATGTGGTCTTGTAGCTGATATTGTACCGCTATCTCAATAAATTTAGCCAGTAGAGGTATGCTTGAGATGGGTCTGTAGGCTGCTGGGTTGTTCTTGTCGAGTGGTGGATTTCGTCGGGATTGGTCTTATTGTGGCGAGTTTTAGCTGGTCTGGCATGATTCCTTGGGTTAGTGAACTGTTCACCATGTTGTGTATGGTGTGGATGAAGTTTGACTTTGTCGCCTTAATCCATGTAACTGGGCATGGGTCTGTTGGGGCCGTGCTTGTATTGAGTGCGGTGATAATGTGTGAGAGCTGCTCTGTGGATGGGGTGCTGAATTTGTCCCATGTTTTTCTTTGGGGGGGGGGGGGGTTTGGTTTGCTGCTTGTGTCTGTTTTCCGTTGTGAAGATGCATGGAATTTTTCTTGGATGTGGTCTGCGAATGCTTGTGGGTCTATTTGCACTTCGCTCTCGGTTTTCTGTTCCTTGGTGAGGGTTTTCACAATTTCAAAGAGTTCTCTCGGTTTGTTGTTTGCTTTGAGTATGATGTTAGTGTGGTATTCTTTCTTCGTTTGGTTGACGAGTTTGTTATATTCTTTTTGTTTTGTTAAGTATATTGCCTGAGTGTTGGGCGACTTGGTGTCTCCATCGCCGTTACAACTTCCTGAGTTCCCTCTTCTCGTTCCGCATGACTTTTGAGTACCAGGGTGTGTGATGTGCTCTGGTGCGGCAAGCTATCTTGGGTCTGTATTCGGTGGCTTTGGCAGCCGCATTGATAGCGTAGTTACTCACCTGTAACAGGTGTTCTCCAGGAGCAGCAGGAATCAGTCCTCACTTATGGGTGACGTCGGCGCCGACGGAGCCCTCGCGGAGCAATTTTCCCCAGCTTTCAAAGAAAGCCTTTGGGAATTGCAGCGCGCATGCGCGGTAGTCTTCGCGCCCGAAGGTGCCATCTTAGCCAGTCAGATGACATAGCTAAAAAAGACAGCGTAAAAATTTGCAAAAAGAACATAAGCAGACGATTGCAACTCCAAGGGGAGGAGGGAGGTAGTGAGGACTGATTCCTGCTGCTCCTGGAGAACACCTGTTACAGGTGAGTAACTACGCTTTCTCCAGGACCAAGCAGGAAGTCAGTCCTCACTTATGGGACTCCCAAGCTCAAGGCTACCGGAGACCCTAAGCACAAAAATGAGCTCCCTCTAGCTCAGCAGCACAGAAGGATAGAATCTTCGCTGAATTATCACCCACCGGTAGCCCACATCCGGGATGGAGGGTAGGAGTTGCTCAGACCTCAAAGAGATTACGGAGGACTGCCTGTCCGAAAGCACTGTCCTACGGGACTCCCTCTCGAGACAGTAATGGACCGCAAAAGTCTGGCTCGAAGACCAAGTAGCGGCCCGGCAGATGTCTGCCAGCGGAACAGAGCGGAGGTAAGCCACTGACGTGGCCTTTGCCCGAACGCAATGAGCCGTGACTCGACTTTCTAAGGGAGAGTCCGGCCGCCACCATAAGCCCAAGAGATACAGTCCGCAACCCAGATGGACAGAGTACGCTTGGAGACGGGAGCCCCAATTTATTGGGGTCAAAAGACACAAAAAGCTGAGCAGCTTTACGGTGCTCCCGCGTACGGTCAAAGGTAGAAGTTCAGAGCCCTTCTACAGTCCAGGGTATGGAGGACCGTCTCAGCTCGGCTGGAGTGTGGTCTGGGAAAGAAGGTTGGACGTACCACCTCCTGATTCATGTGAAAAGGGGGAGACCACTTTAGGCAGAAACTTTGGGTGAGTCCGTAGGACTACCCTATTCTTGTAGGAACGAGTGTAGGGGGATCAGACACGAGGGCCTGCAATTCACTTACGCGGCTAGCGGAAGTGAGGGCTATCAAGAACAGTGTTTTCCAAGACAGAAAAACGGAGAGAACAGGTAGCCATAGGTTCAAAAGGCGGACAGGTGATCCGCTGCAAAACCACATTCAGGTCCCAGTCAGGTGCTGGCGGGCGCAGAGGTGGTTTAAGTAGAAGGAGACCTCGGAGAAACCTCGCTACGAGAGGGTCGTTGGAGAGAGGTCTGCCGTCCACCGGCACATGATGTGCGGAAAGAGCACTGAGGTGAACTTTGACGGAGTTGGACTTAAGTCCTAGATTAGAGAGGTGTAGCAAGTACTGTAAGATCCACCGACACCGGGCAGGAGAAGGGATCTGAGACGGTTGGGTACACCAGACTGCAAAGCGACGCCATTAAGGGCGTAGCATTTGCGGGTAGAAGGCCGTCGCGAAGCCAAGACGACCTCCTCCACCTCTGCCGGCAAGAGAAGAGGAGCAAGGACTACCCTCTCAGCAGCCAGGCCATGAGGTTGAGAGACCTGAGGTTGGGGTGCAGTAGGGACCCCTGATCCTGGGTGAGGAGATCCGGTTGCACCCCCAGAGGGATTGGATCCTCCACCGCCAGTTGCAGCAAGAGCGGAAACCACGGCTGCCTGGGCCAGCGAGGGGCCACCAGGATCATGAAGGCTTTGTCTCGGAGAACCTTGAAAAGAGTCCGAGAGACTAACGGGATGGGAGGGAAAGCGTACAGAAGGCTCCAGACCATGAGATTAGGAAGGCGTCCGCCCGCCACCGACGGGGGTGAGGCTGACGAGAGCAGAAGCGAGGAAGCTGCCGGTTGTGAGGACTGGCAAAGAGATCCACCGTGGGGAGGCCCCACCTGAGGAAGAGCTTCTGAACGATCAAGGGATCCAGACGCCACTCGTGCGGCTGGAGGACCCTGCTGAGTTTGTCCGCCAGGCAATTTTCTTGGCCCGGGAGATAAACTGCCTTGAGGAGAATGCCGTGACTGACGGCTCCAAGAGCAGAGCTTCTGTGCCTCCCGGCAGAGGAGGAAGGAGCCCGTGCCCCCCTGCTTGTTCACGTAGAACATGGCAACTTGATTGTCCGTCTGGACAAGGACGGACTGTTGGGAGGTCAGGTGGGAGAAGGCCTTGAGAGCTAGGCGGATCGCCCGGAGCTCCAGGAAGTTGATCTGCTGAGCAGGACTCCCACTTGGTCCAGAGGCCCTGAGTACGTTGCCTCTTGGCAATGTGCTCCCCAGCCCAGGAGGGATGCATCGGTGGTCAGCACCCGGGTCGGCTGAGGTGACTGGAAAGGCATTCCCAATACCAGGTTCGGCAGCCGGAGCCACCCCAGGATAGACGAGCCCAGCGGCTCGGAGACGCGCACCAGGTCCGCTAGGCCGCCTGTGGCCTGTCGCCACTGCCGGCGGAGACACCATTGAGCAGACCGCATATTCAGGCGGGCATTGGGGGTCACATGGACGGTGGAAGCCATATGGCCGAGCAGTCTCAGGAAGCGCCTGGCGGAGACCAGGGGCTGGCTGCGAAAGCGGTCGGCTAGGTCCATGAGCCGCTGAGCCCTGTCGAGCGGTAGGTACGCCCGAGCCTGAGGGGTGTGCAGCCTTGCGCCGATGAACTCGAGATCCTGTGAGGGGAGCAAAGTGGACTTTGCGAAGTTGATGACCAAAGCCCAAGTGCTGCAGCAGAGTCACCGTGCGGCAAGTGGCGGTGGTGACCTCCTGAGCGGACGCTGCTCTGATGACCAGTCGTCGAGGTACGGGAAAAAAAAAAACATAGAGGCCGTGAAGCCGGAGATGGGCCGCCACGACCGCGAAAACATTTTGTGAAGACTCGCGGTGCGGAGGACAGGCCGAAGGGCAGTACTCTGTACTGGTAATGATTTCCTGCCACCACAAACCTGAGGTATTGGCGGTGGCTTGGGTGGATGAGGATGTGCGTGTAGGCATCCTTTAGATCCAAGGAGCATAGCCAATCTCCCTGCTGGAGGTAGGGCAGAAGGATTCCAAGGGTAAGCATTTTGAACTTCTCCCGCACAAGGAACTTGTTGAGGTTGCGCAAGTCCAGGATGGGTCGGAGGCCTCCTGTTCTCTTTGGTATCAGAAAATACCTTGAATAGAAGCCCTGACCTCTCAGGTGGTGTGGCACCGGTGTCCACCGCCTGATCCTGCAGAAGACCTGCTAACTCCTGAAGGAGCAACTCCCTGTGCAGAGGGGGGGCGCGGAGGCTCTCCCGGAAAATAGGAGGGAGGGACCTGATGGAAGTGGAGAAGGTAGTAGCCCTCTCGCACGACCTGAAGCACCCAGGCATCTGCGGTGATGCTGGACACCTGTCGGCGAAGTGAACCAGCCGGCCTCCGGTGCTGGGGGGAACCAGCGGGGGGGGAGAGGCTATGCTGAGCGAGTCAAAAGCCCCCACCCTGCTGAGCAGGGGCTGGTGGTGCCAGGCTTGGGGGCTTGCTGCCTACGGGACCCGTTACCCCGTCCCTTGGCCTGCTGGCCCTGTTGGGGAGCTGCAGGGGCCTGATAATGGGGGTATTGTTTGTAGGCAGCTGCCTTCCTCGGGTAAAAGACAGGTCTTTTTTCCCGAGCCCTTCTTTTTCTGGGAAGGGGCGGAGGTCTTCCTAGAAAAGCCTGGTCCTGGTGAGAGTCTCAGTCTCAATTTGTGCAGCCTTTTCTGCCATGGGCTTGCCAAAGAGGTTTTCGCCTCGGCAGGGGACATCGACCAACTTGTCCTGTACCCAGGGCTCAAGGTCGGACGACTGAAGCCAAGCCTGTCGGCGGGCACCGATGCCGGCTGCGGCTACTCGAGCCGAGGCTTCAAAGCCATCATAGGCTGCTCGGGACATGAACTTTGAGCATTCCCGAATACCCGTGGACAAGGCTAGGAACCTCCGCAAGGGCTCCTCGGAGAGACCAGCGGAGAAATCCGGCTAGCTCTTTAGCCAGATCCCTGAGATACATGCCCATGTATAGCTGGTAAGTCTGGACACGACAGGCGAGCATAGAGCCCTGGAAGCACTTTTTGCCAAGGCCATCCAGGTTACGGGCCTCCCTTCCAGGAGGCACCGAGGAGTGCATCTTCTGGCTCTTAAGACGATGCATGGCCGATTCCACTACCATGGAATGGTGCGGCAACTGCGCCTTTTGAAAGCCAGGGCTCTTGCGGACTCGATAGATAGAATCGACCCGCTTGCTCAGGACCGGCGAGGAGGCCGGACTCTCCCACATGCGGAAGAGTAGTCGTTCCAGCATAGGAGGAACCGGCACAGTAAAGTGCTCCCTCGCGGGAGAGAGTCATACTGGAGGGCGTCGAGCTCTTCGGCTCGAGGCTCCTCCTCGGGATCCGCAGGGAAGGCCAAAGCCTTGGCCATATCCCTAACGAAGTCCGAGAACCGGGCATCCTCCGGGGGGGACTGCTTCCGAGGCTCGGACTCCGGAGAGTCCGATGGGACACACCGAGTCCGGAAAGAATCAGGTGACTCTTCCTCCTCAGACTCCCAGACCGACTCCGACGAGGACTCGGTGGGGTCGGCCCGGGCAGGGTGCGGCGCCAGCCGCCCCGACGCCGAGGGAGTCGGCGTCGGCGACCTCGGTCCCGAACGGGAGGCCGAGGGCGACCTCGACCAAGGATCGACTCGAGTTCTCATTGACTCGAGGATCGGCTCGGTCTCCGTGTCGACTTAGACGTCGACGTCCCGGCGGTCGGGGCAGCGACGCCAGCGAAGCCAGCGAGCAGTGCCCGCTGCTGGTCCATGAAGGCAGACAATCTGCTCTCCAAGGCCGTCAACCTGAGTCCGAGCTCAGGTGACCCAGCAGCCCCTGACTCGGGCCCCGACGGCGTCGGGCCCGACGTCGGCTGTCGCGGAGGCGAGTCCAGAAGGACAACAGGACTTACCCGGGCAGGCATCTCCGACTCCAGGCGAGGTCGCTTCGGGAGGTGTTCCTTCTCCAAGGACCCGGGGCGGCTGTCGGGGCTATGCGACCTGGCCCTCGCGGAGCCAGGAGCGTCCACCGACGCCGCCCTCGCGGGTTTTTCCTTCCGCCGATGGTCCCGGAGGGAGAACCCCGGTCGGAGGAGCTCCGTCGACGGTCCGAGCTGGAGCCTTTCGACAGGGAGGCCTCCGACGAGGTCCGGGTACGGCTGGGGTCAGCGAAGATTCTTTCGCGCTGATGCCGCCGACTTCTCAACGCCTTCGAGGACAGTTTGCTGCAGGGCCCACAGATCAGTTCCTCATGATCTGGGCCCAGGCAGCGGAGGCAAAGGTCGTGTGTGTCGGTGAGTGACATATTTCGGTCACACCGACCACACCGCTTAAAGCCACTGGCAGCCATCGGGGGAAAAAGGGCCCCTGCGAGGTCAAAGGACCGGGCTGCCTGGGAAAAAACGTAACGAAAACTGACTAAGTCAGAAAAACCGAAAAACCGTTAGAGGACTCGAGACCGGCGTCGCGAGTCCGGGCGGGAAAACGACCGGCGTCGAACCGAAAGAAAAAAGTATAAAATAAAGAGGAAAATCAACTTTTTCGCGGGGACAAGACGGGGACGTCTGCAGGGCTCCGCGGAAAAAAGAAGCCACTGGCTAAGAGGGCACCTTCGGGCGGGAAGACTACCGCGCATGCGCGCTGCAATTCCCAAAGGCTTTCTTTGAAAGCTGGGGAAAATTGCTCCGCGAGGGCTCCGTCGGCGCCGACGTCACCCATAAGTGAGGACTGACTTCCTGCTTGGTCCTGGAGAAGATGCTGTTCCATTTTCTGATTTGTTTGTCTAGATCCTCTGCTTTCGAGTTCAGGTGGGGTAGTGTCCTTTAGAAATTGGTCCCTGTCAAAACTTTTAAATCTTCTTTGTGCTGGTGGGTTGTCCAGGTTCTCGTCGTGGTTTCGCCCTTGTGGCGTAAACTTTATTTTGATTATGTGATGGTCTGACATTGGGAGTTGATATGTTACCGCTGTCCATTAGATATTTGGGCACGAATATGAGGTCTGGTGGTGATCCGTGTCTGTGTGTCGGGGTGTTTTCTAGAGTTGAGGCTAGTTCATTCGGGGCTCTGTAGGTGAAATAAACAAACAAACATGCCCTAAAATGTCTGGAGAACATTAAAAATACTTGACTATACATGGCTGGTCAAAAAGAACTATAGGAGAATGGGCCATTTCTGCAAATTTCCTGAGCTACTGCAGCATTTTCTGAAAATATAACAAAACTAAACCCTTAAAAAAAGCTATTGGGGAAATTTCCTGTACATAACGTTTTTCAGTCCTGTAAGCTTCAAAGAATAGCGGCCAGGCATAGTGTGTCTGGAAAATTTATAAAGAAAAACAAGCCTCAAAATTAGGAGCATTTAACTTTTTGCATAAAAGAAAGAAAAAAAAAAGATAATACACCTCTATTTATAATTGAAAATTTTATTTTGCAGCATGCTTAAGAAATATTGAGCAGAGCATGTGAATAATCAGTTAATGAAACAGAGTACAAAAATAAATACACTTCATAATAACGTATATCCCACTGGGGGAAAGTTCACAGAATAAACTGAAAACCAGATACATAAATAAATATAAAATACATAATAGTTACACAAACTCTGGCACCTGTTAATAGGAAGGCCATATGAAACTCAAGAGCTACAATTACCGGAGTATATCAAAACTTTTTAACAAATATAAAAAAAATTGTAACAAATTGTTAGATAAAGAACATAACTTTTTCTGGTCTGAAATGTTTTATTTGACAAACACATTAGCAGAATTGTTCTTTTTTATTGATGCACATACAAAAAAACATTTACTATGAACCCATAAGCACTATGAACTACAAAAAACACAAGTGTCTGCCATATGCAAGTTTTTTTTTTAATCAGATTACAAAAATGACTTGGCTGGAAACAGAACTAGTCCATTCCTTTGTTGGTAAATTTCATACATCAAATAAAAATAACATTTCTTAAAGCAGGGCATGGTTTCCCAGAAACATTGTTGTCATAGTTTTATTAGCAGCTCTCTGTAAAATGGAAACATGCAAAAAAATTAACAAAACCTAAAATTAAGGTACATCTTTTCCAGGGCTCTAGGGGGTCAAGGAACTATAGCATTAGCTTAACGTGAATAAAAATAAGTTCTTGGCTTGGTCGAACCTCAGTCTGATGTGGACAGTGGAACAACGTATTGCTTTGCTATTCTGCATACTAAATGCCAAATAATACAGTGAAAGCTGACTTTAACTTATCATAAAATACTAGAGAGAAATTCTGCTCAATGATTTGCTAACAAAGTTTCCAATCTATACCAAATATCCCAGCAGAACACTACAAGGCCGCATCCAAATAAGATATAATTTTTTAAACCTGTTAAAAAAGGTACTGCAGGATGCACACTATCAGTTCTGAAATAATGAAAATACTCCAAAAAGATATAATTTGTTGTATTTTGTGGCTTAAATGTGGTGTACCTAGCCACTGAACACATGTGCCACAAAGCTAGATCAGAACTGTATAGCCCAGTGGAGGACTGCCTTGATTGGTTTCACTAGAATTTTAAGAAAATCAAAATTAAATGTTGGCCTCCGTTTTGTCCCCAGAACAGAATGCAGGAGAATAGTCTAAGCTTACAATCAATTGAAAAGAGTATTGGGTCAGGAGCAGAGAGCACTGGATGTCAAACCTCTCAGACACTCATTTGAGAAACATTCCTATTTCCTACCTGACCTAAGCATGATCGGCTTCTGAGCAAGCAATTTAAATATGATGGGGAAAGGAAAAGATTAATATAGGAAAGAAAGTGGATACAAAGAATTCAAAGTTGCAATTTATTTTTCAACCTACTAGGTATTATAGTGGAAGTTTTGAAAATGTTAACTTTGAAGTGCTGCTTTGACTTGCTTAATCTTCAATAAGCAGTTCCAAAGTACCGACGTTGTGATACTTCTTTTAGAAAGATATTGGGTGAAAGTGCCATTTTGAAGGGGCTTGTTTACTAAAATGCTGTAAGCAGTAACTGTGTGAATTAGCGTGCATTAACTTACTGCTCGGCTGTAACACTTAGCTCACAATTCATCCTCTAAGTGCTTACTGTGGAAGGGAGAGAGAAACAAGTGGAGAATGGGCAGGTTATGAGTGTAGTCAGAACCAATTGGCACACTAAGTTACCGTGCACTGTCACCACTGCAGAGAGTGTGGATGTTGAAGAGGCAGTAGGAAGTGCATCATTAAGAGCAGGTATATACACTTACCAGGCCAATGCAGGTATGAAAACTCCCCTGCCCACCAAACCCACAGGCATTTTCCCTAGTGTCTAGTTGTACCCTTCTTGTGCTCAGCTTCAAAATGATGTCCCCGACTCCTAGCAACAGTCTTGGGGTATTACCACTAGGGAACAAGCTGTCAAATAAGGGATCACTCCCCCCTATTTGGCAGCTTGACCCCTAGTGGTAGTACCACAAACTACCATTAGGAGATCAGAGGTCCCATTTTGAAGTCAGGCACCAACAGAACTTTCTCCTGCCCCCTTGACTAGACACCAGAGAAACCACCTATAAGGGCCAGGAAGAAGAGGGTTTGGGGTGACGGGGCAGTTTAGTACCTGCATCAGCCATGGTAAATGCATTGCTGATAGCACAATTGTATCATGCAAAATTGACAATTCACTTAAGGAGCGGTAAATGACCCTAACAGTTACCAGACTTACAGTTAATGTATGCTAGTTGCAAAAATTAAACACACAGACTCGTAACAGCAAATCTTTGCCACCCACTAGTAAACAGGACCCTTAAAGGCAAGGAAAGTTTAATAAATTGTATCCACTGATAAGTAAGCTAATAGAAGAAAACCAGTTTGTATAAAAAAGTAAAATGAACTCCCTTTTCGGTATAAAATGTAAACATAATTGGAAGGAACACAGAAAAGGAAGTACAAAAATAATTTTCCCTAAGCATAACTAAAATATTTAGCAAGTTCTATTTTAATATTAACCCAAAGCAAACAACACACAAAATTTATTGAAAGTTACCACAAAAGCTAATTATATAGTTCTTTTCCAATGTTCCTCAACAGCACATCCTATACAGGATTCCAAGTCTTGCAATACACAAACACTAATCTAAGTCCATGCCATCAAGATCCAGTCCTAATATATTCAGCCCACAGAACTGGACCATTATTTCTTCTTGATATGACATTAGGTTAGCAGTATGTGTCTGTCAAATATATTTTCTAACATGTACAGTGTTAAAATCATGTGAAATAACACTTGTCACTAGTGCTTCACACCTCTGAGAGGTACAGCAAAATAAAGTGAAACAGTGTAGGGAAGTTGAAAGACATCATATTACAGTTAGGTCCACAAGAAACTGAAGGCATTATCTAATTTTAGAACAAGGCCTATAAATACAGGGAAAAAAATCCCTATTATATATCATGTGGGATATAAATCAGATTTCACTTGTGAATGTATATTTTATAACCACCCTTTTATGCAACAATGGGCTAGATAGGATACAACAGGAATGATCTACTGCTATACAAGTCATTTTTGTATGAAGCATGTCATTTTAAACAAGATCACTGAAACATGCAATAATTTGGAAACACAAAGGATTCTTCTCAGAAGTTTCTCAGATCTTGTGCTTCTAGGAGAAATATTCAGAGAAGGTGGCCCAGCTGGCTTGCTATGCCGAGGATTCAATGATTTCAGAATCTCCATCTCACAGGTGACTGTCCCTTCCAGTACATTCCAGCCAGAGCCACGCTTTACACAAAACACAGTGGCATGTGTATGTACAGGTCCAAATGCCATATGTGCCTACTTGCAAGTAAGTCCACAAAGATATATGTAATTTCTGAATAAATGACACCACCGTAAGATCAACTTTTCTTATCCTAGCGAATGCTGTCTTCTTAAATTGTCACAGCATTTGGCTTCTTTCTTTGGGTTCTTCCTGCATATACTCCTAAAAAATAGTGTTAAGATGTAAGTAATTGTTATGATGTCAGACAATAATGGCAAATTAAAAATATTTCAGGCGAGTACAAAAAGCATATCAAGTTTGTCTGAATATTGTCAACTTTAAAATTTAAAGATTTTTCTTCTTCCTACATTATTTTTATCTTGTATTTATTGTGAAAAATGCTAGATCACTAAATAATATAACTACATTTCTTTGGTACAATTTTGATATAAAAAGCAGCAGTTTTTCAAATTATGTGAAAATTATGCCATGCTTCTTGAAATTAAAAACTGACATCAAACATGCTCATTAGATCAACGTAGCTGCATTTGACAGTTATATAGCATTTGCAATTATCCTTTCTATTTGGTAAGTAAATACAAGTATTGCTAATGTTATGAAATGTGAAGTCAAAACACTGAAAAGATGGAATGAAGTGATAAAATGATACAAGACTGATAGGATGTCTGATCTTACACATGGACTACAACCCCACCCTTCCCCTCAACCAAAGAACCTTTGGTGCAAGGATGTACCTACTGTTTCAGTAATCCTGAAAGAGTGCTGAAAAAGGACTTGCCTCTGCTAGTATGGAGTCTGCACTTATGAAAACTAGCTTGGTGTGAAACTGTCTGTGAAACTTGGGGAGAAGAGAGATTGTGGGTTAAATTTATACACTTTGGGGTCTATTCTGAACCACATCCATCCCTGCTATTCGTCTGCCTTTCCTGTTCCAGCCAAACCTCCCCATACGAACAGGGAGTTTTTGTACAGGGAAGTTAAATGGGGGTGGGAAAGGGGTGGTGCGGAGATGGGGCAGGCAGTGGGTGGTCTGCAGTCTTAGACGTACAGTGTCAATTCTGATCTCGGCCCTGTACGTCCAAGGCCAGCAGAGTAGACAGGAAACTTATTCCACCTCTGAGGTGGAATAAGTTCCACTAGATGGGAGGGGACGGCAGGCCCAGGGCATGTCAAAGGGTGGGTGGGCCACAGAAGATTTCCCACAGCCCGACCCTGGCCTTGGGAGGCCAGATTGGGGGTCAGGCTGTGGGGAATGAACGATGTTGGCAGTGGCCAGGGATCGTGGCTCCTGAATGGAACCAAGGTGCATGGCAACCAGACGCCATGACGCCGCGGCTCCATTCAGGAGCCTTGACTGAGTTAGCCGGGCAGATGCTGGGAACAGCAGAATCAGTTCTCACTACCCTCTCTCTCCTCTCTGTGGAGTTATTTTTCTGTTTTTGCACTTTATTAAGCTATGTTAGCCTGCTGAGGTAAGCTGGCTCATTTGGGTGAGAAAACTGGCACGCATGCATGGAGGACACTCCAAAGGCTTCCTTTGGAAGCTGGTAAGTGTTCCCGCAGAAGCTCAGTCAGTGACATCACCCATATGTGAGGACTGATTCCTGCTGTTCCTAGAGAACACCTGCTACAGGTGAGTAACTACACTTTCTCCGGGACTAAGCAGAAGTCAGTCCTCACATATGGGACTTCCTAGCTATGGGCTACCAAAAATCCCTGTACAGAGCCCAATGGGGCAACCATAAAAAACAAACTGAGAAAACATCAGGAAATGCAGAGGTTCTGAGAGTCAACACTAGTCCCAGGCATCAACCAATGGCAGTCTCTGGTAGCCTGGACAGACAGAAGGGCCAGAGGGAAGGAGTTGTATTAATTCCCAAAGAGGTGCCAGAGTACGGCTTGGCCAAAGGTGTTGTCATGCCGAGAATCCTGATCCAGGCAGCAGTGGGCTACAAAAATGGACAGAAGACCACGTAGCAGCCCTACAAATCTCCACTGTGGAGACAGGGTGCAAGTGAGCCACGGTGGCTGCCATAGCACAAACATTATATGCTGTTACATGGTGCTCCAAGGTAAGCCCAGCCTGGGCAAAAGCAAAAGAAAGAGTAGTTACTCACCTGTAACAAGTGTACTCCAGGAGCAGCAGGAATCAGTCCTCACATATGGGTGTCATCGGCGCCGATGAAGCCCCAGCGGAGCATTTCCCCAGCTTTCTATGAAAGCCTTTGGGAATGCAGGCACGCATGCACGGTTCCCTTCCCGCCTAAAGGTGCCATCTTACCTCAGTCAAATGACATAGCTAAGAACAGCACACAAAAATAAAAATAAACTATTATAACGAGGAAGATCTGTCCCTTGCCTCAAGAGCACAGAAATCTGCTAGCTTCAGCTTAGATTCTGACAGGCAGGCAAGCCACATGATTCCCAGTTACCATAGGCAACGTAAACAGACTCAGATACGAGGTCTGAAGCCCCGCCCAGCTGGAAAGCATTCACCAGCTCTTGACTCAAACGGCTTTCACCTGTGTAAGGGAACGCCCAGGAAACAGTATAAAAAATGCTTAGAGCAGTCAGAGTTAGACTCACGTGGCTCAGGGGGAGAGGAAGGAGATTGCAGAGACTCCCGAGATTCTGGAGACTCCAGAGATTCAGAGGACACAGACACTGATGCAGAGCTGCAGGAAAGTTTATGCAGGAAGCTGCAGAGAAGTTCACACAGAGAACTATGGAGGAATTCACACAGAGAGGTCAGCTGTAAGGATTTGTTTCCTGTGACGCAGTTTGTTTTGCCAAAGCACCAGGCTGTGCAGAGTGAGTGGAGAGCAGTGAAAGGAAAACCGTATGTATCTGAAAAGTGTGGCAGTTTGAAGCAAGTACAAGCCCTAGAAAGGGAGAAACAAGCAGTTGAAGATATCTGTATGTCTGAGGGTGAAGAGTTCTTACTAGTTAAACCCCGAAGGAAACTTCCTAGAGAGAAATCCTCTCACGATAGAAGAGAACAGTTCTGTGATTCACAGTCCAACTGGGAAGGTAGGACACGTAGAAGCTTTAAGGGAAAAGCCTATCATAAGAAGGGTGTCTCTCCTCCCTGCTATTATGAGTCATACGATAGCTATTTACCCTGCTTTAGAGGAGGCTGTCTAGATGAGCCTGCTGAAGAGACGGGACTGAGAAATGTACAAACTTCATGTTTTAAAAGAAGATGTTTGTAATGAAAGAGCACAGCAAGAACCTATGATACTAGATGCTTGTGTTGAATCTCCTATTGAGGAAGCCATGGATTGTACGCTAATTTTGTCTGATAAGATTTCTTCTCTATGCTAAAGCCAAAGTTTGAGCGTTGCTTAAGAGCGCTGTGAGAAGCAGAGGGAAGACTGCTGAATATCAGATGAACCGTATGCTGTGTAAAATAGTACCACTGATTATGATTTCCTTTAAGAGGCAAGATGCTATATTTGAGTTTCTTCAGTTCCTTACCAGTGTATATGGTTTTGTCCTAAGTTTTGTTTGTATATTATACCTTTGAGATTCCAACCCCGGGACGGGAATAAATCCTTTTGAAAACCTGACCACTTGACTCACAACTACTACTTTCTACAAAGAGGGTCAGTCCCAGCAGTCTGGCTGTTAGCCTTAGCCACAGTCCAGCCCCTGCTGGTCACACTATGTACAACTGCAACTCCAAGGGGAGGAGGGAGGGTTGTGAGGACTGATTCCTGCTGCTCCTGGAGAACACCTGTTACAGGTGAGTAACTACTCTTTCTCCAGGACCAAGCAGGAAGTCAGTCCTCACATATGGGTGACTCCCTAGCTCTGGGCTACCAAGGAACCCAGGCTGAACAAGAGGACTCCCTCTAGTCCCAGCTGCAAAGAAAGGCTTTTCACTGACACAACCTCCACTGGTAGCCCAACAGAGGGCAGGAGTTGCCTAAACCTCAAAGAGATTACGGAGTACTGCTTGGCCAAAAGCACTGTCCCTACGGGACTCCCTCTCCAGACAGTAATGGGCCGCAAAGGTCTGGCTTGAAGACCAAGTTGCAGCCCTGCAGATGTCTACCAAGGGCACAGAGCGGAGATGAGCCACTGAGGCAGCCATTGCCCTGACACGATGGGCTGTGACCCGACCCTGCAAATGAAGGTCAGCCGCCTTGTATGCCCAGGTGATACAGTCAGCCACCCAGATGGACAAGGTATGCTTGGACACAGCCAACCCCAACTTATTGGGGTCAAAGGATACGAAGAGCTGAGTAGCCCTCCTATGCCCCTGTGTACGGTCAAGGTAGAAGGATAAGGCCCTCCTACAATCCAGGGTATGCAGGACTGCTTCAGCCTGGCTTGCATGAGGCCTATGGAAGAATGTTGGAAGAACCACCTCCTGATTGAGGTGGAAAGAGGAGACAACCTTTGGGAGGAACTTGGGATGAGTCCTGAGGACTACCCTGTTCCTATAAATCCTGGTGTAAGGCCTATCACAGACCAGGGCCTGAAGCTCACTCACTCGCCTAGCCGAGGTAAGGGCTATCAGGAAGAGTGTCTTCCAGGATAGGAAGCGTAGTGGACAAGTAGCCATCGGCTCAAAAGGTGGGCGAGTCAGTTGCAGCAAGACCACATTCAACTCCCACTCAGGGGCAGGACGACGGATTGGAGGCTTGAGCAAAAGCAAGCCCCTGAGAAAACAGGACACCAAGGGGTGACCTGACAGAGAATGTCCCTCCACCAGTGAGTGTTGAGCTGCTAGAGCTGAGAGGTGGACCTGAACAGAATTGGACTTAAGTCCCTGATTTGATAAGTGAAGTACTGAAGCACTACTGGCACAGTACAGGAGAAAAGATCCTCTGTACGTAGCTGACACCATACAGAAAACCTTTTCCATTTGAGAGCATAGGTTTTCCTAGTGGACTGTTTTCTAGAGGCTAGGACAACCTCCTCAACTTCTTGAGGTAGGCCCCAGGGAGCCAAAACTACCCTTGCAGCCTCCAGGCCATCAAATTCAGAGCTTTGAGAATGGGGTGCAGAAGGGAACCCTGCTCCTGTGAGAGAAGGTCGGGTTGCAACCCCAGAGGCAGTGGAGGATCCACCGCCAGTTGAAGCAGAAGAGGAAACCAAGGCTGTCTCGGCCACCTGGGAGCCATCAGCAGGACCGAGGCCTTGTCCTGAAGAATTTTGAAGAGAGTTCGGGCCACCAAGGGCATGGGAGGAAACGCATACAGGAGGCCCTGAGACCAGGGAATCAGAATAGCATCTGCTGCTATTCTCAGAGGATGCGGTTGCCTGGAGCAGAACTTTGGCAGTTGCTTGTTCATTGGGCTGGCAAAGAGATCTATCAAAGGGAGACCCCATTTTAGGAAGATCTTCTGAACTACTGAAGGATGCAGCTGCCACTCGTGGGGCTGCAGAATCCTGCTCAACCTGTCGGCCAGGTAGTTGTCCTGGCCTGGAAGGTACACAGCCTTGAGGAGCATGTTGTGCTGAGGGCAAATAAACAAAGGTCCTGAGCCTCCCGACAAAGGAGTCTGGACCCAGTCCCGCCCCGTTTGTTCACATAAAACATGGCTACTTGGTTGTCTGTCTGAACCAGGACAGATTGATGAGCCAGGGCAGGAGAGAAAGCTTTGAGTGCTAATCAAATAGCCCTGAGTTCGAGGAGATTGATCTGCTGTGCAGCTTCCCAAGGAGACCACAGGCACTGGGTGCACTTGCCTAGACAATGAGCTCCCCAGCCCTGTAGGGAGGCATCTGTGGTCAGTACCCCGTGTACCCAGGAATCTGAAAAGGCACCCCCTTTAGTAGATTGGGTGGGTGCAGCCACCAGTTGAGGGAGGTCAGAAATTGTCTGGACACCATTATCCTGTCTCTGAGGCTGCCTGTGGCCTGTGACCACTGAGTCTGAAGGTACCACTGTGCAGGCCTCATATGGAGCCTGGCATTGGGGGTCACATGCACTGTTGAAGCCATGTGGCCAAGCAGCCTTAGGCAGAGTCTGGTGGGGACCAGTGACTTGCTGAGAAACTGGTTTGCTAAGTTTATCAGTCTTTGGGCTCTGTCTGCTGGCAAGAAAGCCTTTGCTAGCAGGGAGTCCAGCCTTGCTCCCATGAACTCCAAGTTCTGGGAGGGGAGCAAAGTGGACTTTGCGAAGTTTATTACAAACCCCAGGCTTTGAAGAAGAGCAATAGTTCTGAGGGTGGCTTGTCTGGCCTCCTGGCACGTCTGACCCCTGATGAGCCAGTCGTCCGGATAGGGGAAGACAAAGATTCGCTGATTTCTCAGGTAGGCCGCCTCCACTGCCAGGCATTTGGTAAAGACTCTGGGAGCGGAGGTGAGGCCAAAAGGCAGTACTCTGTACTGATAATGGTTTCCCCCCACAATGAACCTGAGGTACTTTCTGTGGTCTGGATGAATGAGGATGTGAGTGTACGCATCCTTTAGATCTAAGGAGCATAGCCAATCTCCCTGCTGGAGGTAGGGCAGAAGTGTTCCAAGAGTAAGCATCTTGAACTTTTCTTTCTCGAGGAACTTGTTTATTTATTTATTTATTTATTTATTTAACATTTATATACCGCATCTTCCAAAGTTCAGTTGCGGTGTACAATTAACAACAATTAACAAAGCGCAGTTTGTTTTACATAGAACGTCATAACTTTTACATAGAACATCATAAATTAAACAAACACAGTTTTATAAACAAACAGTATATTTAAGCTATAACCGTAAGTATCAAGTTAACTAACGTATTGTAGTGTCGAACAGCGTAAAAAAGAACATAACATATGCAACTATATACATGTGGAGGTATTTGGGCATAAGAGCTTGTTGAGGTTTCTGAGATCCAGAATGGGTCGAAGGCCACCGGTTCTTTTGGGTACCAGGAAATACCTGGAGTAGAATCTGTGACCGTGCAAGTGGGGAGGCACAGGCTCCACCGCCCTGTCCACCAACAGACCCTGAAGCTCTTGAAGGAGAAGATCTGTGTGCAGGGGAGGCCTTGGAGGCTCCCCTGGAAAGTATGGAAGAGGCAGTTGGTGAAAATACAGGGCATAGCCTCTGTGGACTATGCCCAACACCCAACTGTCCCCGGTGATGAGGGGCCATTGATGGACAAAGAGGGCGAGGCGACCTCCTGTGCAGGGTTGGGAGAGCAGGGATGGAGAGGCTACACTCAAGGAGTCAAAACCCCCCACCCTGCTGAATGGGAGCAGGGGCCGGAGGCTTGGGGTCCTCTGCCTACGGGGCCCATTACCCTGCCCCTTGGCTTGCTGACCCAGGGGCGCAGCTTGGGCAGCCTGATATTGAGGGTACTGTTTGTAGGCAGTGCCCTTCCTCGGGTAAAAGGGCTTTTTACCCGAGCCCTTCTTTTTATGAGAAGGGGCAGAGGTCTTTCTAGACAGCCTTGTCCGTGTAAGGTGCTCTGTTTCGAGCTGGGCAGCCTTCTCAGTCATGGGCTTGCCAAAAAGGTTTTCACCTCGGCAAGGGACATCGACCAACTTGTCCTGAACCCATGGCTTGAGGTCCGATGACTGCAGCCATGCCTGGCGTCAAACCGCGATGCCGGCTGCCGCAACTTGGGCCGAAGCCTAGAAGCCATCGTAGGTGGCACGGGACATGAACTTCGAGCAGTCCCGAATCCCCGAGGACAAGGACTTGAATCTCTGCAAGGGTTCCCCGGAGAGTCCAGCAGAGAACCCGGCGAACTCCTTGGCCAGGTCCCGCAAGTACATGCCCATGTACAGCTGGTAAGACTGGACACGGCAAGCAAGCATCGAGCCCTGGAAGCATTTTCTACTGACGCCATCGAGGTTTCGGGCCTCCGTGCCGGGGGGGCACCGCAGAGTGCATCTTCTGGCTCTTCAGACGATGCATGGCCGATTCCACAACCATGGAATGGTGTGGTAGCTGGGCCTTTTGAAAGCCAGGGCTCTTTCTGAGTCGATAGATCGAGTCGACTCGACTCGCTTGCTTGCTTAAAACCGGCGCCGAGGCCGGTGCCTCCCACATCCAGAAGAGGAGCCGTTCCAGCATCGGAGGAAACGGGACAGTAAAGGCCTCCTTCGGAGGAGAGTCATACTGCAGGGCCTCGAGCTCTTCAGCTCGAGGCTCTTCCTTGGGGTCCGCCGGAATAGCCAAGGCAGTGGCCATATCCCGGACGAACTCAGAGAACGGAGTATCCTCCGGAGGGGATCTACTCCGGGGCTCAGACTGCGGTGAGTCCAACGGGAAGCACCGAGTCTTGAACGTATCGGGGGGACTCCTCATCCTCAGTCTCCCAGGCGGACTCGTCCGACGAGGAGTCAGGGTCCGACCCCGCGGGGCCCTGGAGCACCTGCCCCGACACCGGAGGCACCGGCGTCGACGCCCTCGGTCCCAAGTGGGAGGTCGAGGGAGACCTCGACCGAACTCGACTTCGAGCCATGATGGACTCTAGTATCGGCTCGGTCTCCAGGGTCGACTTCGAAGTCGATGTCCCGGTGGTCGGGGCAGATGCGCCAGACAGGCTGGCCATCAGTGCCCACTGCTGCTCCATGAAGGCAGACAGTCTGCTCTCCAAGGCTGTCATCCTGAGACTCAGCTCGGGAGACGCAGCAGCCACCGACTTGGATCCTGGCGGCGCCGGGCCCGATGTCTGCTCTCTGGGAGGAGAGTCCGAGGACTACGGGGCTTACGTGTCCAGCAGACTCCGGCTCCACGCGAGGAACTTTGGCAGGCTTCTCTTGTTCCATGGGCCCTAGACCTGGCCCTCGAGGAGCCAGGGACCTCCTCCTCCGACGCCCTCGCGAGCCGCTTCTTCCTCTTGCGTTCCCGGTCGGGGGACCCCCTGTCCGAGGAGCTTCGACAGCGCTCGGGATCCGAATCCCGAGATGTCGAGGCCTCAGACGAGGTCCGGGCCCGGCCGGAGGCTGAGTCCGAGAAAAGCCTTTCTTTCTGCTGCTGGCGACTTCGGAGTGCCTTGGAAGACATCTTCCCATATGGTCCACACGACTTAGGGTCGTGATCAGGACCGAGGCACCGAAGGCAGCAGTCATGTGTGTCGGTGAGAGACATTAATTTCTTACACCGATCACACTTCTTGAAACCGCTGGAAGCCATCGGGGAAAAAAAAGAGTCCCCGCGAGGTCAAAGGACCGGCCTTCCAGGGAAAAAACAAAAAAGGGCATGAACACCAGCCACGAAGGGCAAAAAACGAAAAAGAAGAATCGGGTTCGATACCGGTGTACCGAACCCGGCAGGAGGGGAACCGGCGACGAACCGGGAGAAAAAACAGCGAGAATCGCCGAAAAAAATCAACTTTTATCCGGGATGACAGGACACACGTCCGGTGGGCTTCTCGGAAAAAAAGAGACTGAGGTAAGATGGCACCTTTAGGCGGGAAGGGAACCGCGCATGCGTTCCTGCATTCCCAAAGGCTTTCATAGAAAGCTGGGGAAATGTTCCGCTGGGGCTTCATCGGCGCCGATGACACCCATATGTGAGGACTGACGTCCTGCTTGGTCCTGGAGAAATGCAGTTAGCTACCCCTATGGAGAGGGTGCGCTTAGAGACTGCTACCCTCAGTCTGTTAGGGTCGTAAGAAACAAAGAGCTGAGTGGAACGGTGATGGGGGTTAGTCTGTTCAAGATAAAAGGATGGTGCTCTCTTACAGTCCTGAGTATGAAGAGAGGTCTCTGTCCTGGAGGCGTGAGGCCATGGGAAAAAGATGGAATGCAAAAAACATCTTAGGGAGGAACTTAGGATGAGTGTGTAGCACCACACTATTTTTGCAGAACGTGGTATAAGGCAGTTATGCTACAAGTGCCTGCAGCTCCCCAATTCTGCACATTGAGGTAAGCGCCACTAAAAAGTTGATTTTCTAGATGAGGAACTTGAGAGGACATGACCAGTGACTCAAAAAGGTGCAGAGAGCAGCTGTCCCAGGACAACATTGAGATCCCATGCAACTGGAGGCGGTCAAACAGGGGGAGGAGAAAGCAGAAGGCCACTCAAAATATCCTATGAGTGGATGAACAGAAAAGGGCAGGTCCCCAACATTGCAATGATATGCTGCAACGGGCACTCAGGTGCACCCTGACAAAGTCAGACTTCAGTCCTGAGTTGGAGAGGTGGACGCAAGTAAGTCAGCACTATCTGCACAGAGCAAGTAAAGGGACTGAGGGATCGGTCTGCACAATAGACCGAAAATCTGCACCACTTGAAGGCATATGCCCTCCTGGTGGAATCCTTACGAGATGCAAAAAGAATGTTCTCGACATCCATGGGCAGATGGAACTCTGCCAGAATTACCTGCTCAGCAGCCAAGCCATGAGCAATAGGAAGCAGAGGTTGGGATGCAGGAGGGTGCCGCCCTCCTGTGAGAGGAGATCTGGTGCACAGCCCAGGCAAAGGGCCGGTGCCCAAGACAGACATAGAAAGAAGGGGTACCACGGTTGCTAGGGCCACCATGGGGCAATGAGTATTAAGGAGGCCCTGTCCCGCTTTGGATCTTAAAAAGGCTCTTGGCCAGCGGGGGAGTCGGCGGGTAAACAGAGGAGTCCCTTGGTCCAGTCCAGGAGAAAGGCATCAAATGCCACCCAACTGGGACACAGTATTTCAGGGAGCAAAACAGCAGTAGCTGAGCATTGAGAGGAGAGGTGAAAAGATCCATGGTGGGGGTGCCCCACGTCTGAAAGATCTGTTGGACAACTTGGGGGTTGAGGGCCCACTCGTGTGGTTGCAGGACTCTGCTGAGCCTGTCTGCCAAGATATTGTTCTCTACCGGGAGATACACTGCCTAAAGGAGATATGATGCTTTAACGAACAAACTTCCAGAGCCAGACTCCCAAAAGAGGAGGTATAAGCCCATGCCCCCTTGTTTGTTGATGTAAAACATCGTTACCTGGTTGTGAGTCTGAATGAGAATGACCTGGCCAGTCAGCTGCATCTGGAAGGCCCGCAGCACATTTGCAATGGCTCAGATTTCGAGGGAAGTTGATCTAGTGGAGGCTCTCGCACTTTGACCAGAAGCCCTTGCATGCAGAGGCTGCCAAGGTGAGCACCCCAGCTGAGCTTGGAGCATCCGTTGTCATACCGTTGGTGTGGGGGTGCTTGAAAGGGCAGGCCTGCCAGAATACACACCGACTGCTGCCACCATGGGAAGGAAGTGAGCAATGATGGAGTTATGTGCACTCTGTCAGTTAGACGCCTGATGCCACTGAATGCAGAGGGTCCACTGTGCTTGCCACATATGCAAGCAGACAAAACAGAGTTACATGGACTGTGGAAGCCATGTGGCCTAGGAAGCAAAGCATCTGGTGAGCAGACACCATTGAGCAACACTGAACCTGGTGTGCCATAGTGATGAGTCGGTGGGCCCGATCAGTCAAGAAAAGTACCCTGGCCACCAAAGTACTGAGGAGAACCCCAGTGAACTCAAAGTGCTGAGCAGGGTGCAGGTGGGACTTTGGGTAGTTGATCACGAAGCCCATCTGCTTCAAGACCTGGATGGTATGCTGTGAGGCCTGACGAACCTTGTTCAGAGAGCCGCCTCTCACCAACCAGTCGTCCAGGTAAGGGAAGACAAAAATTCCCTGCACGCTCAAAAGAGAGGCCATGACCGCCAGGCACTTTATGAACACACTGGGAGTGGATGCAAGTCCGAAGGGAAGAACCCTGTATTGATAGTGCCTGCCGCTGAGGATGAAGTGGAGGTATTGCCAGTGCAGGGGGTGAATGAGGATGTGTGTGTAGGCATCTTTCAGATCCATGAAGCATAGCCAATCTCACTGCTGGAGGTAAGATATGCCATACTGGGTCAGACCGAGGTCCATCAAGTCCAGTATCCTGTTTCCAACAGTGGCCAATCTAGGTCATATGTACCTAGCAGTATCCCCAAAAGACACAGGTTCCACAATGTGTGTACTGGGTCAAGCATTGATTATCCTGGGTCCCTTTTTAATAATGGTGTATGGACCTTTCCTCCAGGAATTTGTCCAAACCTTTTTTAAACCCAGCTACACTAACAGCTCTTACTACATCCTCCGGTAACAAATTCCAGAGTTTGATTACACGTAGAGTGAAAAAATATTTTCTCTTATTTGTCTTAAATAGTTTACCCTGTAGCTTCATTACATGTCCCCTAATCTTTCTATATTCTGATAGCGTAAACAATCAATCTACGTTTACCCGTTCCACTCAATTCATTAATTTATAGACCTCTATCATATCTCCCCTCAGCCGTCTCTTTTCCAGGTTGAAGAGCCCTAACCTTTGTAGCCTCTCTTCATAGGAGTAGCCTTCCATCCCCTTTACCATTTTGGTGGCTCTTCTCTGTACTTTTTCTAATAACGCTATATCCTTTTTAAGATACAGCGACCAGAATTGCACACAATATTGAAGGTGCGGTCGTACTATGGAACGATACAGAGGCATTATAATATCCTTTGTTTTGTTCTCCATTCCTTTACTTATGATACCTAGCATTCTATTTGCTTTCTTGGCCACCGCTGCACACTGGGCGGAGGGTTTTAACATATTATCCACGATGACTCCTAAATCTTTTTCCTGGGTGGTGGTTCCCAACGTGGAACCTTGCATCGTGTAACAATAGTGTTGGTTGTTCTTTCCTAGGGTGCATAACTTTGCACTTGTCCACATTAAATTTCATCTGCCATTTGGATGCCCAGTCTTCCAATTTATCCAGATCCTCCTGCAGTTTTCCACAGTTCTCTTGGGTTTTAACAACTTTAAACAGTTTTATATCGTCTGCAAATTTGATAACCTCACTAGTTATTCCCTTTTCTAGGTCATTTATGAATATGTCAAAAAGTAGCGGACCCAGTAGATCCCTCGGGTACTCCACTATTCACCTTTTTCCATTGGGAATATTGGCCATTTAGCCCTACCCTCTGCTTTCTATCTTTTAACCAGTTCCCGATCCACAATAGTACACTGCCTCCTATCCCATGACTTTTTAGTTTTGCCAAAAGTCTCTGATGAGGGAACTTGTCAAAGGCTTTCTGAAAGTCCAGATACACTATATCAACCGACTCACCTTTGTCTACCTGTTTATTCACACCTTCAAAAAAACATATCAGATTAGTAAGACAAGATCTTCCTTGTCTAAAGACATGTTGGCTGTCTCCCATTAGGCCATGACTATCTACATGCTCTGTAATTTTTTTATTTATGATGGTTTATAACATTTTCCACTGTACTTAAGTCAGACTCACCTGTCTGTAATTTCCCGGGTCACCCCTGGAACCCTTTTTAAAAATTGGCATTGACATTGGCGACCCTCCAATCTTCAGGTATTACAGATGATTTTAATGAAAATTCACAGATTACCAATAGCAGGTCTGCCATCTCATATTTCAGTTCTTTCAACACTCTTGGATGTATACCATCCGGTCCAGGTGATTTGCTACTATTCAGTTTATCAAATAGTTGTAATAGATCTTCCCGGTGTAGTGATATTTCTCTCAATTCCTCTGCAGTATCCCCTTTAAATACCACTTCAGTCTTGGGTAACATCCCTACATCTACCTCAGTAAAGACCGAAGCAAAGAATTCATTCAGTCTCTCCGCTAATAGCCTTGTATCCTCTTACTGCCCCTTTTACCCTATATCATCTAAAGGTCCAATTGACTCTCTCACAGGCCTTTTGCTACGAATGTACTTGAAAAAAGTCTTTATTTCGTGTTTTTGCTTCCGTTAGCACGTTCCTTCTCAAATTCGCGCTTTTCCTGCCTTATCAGTGCTTTGCATTTAACTTGCCAGTGCTTGTGCTGTTTCCAGTTTTCGTCGTTTGGCTCTTTATCTGCTGGGTGTGGTCCGCTGGGACACTGTGGGTCACACACTTGTGGGCATATTTGCCCTGGGTCAGTTGCTGGCTTGCTGTTTTTTCTGTTTCTGTGTTCCTATGTGCCACCTAGGCATCTGCCTGGTCCACCCTGTGCTCCAGCTGCCCCACTGCATGTCCCGACTTCAGCCCCCTGTGCCCCATTTGCAGCCTCACCGGGCAGCAACATTTCAAAGGACACTATCTTGAACTTCTCTCTGACTAGGAAAGCAGTTGAGATTTTGAAGAAGATCTAGAATGGGTTGAAAACCGCCCGTCGTTTTAGGGACCAGGAAGTACTGGGAGTAGAACCCCCTTCCTGTCTGACAGTAGAACCAGTTCCACTGCCTTGGCTTCCAAAAAGTTGGCCACTTCCAGTTGAAGAAGCTCGCAATGCTGAGGATCCAGAGGGTATTGCCTTGTAAAGAACAAAGGACGGGTCTGCTGGGAGTGCAGGAGGTAACCCTCCTTCACTATTTGCAATGCCCAGGCGTCAGTGGTGATGCTCAGTCAACGGTGGGCAAAAAATGGATATGACCCCCAATGTGCCGCGGAACTGGACCTGAAAGCAGAGGAAAGACCGTGGTTCAGGAGTCAAAAGCCCCTCCTCCCCAAGCTGCAGCTGAGGTGCAGGTTGGGGTTTTGGGGCCTTAGGCCTACGCTGCTGTCTTTGGCCTTGGCCCTTGGTCTGCTGCCCCTGCGGGTACACCTGGTAAGAGTGATATGGGGGATAGGAACCATAGGCTCTTCTTCTTTGGGCAGAAGGACTTTTTCTCTGAAGTCTTTCGTCAGGAAGGGTCAGCAGTCTTCCTGGAAAGACTGGTCATGGCGAGTTGTTCAGTCTCCAACTCGTCAGCCTTTTCAGTCATGGGTTTGCTAAAAAGATTCTCTCCCTGGCATGGGACATAAGTCAATTTGTCCTGGACCCATTACTCCGGGTCTGAGGATGTAGCCATGCCAGGTGGTGTGCACCAATGTCCACCGCAGTCACTCTGGCCACAGAACCGAAGCAGTTATAGACTGCCCGAATCACAAATTTGAATCATTCCTTGGTTTTACTGACCAGGCTCTGAAAGTGCTCGAGATGGTTACCAGAAAGTCCAGCCAAGAACCTGGAAAGCTCCCATGCCAGGTCTCCTTAAGTACATGTCCATGTACAGCTTGTATGCTTGTATATTCAAAACCTAATAATTAAACATACTAGCTTGAGACCACTTAGAAACAGTATGGACAACAGAATTGTTATTCCATTTGATTTCCATAACAACAAATCAAGCAAACATCCAGAAGGGTTCCGTTCATTATATGCGCCCGAACTATGGGAATACTTTACATGACTGCATAGTCGGGCAACGAGTTATGATTCTTTAAAAAGAGCTTCAGACAAATGCTTAAGATTTTTTCTATGTATACAATGTTATGGTCCTAATTTAGGATTAGCATAAGCATGGACTTATACAGATTTGTATTCCGTTTTGTGTATGCTTTTCCTATACCCCCTGCAAAGGTGAGGTGGTGCTTGTTGTGAAAAGCTCCACAATACTTGGCAAGGACATGACTTTACTTGACTTGCCAAAGGATTGTGGGTTGTTGTAGTTCAATCACACAAAAATAGCAGGTTTTAACAAGGAATAAAGACATTGTAGTTGCTTGAGTGGTAAAGCAGGAAAACAGATTTTATTTATGCGGTGTTATTCCTCGCCACAGATACGATTGGTAAACATCAACAGGATAATTTCCTACAGGAGTTTTACTTCAGGAAACAAAACAAAGAAGGCAACTGAATTACTTATGCAACAACTTTAGTATAAGACCTTGATGGAACAGAAGAGGTTCTTTCTTCTGAGCCCCTGCTAATAAACTTTCTTAGCCCAGTGCTGCGAATGAAAAAATAAACCCAAAAGGAACACATTTCTCTTTTATCAAAAAAAACAGCAGCATTCTTTCTTTTCACACAGAGAAGAAGCGCTTTTTTTCAAAAGTCCCCCGTGCACTTGTGGCCTTGCCTATCTAATCACAGGTGCACTTAACCAGCTGCAAGCCATTGCTGGGTCCACTCTCCACGTGGCTCCAACTATTCCCTCAAAGCTTTCTATCAAAAAGAAACTTTTAAGGGAAGTTAAAAATCAGTACAGTTCCTTTTGGTGTTTGATCCTTAACTGGGATTACTTGAGATACAGCGAGCCTTAGAATAGAGAACAATCCATGCATGCAACTTCCTCATCGATATCTCCCCTTGCTCTTGAAATATCAGGAGGATCACTTTCAATCACTGGCCTAAGAGGAATTCTCTAACTGATCTTCTACCACCGGATTAGGAAACTGTTTCCCTGCCTGTGTCTTCCTTGTGCAAAGTAGG
>CM066044.1:799428-1128413 GCA_033557465.1 Ichthyophis bannanicus | reverse complement strand
CACCTGCTGTTGAGCATATGTAATGTTCACAAGCCCCCAATAGTTCAAAGGCAGTGGAATTTCCTTTTGCAAATTTTCTTGTCTACTTTACAAAATTGCCCCCTCCCCTTTGATGGCCCTTTTCTAATGAGGATGGATCAGATGACAGAAAAGACCTATTTTCCAGGAAAGTGCTGTAATTAACAGGCTTATTTGTGTAATAGCTATATTCAAGTAGCACCTGCTGTCTGTCTCCTCGCAGCTGATGTGCAATGCCGTCCACTTCAGAATCGAGACTATTTATGCTCCGTGAAAAAAGTCAAAACACAGCTATTCCCTATGGATTAAAGGTTCCAGGGAACCAGAAATATATGAATTATTTAATTTCTCTGGAATTTTACTTATTTTAATTTAGCTAGTGCCTTTTCCATCAGCAGCTTAAGGAGAGTTATGTACTGCATCTGAATGTATTTCCTTGACCTTTAAGGGTTTACAATGTATGAGTCATTTGCCAGCATGCGTGCTAAAACTATTAATACATTTTATTTGTCAGAGGGAAACTTGGCCCTGTAGCAAACAACATATATTAATGGCATTAGAGTACAGTGTTAGTAAATGACACTCTAAGTTCGTATGCGAGGCTGTTAACAGATTACAGTGCAAACAGATATTAAAATTATATTATTGTCCAAATGGGTTTCTATGTATACTGTGTTCTGCACTGAACAAGCTAGTAGATCCTACTAGCGGCATATAAGATTTTTAATTAGTTTGCCTTTCTGATGGCTTGAATCTGCTTTTATGAGCATCCAGTAGAACCAATGTCCATCTTTTTTCATAGAGACAAAGAATATGATTAAAACTTTTAATTCTATCCTTACCTCTTCTAAATCATCCAGCTCCTCAAGCCGTGTCCTGACCTTTTCCGAAACAGCTGAACCTGGAGTTGTAGCTTTGCCTAGAAGAAATGTGTCATCGGATTAAATTCTCAAATACATTCAGATTTTCTCTCAAATTGGGTTTAGAAGCATCAACATGCAAAAAATTAAACTACAACCCCAAGTTTTAGGAAGTGGGGGGGCGAGGCAGAAAACAAAAAAAAATTAAGCAGCACAGCAGTGGAATCTCTATGAGAATACTGATCCCTCGAACAGCCCGCACCTGGTTCCAAAAGCAAGTATAACACACTAGAGGGAGTTTCAGGCAGCATACTGGGATCTAGAATTTTTGGATTTTAGCCTCCCTTTTCAACTTTTGCTCAAGGCGGCCTACAGCTTTATAAATAATTCAGGTACAGTAAGTTCCTAAAGAAAATACAATGAAGAGGCAATGGAAGACAAAATGACCTGTCCAACACAAATAAGGTCAGTGGTGAATGTGGGGCTTGAACTATGGTCTTCCTAGTTCTCAAACCACTGCCTCTAATCCGGGAGTGCACAATTTAGTCCTTGAGGGCAGGGTTTCAGGATACCCCTAATAATATGCACTTTATTACACTGTTCTCTATACTGTGCTTGGCAAGAGCATCTGAGGAGTTAACAAGCAAAAAGAAATAAATCAAAAAGGGAAAAGAGAGCGCAGGAAGAGGAAAGCAGACTACTGCCAAATCTGCTCCATGAAGCACAGTGACACAAGTTGCCTATTGATCACCAAAAGCTTGAGCAAAGAAGTAGACAGAGCTGCATGTACATGACCCCCATCGCATACAAATGTATCTTATACATATTCATTAGGAATATCCCAAAAACCTTACCCATTTGCAGCTTTGAAGGACTGAACGTGTGCACTCCTGCTCTAATTATTATACCCCTTTTTCACAGAAGCCCAAGAATGAATCCAATCCTAGATTTCTTATCACCAAGCAATATGTATGGTGGCTTCTGTGATTCCTAGTCATGGGCTGGGGCCCCAAGTCGAAAACTATTTCTAAGATGCTCTGATGATTGGCTTACTTTTCTGCATTTGAATGGACTGTAGTCATAGAAAAGAAGCAAAGAAAGATGACATGATGCCTCCAGGCACTGGAGAAAGGGAAGGTAAGGTGCTCCCTCTCATGGTAGCAGGCATGAATGTCACCTACACACCTGCTCAGTGAGCCACTGAAGGTCCTTCAAGTCACAGCCATCACTCAGTTCTGCTGCTCTACCAGTCCCAGGGGACACAAGCAAGTTGTTGAATGCAATGCTTACAAAGTCAAATGTATGTATTTTTTTGAAAGATTCCAGTTCACTTTAAGTGTTTGTTTTAATTAAGCATTCAGCACTATCAGTAAAAAACCTCAAGTTACCTTTTTCTGATCCCATAAACAGATTCTGAGAAAAACAACAGTGTGTTAGAGGGAGTTTAGCAAAGAAAATCCTTGAATACCAAAATTGCAATATAGGTAAAAACTTTCAAAATGTTCTCCAGTACTGGTTTATCTTGCATGCATGTAGAAAATATACAGCATATAAGAACAAGGAAGCTTGTAATGGACAGAGAGTGATTTTAAAGGGTACAGCGTAGTTACTCACTTGTAATAGGTGTTCTCCAGGGGCAGCTGGAATCAGTCCTCCCATATGGGTGATGTCTGCACAAACAAAGCCTCTGCGGAAGCATCTCCCCAGCTTTCAAAGAAAACCTTCCCAACTAAGGGTGCCATCTTACTCAGTCAGATGAGAGCCGACAAAGAAGATGGCAAAAAATTGTAAGGCAACTCCAAGGGGAGGAGGGAGGCTTGTGAGGACCGATTCCTGCTGTCCCTGGAGAACGCCTGTTACAGGTGAGTAACTACGCTTTCTCTAGGAACAAGCAGGAAGTCAGTCCTCCCATATGCGACTCCCTAGTTACAGGCTACCAAGAATCTGTAGAAAAACACAGCCCAGCCATGAGCAACCGCAAGTGAATCTGAGGAAAGACTCTAAGGACCCCATTGTCGAGGGAGAACCATCACTCTGGTAGCCTGAACGAGAAGGGTCGGAGGTTAGGAGCTGCCTAAACCCTGAACAGATTACAGAGTACGGTCTGGCTAAAGGTGCTGTCCCGTCGGGACTCCCTCTCCAGGCAGTAGTGAGCTGCAAAGGTGTGAAATGAGGACCAGGTGGCAGCTCGGCTGATGTCTGCCATAGGGACAGAGTGTAGGCTTGCAACAGAGGTTGGCCACAGCTCTGATGTTGTGCACCATGACCTGGCGCTCCGAGAGTCCAGCCTGATCGTGGGCAAAGGTGATGCAGGCCGCCACCCAGGTGGACAGGGTCCGCTTGGTAACAGCCTCCCCCAGATGACTGGGGTCATAGGAAACCAAAAACTGTGAGGCTTTGCAGTGGCCCTGGGTACATTGCAGGTAGGAAAGGGCACTCTTACCATTCAGAGTATGGAGAACAGCTGCCGCCTTGTCTGCGTGGGGCTGTGGGAAGAAGGTGAGGAGCACCACCTCTTGGTTGAGGTAGAAGGGGGATACCACCTTCGGAAGGAATTTAGGGTGGGTGCGAAGCATGGCCCTATTCTTACAGATCCGGTGTGTAAAGGTGTCTCAGCCTGAAGCTCACTGACTCTGCGGGCAGAGGCGAGGGCCACCAGGAAGACTACCTTCCAGGAGAGAACACAAATGGCAGGTAGTCAGAGGTTCTAAAGGCTGCTTAGTGAGCTGCGCCAGAACCACATTGAGGTCCCATTCCATCGGAGGTGAGGGGAAAGGAGGCTTAGAGAGCAGAAGGTCCCACATAAATCGGGTAATGAGGGGCTGTGCAGAGAGAGGCTTGCCCTCTATGGAGTGATGGTGCACCAAGAGCGCACCCAGGTGCACTCTGACAGAGTTGGACTTGAGTCCAGTCTGCAAAAGGTGGAGCAAGTACTGCAGCACCGTGTGCACCTGGCAAGAGAATGGGTCTACCGTTGCTCCAAATACCATACTGAGAATCTGTGCGACTTAAAGGCAAAGGCTTGTCTCATGGAGTTCTTACGAGAGGCCAGGAGGACTTCCTCCACCTCTCTTGGGAGGCTAAAGGGTGCCAAGGCTCCCGTTCAGCAGCCATGTTGTTAACAACAAGGACCCCAGGTTGGGGTGAAGAAGGGAGCCCTCTTCCTGTGTCAGTAGCCCCAAGGCATTCCCCAGAGGGACCGGAAGCTCCGTTGAGAGGCAGAGCAACAGGGGAAACCAAGGCTGCCTGGGCCACCAGGATCATGGTGGCCTTGTCCCGCAGGACCTTGAAGAGGGTCCAGGCGATTAGTGGCATGGGAGGTAAGGCATAAAGAAGGCCCTCTGACCACGAGATGAGGAAGGCGTCCGCTGCTATCCGGGATGGATGCGGTTGGGGACAACAAAAGTGGGGCAGCTGAGAATTGGTCGGGCTGGCAAAGAGGTCCAGGGTGGTGCAACAGCTATTCAGACTCTAGAGAACCCCAAGTCTGCTAGGGTATTGTCTTGGCCCAGGAGGAATACCGCCCTGAGAAGCATTCCCTGAACAATCATGTGTGAGCACAGGGCCATACCCTCCTGGCAGAGGCGCTGAGACCTGTGCCCCCCTGCTTGTTCAGGTAGAACATCGCGACCTGGTTGTCCGTTTGGACTAGCACAGACTGGTTCTGGAAGGCCTTGATTGCAAGAAAAATGGCCTTGAGCTCCAGCAGGTTGATCTGTTACTGGGTCTCTGCCAGGGATCAGTTGCCCTGAATGCACAGTTCCTTACAGTGGGCGCCCCAGCCCAGTAGGGATGCATCCGTGGTGAGGCCCCTCTAGGGGTTTGGGGGCTGGAAGGGCATGCCCTCCTGCAGGTGCTGTGTGCCCTGCCACCAGTCGAGCAACTCTGCTAGTTGAAGGGACACCGAGACCTTGTCCCGGAGCCTGTTCGTGGCTTGTGTCCACTTTGAGTGGAGACACCACTGAGCTGCCCACATGTGGAGGCAGGCGTTGGAAACCATATGGACTGTGGATGCCATGTGGCCTAGTAGGCAGAGTATGGACTGTGCTGACACTGTGTGATGGCGCTGCACCTCGATGGCCAGGGCACCGAGGCAATCTGCCCTTTCCAGGGGAAGGAAGGCCTTGACCTAGAGAGCGCCCAGACGAGCTCCTATAAACTCCAGGTCTTGCGCTGGAGTGAGGTGAGATTTGGGGTGGTTTATCACAAACCCCAAATGCTGTGGGTAGTGGCCTGTTGCACCTCGGTGGCCATGTCCCCCCTTTACGAGCCAGTCATCCAGGTATGGGAAGACGAAGGCTCCTTGGAGACGGAGATAGGCAGCCACCATTGCCAGGCACCTGGTGAAGACTCTTGGTGCAGAACTAGGCCAAAGGGTAGTACCCTGTACTGGTAGTAGTCGCCCCCGACCATGAACGTTAAGTACTGCCTGTGACTGGTATGAATAAGGATGTGGGCGTAAGCATTCTTTAGGTCCAAGGAGCATAGACAATCTCCCTGCTGGAGGTACGGCAACAATGTTCTAAAGGAGAGTATCTTGAACTGCTCCTGCACCAGGAACTTGTTCAGGTTGCGCAAGTCCAAAATGGGCCTTGAGCCCCCTGTTCTTTTTGGGACCAGAAAGTAACGGGAGTAGAACTCTTTCCCTTGAGATGGAGGGATATTGGTTCCACAGCTGCATCTCTGATGAGGCCTGCGAGTTCCTGCAGTAGCAGGGCCTGGTGCAGGGGAGTCCAAGCAGACTCTCCTGGGAAGAAAGGGGGAGGCGTCTGGTTCAAGTGAAGGAGGTAGCCTTCTCTGACAATCTGGAGGGCCCAGGTGCCGGTGGTTATGGCCGGCCACTGATGGGCAAAGTGGATCAGATGTCCCCCTGTTAGAAGCCCTTTCCCTATCCCTCCCCCCCCACCCCCCCAGGAAGAGAGGCTATGCTCAGGGAGTCAAACCCCGACCCAGCCAGGGCAGGAGCCGGTGTTTGGGGCTTATAGCCCTTAGGCTTGCGTTGACCTTGGCCCACTCCTTTGCCCTGGTGATCCTGCTGTGGGGTGTGGGGAGCCTGATATTGAGGGAAGTCTCAAGAAGGCTGGTTTTTCCTGTGGAAAGGAGGCCTCTTCCTCGATGGTTTCTTCTTGGGAAGGGTGAAGGTCTTCCTGAAGAGCAGAGTCCTCATGAAGAACTCTGTCTCGATCTCCACCACCTTATCCTCCATCGGTTTGCCAAAGAGGTTTCCACAGAGGCAGGGGACGTCGAGGAGTTTCTCCTGGACCCACTGCTCCAGGTCCGATACCCGGAGCCAGGCCTGGTGTTAGGCACTGATGCCTGCAGCAGTCACCCTCGCATTAGACTCAAAACCATTGTAGGCGGCTCGAGGCATATATTCGAGCACTCCCCGACACACTTCGTGAGGGTCTGGAATTGCTGGAGAAGGTCTCCGCCGAGACCCGCTGAGAAACCTGAAAGTTCCTTTGCTAGGTCTCAGAGATACATGCCGATTTACAGTTGGTAGGCTTGGATTCGGCAACTCAGCATCAAGCCCTGGTAGCATCTGCGTTTCCAGGGGCACAGAGGAGTGAGTCTTTGGGTTTTTCTGCCAGTTCATGGTCGACTACCATCATAGAGGTGTGAGGGAGTTGTGCCTTCAGAAAGCTGGGGCCCCACTGGACCCAGTACATGGTGTTGGGGTGTCAGCTAACTATCAGCACCAACACTGGTGTCTCCCATATCTGAAGGAGTCAATATGGAGTCACCACCAGAGGATGGCGGGGGCAGGGACTGTAAGGGCCTCCTTAGGTGGTGCCTCATACTGGAGGATTTCGAGTTCTTCTGTGTGAGAGTCCTCCTCAGACTACATAGTGAGACAAGGTTTTCGCCATGTCCCAGACAAACTCAAGGAACGATGTGTCCTCGGGTGGGGACTGGCATAGCGATGTCGGGAGAGACAGATCCAAGGGGAGATTGCTGTGCTTACAAGTCTCCGGGAAAGCCTCATCCTCGGACTCCCAGTCCAAGTAGTCAGTTGAGGACTTCAGGCCTGACGGCTCCTGAGGCATCGGGCTCAGGTTGGGTCTTTGGTGACCCACAGTGGCTGGAGACACAAGCGCTTGCCGGGGAGGATCTCGCACCCAAGGAATGGGAGTGGGATCAAGACCCTCGCCAAGGATCAGCTCAAGGCTCTTGAGGATCGTCTCGGCAGCCCGGGGAGTCCTCGATATCGAAATCCCTGTGGCCTCAACGCAAGCACCGGTGGGGCCGGGCATCGGCACTTGCTGCGAGGCAAGGAAGGCAGTGACACTGCGCTACAATGCATCATTCTGGCTTCCCACTCAGGAGTTGCAGCCTTCGACACAGACACCGGGGTGATCAGATCCGGCACTGGTGAGAGGGCGTCTTTAAGAACATAAGAACATAAGATATGCCATACTGGGTCAGACCAAGGTCCATCAAGCCCAGTATTCTGTTTCCAACAGTGGCCAATCTAGGTCATATGTACCTAGCAGTTTCCCCAAGAGACACAAGTTCCACAATGCTTGTACTGGATCAAGTATTGATATCTTCGGTCACTTCTTAATAATGGTTTATGGACCTTTCCTCCAGGAACTTGTCCAAACCTTTTTTAAACCCAGCTACACTAACAGCCTTTACTACATCCTCCGGTAACAAATTCCAGAGTTTGATTACACGTTGAGTGAAAAAATATTTTCTTTTATTAGTCTTAAATAGTTTACCCTGTAGCTTTATTGCATGTCCCCTAGTCTTTCTATATTCTGATAAGGTAAACAATCGATCTACGTTTACCCGTTCCACTCCGTTCATTAATTTATAGACTTCTATCATATCTCCCCCTCAGCCGTCTCTTTTCCAGGTTAAAGAGCCCTAACCTTTTTAGCCTCTCTTCATAGGAGTATCCTTCCATCCCCTTTACCATTTTGGTGGCTCTTCTCTGTACCTTTTCTAAAATCGCTATATCCTTTTTAAGATACGGCGACCAGAATTGCACACAATATTCAAGGTGCGGTCTCACCATGGAACGATATAGAGGCATTATAATATCTTTTGTTTATTTTCCATTCCTTTCCTTATCATACCTAGCATTCTATTTGCTCTCTTGGCCGCCGCTGCACACTGGGCCGAGGGTTTTAACATGGTATCCACAATGACGCCTAAATCTTTTTCCTGGGTGGTGGTTCCCAATGTGGAACCTTGCATCGTGTAACCATAGTTTGGGTTGTTCTTCCCTAGGTGCATAACCTTGCACTTGTCCACATTAAATTTCATCTGCCATTTTGATGCCCAGTCTTCCAATTTATCATTATCCTCTTGCAATTTTTCACAATCCTCTTGGGTTTTAACAACTTTAAATAGTTTTGTGTCATCTGCAAATTTGATAACCTCACTCGTTATTCCACTTTCCAGGTCATTTATGAATATGTCAAAAAGCAGCGGACCCAGCACAGATCCCTGGGGTACACCACTATTCACCTTTCTCCATTGGGAAAATAGTAATTACACTTACCTGGTAATTGTAGTTCCTTGAGAGACGACAGCTTAGTCCTCACAGATGGGTTGTGCACCTCTTCCTGCAGCATGAAGACTGGACCAATCAAATTTCAGCTCCTCTGGAATCAGGCATCCAGGCATCCCTGAAGCTCCAGTGACCTATTGTCAAAGCAAACTCAAGAAAGAGCTAACCTTTAAAAGGTTCCGTTAGTTGAAGTTCCTATGTTGTGTTTTTTTTTGTTTTTTTTTTACTGTTAAGCGAACTTAAAGCCACAGATACAGAACGTCCCGCTCCTGCCACAGCATAAGCCGATAGCGAGAGAGAGAAAAAGGAATGACAGCGAAGCCCAAGAACTAAGAAAGGACACTCACCTGGAAGCACGTACGGCTGAACCCAAGGCGTGCCGCTCTAAAAATAGAGAAGATAGGGAGGGCAGGAGGACTAAGCTGTCGTCTCTCAAGGAACTACAATTACCAGGTAAGTGTAATTACTATTTCCTTATCGTTCCTCCAGCTTAGTCCTCACAGATGGGATGTAACAAAGCAGCCTAACGGGCGGGATTCTTCCAACCGGCACGCAGAACAGAAGATCCGAAACGTGCATCGCCCGCCGCCATGACATCAAGTCTATAGTGCTTACTGAAGGTGTGAAGAGAAGAACCACGTTGCCGCCCTACATATCTCTTCTGGAGATACAAAACTAAACTCCGCCCAGGACGCAGCCTGCGCCCTGGTGGAATGGGCGCGCAAACCAACCGGCGGTAGCCGACCGTGCAACAGATAGGCCGAGCCAATCGCCTCTTTAATCCACCGAGCAATGGAGGCTTTCGCCGCAGCCTCACCTTTGCGAGGCCCGCCAAACAGCACAAATAAATGATCCGATTTACGAAATTCACTGGTAACTTTCAAATATCGCCGAAGAACCCTCTTAAGATCCAAGCGACTAAAACCGCGATCAGAGGCGTGCTCCCCTGATGCCGGAAGCACTGGGAGCGAAACCACTTGATTCACGTGGAAAGGAGAGGATACCTTAGGCAAAAAGGAAGGCACCGGCCGCAGAACGACTTTCTGGGCCGAGAAAGATAAGAAAGGTTCCCTACAAGAGAGTGCCTGAAGTTCGGAGATACGCCGCGCCGAGCAAATCGCTACTAAGAACACCGTTTTAAGAGTCAAATCCTTTACCGAACTATGAGAAAGAGGCTCAAAAGGAGCCGCAGTGAGAGACCGCAAAACCAAGTTGAGATCCCAGGAAGGCACAGAAGGTCTGCGGACCGGCCGCAGCCGAGAGAGACGGCCCGCAAGAAGCGAACGACATCGACATGGGCCCCCAGGGCCACGCCGTGAACCTTACCTCGGTAGCAGGAGAGCGCCGCCAACTGCACTCGCAAAGAACTGGCAGCCAAACCTTTAGCAAACCCATCTTGCAAAAAATCAAGAACCACGGGGATTGAGGCCGTAGCGGCTCGAACCTGACGGCGAGAGCACCAATCCTCAAAGATGCGCCACACTCAGACATAGGCCAGAGAAGTGGAGCTCTTGCGCGCTTGTAACAGGGTCGCCACGACAGACTTGGAATAACCGCGTTTTCTTAGCCGCGCCCTTTCAATAGCCAGGCCGTAAGAGAGAATCTCCCCACTTGTGGCATGCGTAGAGGACCCTGACACAAGAGATCCGGAGCTAGCGGCAGCCGCCACGGAGAGCCGTCTACCAATCTCATCAGATCGGCATACCACGGACGTCGAGGCCAATCCGGGGCTATCAAAAGTACTTGGCCCCGGTGGGCCTTGATGCGCTGAATCACGCGCCCCACCAGAGGCCACGGAGGAAACACGTAAAGAAGACCCGAGGAGGGCCACGTCTGGTAACAGGGCATCGAGACCTTCTGACATCGGCTCCCGTCGACGACTGTAGAAGCGAGCCGCTTTTGCTGAGCGAAACGTGGCCATCAGGTCCATAACTGGCTGGCCCCAACGCTGAACCAGCTGCGTGAATACCTGCGGGTTGAGCTCCCATTCGCCGGGATCCACCTGAACCCTGCTGAGAAAGTCGGCCGTCACATTGTCTTTCCCGGCAATGTGCGCTGCCGAGATGGCTGGTAGCCGAGGCTCGATCCACTCGAACAAACCGCCGAGCCTCCGCCTCCAAGCCGACACTGCCGGTGCCGCCCTGTCTGTTGATGTACGCGACTGTCGCTGCATTGTCGGAGAGCACCCGTACTGCCCGAGAGGCTATCAGGGCTTCGAAACTTTGCAAGGCCAACCGCACTGCTCGAAGTTCCAGGCGATTGATGGACCAGCCGCTTTCCTCCGGAGACCAGAGACCCTGAACGAACCGGTCGGCGCAGTGGGCGCCCCAGCCCGACAGACAAGCATCCGTCAGAAGCGGAAGCCAGCGCGGTTGCTCCAGAGGCATTCCCGCTCGGAGCGACGACCGTCGCAGCCACCACTGAAGATCTCGCCGTACCGTCAGGGGGCAAGGAAGTCGTTTGTTCAGGGAATCCGATTGGTTGGACCAGCGACGGAGCAAGGCTCTCTGAAGGGAACGCATGTGAAAGCGAGCCCAAGGCACGACCTCCAGGGAAGCCGCCATCGTTCCCAGCAACTGAAGGTATAGCCACGCCGAGGGAGCGGGGTTCTGTCGAAACCGACGGACGAGAGACTGGAGCGCCAACACCCTGCGGTCGGGAAGGAAAACCGCTCCCCCGCAAGTATCGAACTGTACGCCTAAATACTCCAAACTCTGCGTCGGAACCAGATGGCTCTTGCGCGTGTTGACGACCCAGCCGAGAGAGATTGCAATAGCGCCACGACCTTGGACGTCGCTGCCATACTCTCCTCGCGAGACTTCCTCCGAATCAACCAGTCGTCTAGATAAGGATGGACAAGCACGCCTTCCTTGCGCAAGGCCGCCGCGACTACCACCATGATTTTGGTGAACACCCTCGGCGCGGTAGCGAGACCGAAGGGCAATGCCTGGAACTGGAAATGACCCCACGGCACGGCAAATCGGAGGTACTTTTGCTGATCCTCCCGAATTGGGATATGAAGATAAGCCTCCGTGAGATCTAGGGAAGTGAGGAACTCGCCCTTGCGGACGGCGACCAGCACTGACCGAAGGGTCTCCATGTGAAAGTGGGGTACCCGCAGACAGCGGTTCACCCCTTTGAGATCCAAAATGGGGCGAAGGTCGCACCCTTCTTTGGCACCACGAAATAAATGGAGTACCTTCCGATACCATACTCCGCCGGCGGCACGGGAACTACCGCCCCCAGCTGGAGTAGGCGATCGAGGGTTTGGCGAACGTGAGCTGTCTTTCGAGCTCCCCGGCAGGGAGACGCCACAAAGGAATCGAGAATGGGCCTGGCCAAGTCCAGGACATACCCGTCCCGGACGATGTCCAAAACCCACTGATCGGAGGTGATCTGGGCCCAAGCGGAGAGAAAGCATCGAAGACGCCCCCCGATCAATGGAATCTCCGCCGAGGCCCGCTGCCCTTCATTGGGGCTTGCGAGTAGACGCAGGGGTTGTGGTCGCAAAGCCCCTACTGGCTCCGCGAAAACCTCGAAAGCTCGAGGTCCTTGAAAAATATCGGCCACGCTGGAATCCTCCAGAACGGGGCGATCGAAACCTACGAAAGTCCCGAAAACTGCCCCCGAACCGCTGGCAGCGGCCGTCCTCGCTTGGCACGGTCCTCTGGCAGGCGGCCGCCCTTGGACTCACCCAAATCCTTGACCAACTTATCCAAATCCTCACCAAAGAGCAGCCGACCTTTAAAGGGTAATCTGCCCAGACGCGACTTGGACGACCCATCCGCCGCCCAATTCTTCAACCAAAGAGCTCGACGTGTCGCTACCACGGACGCCATGCTATTAGAGAGGGCTCTGATGAGATCATACTGAACATCCGCCAAATATGCCGACCACCGATTCCAAGCGGTGAAGCTCACCTAACATGTCGGCCTCTACGGAGGACGATTGTTGAAGCCGCTGAACCCAGCGCAGACAGGCACGCGCTACCCAAGCCCCACAAACCGAGGCCTGTAACGCCATGGCATCTGCCTCAAACGACTGTTTCAATAGACTGTCCATCTTCCGGTCCTGCGGTCCTGCCTTCTACGGGAATCGTGGTCTTTTTAGTCACCGCCGAGACGGCCGCATCCACCTTAGGCGAGCGAAAACGCTCCAGATCGGTGTCCGACATAGGGTAGAGCCGACGCATAACCTTTACCCCTTTGAGGCCTGATTCAGGAGCATCCCATTCGGACTGGATCATCTGATCAATAACCTTGTGCATGGGGAAAACCACGCTAGTCTGCCGAACCGCCTGAATAATGGGATCCACGCCGTCCGCCTCTTCTATCGGCGGAGTCGGAGCCAAACCTAGAGTCTGGAGCGCCTCTGAAACAAGAACGGGTAACTCCTCCCGCCTGAAACCCGAATAATCTTTGCCTGATCTTCCGGTTCAGGGAGCTCGCCTTCCTCCAAGGCCTCCCCTTCCGCCTCATGGTCGAGATCAGGATCATCACCTTCAGGCCATTCAGTCTCTGTCTGAAAGGAGTCGTGCAGACGTTGTCGCTTGGGGGCCTTGAGCCCAGGAAACTGACTCTCCACCGCCGAGGCGGGAGCCAATCCCCGTGGCACCAACGGAGGAGCAGCGTCCAAGCCCTGGCACCTATGGCAAAATGCCTGATGCATCAACAAGACAAAATCGGGAGAAAACTCCTCCAAGGGCAAAACCCCCCCGAGGTTCATTTGCCCCCCAGAAGCCAAGGAGCCCGTGGAAGGAAGCCCCGAGGGTCCCTCCAGCGGCGACTCCAAGTTCACCGCCGCGGAACCGGACTGCGCCACTGCCGGCAATGAACTCTCGAGGTGCTGCTCCATGGTGAGCGACACCGAAGTACAGCGCTGACAGACGCCTGTGTCAGAAACTGTACTCCTCCGAGATCCACAAATCAGACAAATGGATCCCGCGGGCATGGGCACGCCCTGACCCCGAGAGTAGGCGGGAAAGAAATGCCCCTTATCTGTGAGAGTGAAAAGAAAGGCTGATAACTCAGCAGAACCAGCACACAAAGTGGGAACTGGGCGCCCAGGAGAAATAGAAGAGCAGAGAGAGAACCCAAGCACAGTTGCTCTCACCCCTGTCAAAGGCGCTGTCCTTCTCTTTTTTTTTTTTTTTTCAATGACCCCTGAAAGGAAACTTAAGTACAGAAGCACACACTGCTTAAAAGAAAAAAACCGGGAGACCCGCACAAAAGAGACAGAAGAGAGAGAGAGCGAATCGCAAACCCCCCCCCCGCCCTTCAACCGCGGGACAAAATAACGCGAAGGAAAGGGATCAACTAAAAGAAAACAGCTGAAGGGAGCCAAGAAAATAAAGGAAAATAAAGGCAATAAAGGAAAATCAATCGCCAAAGGTAGGAACAGCGCCGCGTGTAAACCACGCTGACAAGACCGGGGAAGCTAAAATGGCCGCTGATAGCAAGAGGACTTTGGCGCACTTTTAACCCCCGCAGGAGAAACCGCCGGAGACCAAAAACCCTGGTAGTCGCCCGATCCCCAAAGTCCCGCCGGCGCGTAGGCTGCCCGAAGAAACACCGACAAGCACTACCAAAAGAAAAGGGGAAAAAAAGAAAACTCCAGTAAGGCCGGGCAGAGGCGCGGGAGCCTGACAGGACCGGCTCTGACCGCCTCTAGCCGCCAAAAACTTACCGACAGGGAATCAGCTGTCTCCCAATGCCCTGGAGAGTAACCGCTGTACCAGCAATAGAGGAGCTCTGCCCCGAAAAACCCTGGGGCAGAGATCCCAATAAAGAGACACAGACAGTCAAGCAGATAAAGGCGGCATAGGCTGAGCAGGAGAGAGACCTTCCACAGGTCCTCCCTCCACCCGCACAGAGTGCTCAAATAACAATTTGAGATTTAAAGAAACAGGAACCTCTGAAAGGAGAAATAAAAAGAAGTCCTAATAGGACAAAAATTAAGCATTAAAAGGGTAGCTAAGGAAAAGCAAGGGTATACTAAAACCCTGAAACTAGTGAGCCCAGCTAGACTCACTACGTCTTCCTGCTGCATGAAGACTGGACACACTGGAGCTTCAGGGATGCCTGGATGCCTGATTCCAGAGGAGCTGAAATTTGATTGGTCCAGTCTTCATGCTGCAGGAAGAGGTGCACAACCCATCTGTGAGGACTAAGCTGGAGGAACGATAAGGAAATTGGCATTTAGCCCTACCCTCTGCTTTCTATCTTTTAACCAGTTCCTGATCCACAATAGTACACTGCCTCCTATCCCATGACTCTTTAGTTTTGCCAAAAGTCTCTGATGAGGGACCTTGTCAAAGGCTTTCTGAAAGTCCAGATACACAATATCAACCAACTCACCTTTGTCCACCTGTTTATCACTCCTTCAAAAAACATAACAGGTTAGTAAGACAAGATCTTCCATGTCTAAAGCCATGTTGGCTGTCTCCCATTAGGTTGTGACTATCTACATGCTGAGTAATTTTATTCTTTATGATGGTTTCTACCATTTTTCCCGGTACTGACGTCAGGCTCACCGGTCTGTAGTTTCCCGGATCACCCCTGGAACCCTTTTTAAAAATTGGTGTTACATTGGCGATCCTCCAATCTTCAGGTATTAGAGATGATTTTAATGATAGTTCACAGATTACTAATAGCAGGTCTGCAATCTCATATTTCAGTTCTTTCAACACCCTTGGATGTATACCATCCAGCCCAGGTGATTTGCTACTCTTCAGTTTATCTAATAGTTGTAAGACATCTTCCCGATGTATCGATATTCCTTCAATTCTTCCGCACCTTTAAATACCACTTCAGTCATGGGTAACATCCCTACATCTTCCTCAGTAAAGACCGAAGCAAAGAATTCAGTCTCTCCGCTATCGCCTTGTCGCCTCTTAGTGCTCCTTTAACCCCTTTATCATCTAATGGACCAACTGACTCTCACAGGTTTTTTGCTACGAATGTACTTGAAAAGGTCTTTATTTCGCATTTTTGCTTCCACAGCAAGCTTCTTCTCAAATTCTCTCTTTGCCTGCCTTATCAATGCCTTGCATTTGACTTGCCAGTGCTTGTGCTGTTTCCAGGTTTCGTCGTTTGGCTCTTTTTTCCATTTCCTGAAAGATGCTTTTTTGGCAACAGCCTCTCTGACCTCACCTTTAAACCATGCTGGCAGTTTTTTGGACTTCCGTCCACTTTTCTTAAAGCGTGGAATACAGCTGGTCTGGGCTTCCAAGATAGTATTTTTCAACAACACCCAAGCTTGATGTACGTCTTTAACCTTCACAACTGCTCCTTTTAGTTTTTTCTTAACTGTTTTCCTCATTTTATCATAGTCTCCCTTTCGAAAGTTAAAAGGTAGTACTGTGGATTTCCTTACTATCCCTCCTCCACTAATTAAATCAAAGGCGATCATGCTATGATCACTATTGCCAAGTGGCCCCAACACCCTTATCTCTTGCACTAGATCTGGTGTTCCACTAAGGACTAGGTCTAATATGGCTTCCCCTTTGGTCGGTTCATGAACCAGCTGCTCCAAGAAGCAATCATTTATTTCATCTAGGAACTTTATCTCCCTAGCATGTCCTGACGTGACACTGACCCAGTCAATACCGGGGTAATTGAAATCACCCATTATTATTACTGCGCTGTAACTTTTGTTAGCTTCCTTGATTTCTTTGAGCATTTCATCATCCATTTGGTCATTCTGGCCAGGTGCTCGATAGTACACCCCCACTGCCATCGCCTTCCCCCTTTTATATGGAATTTCAATCCATATAGATTCTACAGCAGATTTTGTTTCCTGCAAAACTTTAATCCTTTCTGAGTCAATGCCCTCTCTAACATAGAGCGCAACCCCTCCACCAATTTGATCAGCTCTGTCATTATGATATAGTTTGTACCCAGGTATCACAGTGTCCCACTGGTTGTCCTCCTTCCACCATGTCTCTGATATTCCAATCATATCTAACCTTTCATTTAGTGCTATATATTCTAACTCTCCCATCTTATTCTTTAGACTTCTAGCATTTGCATACAAGCATTTTAGAGAATGTATTTTATTCATGTTAATTTGGCTATTGTTAGACATGGGTAAATTGGGATCTTTAAGCTCTGTCTGCTCCATACTTGAGGGCATTTGGGCTACTTTACTCTTTTGTGGAACCTCTCTGCTTTTGGTAGTATCCTTGAAGGATACATTCTTCCGAACCATCCGCTCTTGGGCGACTGTCGGCTTTCCCCTAATATCTAGTTTAAAAGCTGCTCTATCTCCTTTTTAAAGGTTAATGCCAGCAGCCTGGCATTAACCCTTTGATGGGACAGGCCTTGGGTGTCCATGATCCATCATCTGAGGCCCCAGAGTCTGTTTTGGGCACCTTCGTCGGCCGCGGCTGCTCCCGCTCCATTTCCTCCGATACTCTCCAGGGACTGTGGGACCTGGCATAGGACCTGCCATGTGTGTTCAATTCCCAGGAAGAAGTCCTTGAGGATTTCTTCTTTCACTCACGCTCCGGGGAACCCTTGTCGGAGTATCCGCAAACCCGATCGGGCGCCGTGGCGGCTTTATGTGATTCTTGAGGATCCGTGCTGGGCCTTAGAGTGTGAGGTTACTGGGGACATCAGGGCAGAATCTGACCTGCGGAAGATGTCATCTTGCTTCTGCCAATGACTTTGGATGGCCTTGGCAGACATCTTTTTATACAGGGCGCAAACCTCTGGGTCTTGGTCGGCACCTAGACACTGGAGGCAGCAGTCGTGTGTATCGGTTAAGGAAATGTTCTTTGCACACCGATCACACTTTTTGAGCCCCCACTGGCCACTGGGGCATTAAGGACCCCTGCGAGGTCAAAGACCCTCGATGCGGCCAGCAGTTAGAAAAGGCATGAAACCACACTTGAAGAAAAAAAAATAAAAATCAGTTCCGAGACTTGGCCAAGACAATGGGGCAGGAAAGGCAGGCACTATAATGCACGAAAAAAAAAAAAAAAACCCGCTCAATTTTTTTCCAGGGAAAGAGCAACATCTGTTGGGCTCCGAAGAAAAAGGGAGACCGAGTAAGATGGCACCCTTGGACGGGAAGGGGACCATGCATGCATGGTGGCATCTCCCAAAGGCTTTCTTTGAAAGCTGGGGAGATGTTTCCATTGGGGCTCCGTCGGCACTGGCGTCACCCATATGTGAGGGCCGACTTCCTGCTTGTTCCTGGAGAAAATATTTTTTACTCTATAAAAGCAGCCTGAAAAACACAGCAAATAAGATACTACCATCATGTCTACTAATGACTGAAGCATGGACTATTGCCCACTTGGGGGGAGGGATTTTATGAAGATTTTCCATATGTAAAATTTGTTTTGCATGGCAATATACACGTGGATAAATATGCAATATGTAGGCATTTCCGGGGATGTAGTCTGGGCAGAGCTGAGGTACAGGTGCAACGTAAGCATGCATTTTATAAAACATGCAAGCATACTCGATAAACAAGCATTTACACCTGCCCTGGACCTGGTGTATAACCATCAGCCGGCATTTGCATGCTATTGGGCCTGGATCTGAGAGCCTATTTAATAAATAAATAAAAAAAGTATATTTTTGGACTTCCCGCATAGGCGTCCTTTATTAAATCAGGCACTTAGAAGGCAATTAATCATTCTGTGTTTATACTAATAGAACAGTTTATTAGGCCGGTTATTTTGTTCCGTAACTAAATGCAAACCGTTCAGAGAGTTCAAAGGCAAAATCAACATATGTCATATAGTAACACCAAACTCTTCAGGTTTGGAAAGGAGAGAGAAACGTGTTACTCAATGGAGGAGAAACCAGACCTAAGGCCAGGGCAGCTCCCCTACAGCCGAGGGCGCGGCAGACAAATACATCATCCAGCACTTACTATGGAAAGCTTTTCTGTAGTTGTGTATCTGGCCAGGATCACACTGCGCTTGCTGGGCCATGGCTCAAAATCACTTCCGACTGCTGAATTTTCTTCTTTCTCCCGTTTCTTTCTCCCATTGTCCTTATAAAATAAAATAAAAAAAGGTTAAGAGAGAACAACATTGATGCTAGCACTCAAAAGCTACCTGCACAGCAACAAAGGACAGTGGCACACCATACAATGCCTATTGCATCAGTCAAACATGTAAAGTGTAATATTTCAGATAAATTACCATCAGAAGTCAATGCTGGTCTGATTTATATATATATATATATATATATAAGATCTTTTAAAGAACGTTTAAACATTTATCTATTCGATATGTTTCAACTTCTTGTATTTTTCTATCCCCGGGATCTCCCTTTATCCCAAGAAATCAAAAAACCCACTAAAGACAGGGCAAGCATCTCATTTTTACATATCTCTTGTCACCTAAACTTCTTTTGCAATTGATCTCTCCCTAACAGTAAGCATTATAGTGCATTACTATCAAAATGATGATGATCAAAAGTGACACGTTACTGTATGGAAGAGGTCTTGTGAAATGCATGATTCGAATCGCACTACATGCCTTGATTTATTTATTTGCATTGTTTGTTATACTGCCTTCTCATCTCGACTCATCTGTGGTACAATCTTTGCACATTACCATGTTCGCGGCAGCAGTCAGTGGTTCTGCCGTTGCTGCAAATATTGACAAAGGGTCGGTTCCATCGAGCACGCTACTCAGGGGATCCAGCACCAAGCTAGAAGAAGATGAAGAGGTAGAAGAGGTGCTGCCTTTCCGGCCCACTTTCTTGGTTTTGGATTCTGTGACCTGGGCAACAGACGTGACTGTGTTAGTTTAAATGTCCTCATCTGTAAGCTCGCTTGCATAGCTCTCATGACGAGAATATAATGCAGAGGCTGTCACACTACCCAAGGTTTTGCTTTTAAATTCAAGTTGCATATTCACTTCACATCAAGACCACAAGCCCAGCACACTGCTTCTCTTGCTGGGATGTTTAATGTAAACCAAATTTTTTAAAAGATGTGATTTTATTCAAGCCATGAATATCAGTTTCCATTGCCAATTCTACAAAGTCTGCAGTCCAAACTTTTAGTGGGAGACATCATGGGGAGGTGGGAGAGGGTAATTTCATAAAGTTATTTTCATATATATGTCCGTTAATGGTCTCTCATAAAATACTATCTGACAAATGCACATCCATTGGCACGAATGCATTTACTTTGCAAGTAGGCGTAGCTAGGGGTGTGGTCTGGGTGGGAGTTTGCAAGTACACCTGCTAATTATACAATATTTTACTTTACACCCATACTTGCATACTGTATACATGGTCATTTACAGCTGCTTTTACTTACACTAGTATTTTATAAAGACAAATAGATGCTTATGATATGAAACCTAATATTTTTTCCTTAAAAAAGTAACTCCTCTCCTAAGATACCCCTATGTTTTTTAAGTGTGGCTAAGTTTACTATTCGACAGTAGCGGTTTCCGTGCAATAACGGGGCCACGGCTCCATTATCGCATAGAAGTCGTTACTGCCGAATACCCCATAGTAATATAGTGGATGATGTTGGATAAAGACCAGAATGGCCCATCTAGTTGCCCAATAAGATGGTTAGGTCACATTGTGCAAGTCACCCCCATGCCTTTTTCTCCAAGGTAACAAAAGAAAGTGCTTGAAGTTTTTGAAAGCTCCATTTAGCCAATCGCATCATTTTGAATCTGGGTGATGCTATACTGTTTAACATCAGAAAAGCATGCCCCAAGCTGCAAATATATTTGTGAATAAATTCTAAAAAGGTTGTTGCCTTTAAAGTACCTGGGACATATATACAATAGAAAAATACATGTCTTTTATTAAATTTTTTTTTTTTTACCAATAATGTCTTGCCAGTTTTAGCTCAACAATTTTTTCTCCCCAAGAACTGTTCTACAATTTAAGGGAGTAGGGGATAAAGGGAATTTAAAGGAACTTTCCAAAGAACACAAAGAAGGTATCAATGAGAGAAGCAGGATTTAAATCTTGATTTCCAGCCCTTAGCTTTAAGCACTGTGCCACCTTCTCCCTGCAAATGCTAAGTGCGCCACCAAGTCAATGCTCGCTGCTGGCGACACAGCCCCTGGGTTTTTATTGGCAAGGTGGGACAGGAAGTAGATTGCCAGGCCTATCTTCCACGCAGCCCCTGGTATTCCAAGGTAGAGCGTAGTTACTCACCTGTAACAGGTGTTCTCCAGGAGCAGCAGGAATCAGTCCTCACTTATGGGTGACGTCGGCGCCGACGGAGCCCTCGCGGAGCAATTTTCCCCAGCTTTCAAAGAAAGCCTTTGGGAATTGCAGCGCGCATGCGCGTTCGCCTTCCCGCCCGAGGGTGCCATCTTAGCCAGTCAGATGACATAGCTAAAAAAGACAGCATAAAATTATTTGCAAAAAAACATAAGCAGACGATTGCAACTCCAAGGGGAGGAGGGAGGGTAGTGAGGACTGATTCCTGCTGCTCCTGGAGAACACCTGTTACAGGTGAGTAACTACGCTTTCTCCAGGACCAAGCAGGAAGTCAGTCCTCACTTATGGGACTCCCAAGCTCAAGGCTACCGGAGACCCTAAGCACAAAAATGAGCTCCCTCTAGCTCAGCAGCACAGAAGGATAGAATCTTCGCTGAATTATCACCCACCGGTAGCCCACATCCGGGATGGAGGGTAGGAGTTGCTCAGACCTCAAAGAGATTACGGAGGACTGCCTGTCCGAAAGCACTGTCCCTACGGGACTCCCTCTCGAGACAGTAATGGACCGCAAAAGTCTGGCTCGAAGACCAAGTAGCGGCCCGGCAGATGTCTGCCAGCGGAACAGAGCGGAGGTAAGCCACTGACGTGGCCTTTGTCCGAACGCAATGAGCCGTGACTCGACTTTCTAAGGAGAGTCCGGCTGCCCCATAAGCCCAAGAGATACAGTCCGCAACCCAGATGGACAGAATACGCTTGGAGACCGGGAGCCCCAATTTATTGGGGTCAAAAGATACAAAAAGCTGAGCAGCTTTACGGTGCTCCCGCGTACGGTCAAGGTAGAAGTTCAATGCCCTTCTACAGTCCAGGGTATGGAGGACCGTCTCAGCTCGGCAGGAGTGGGGTCTGGGAAAGAAGGTTGGAAGTACCACCTCCTGATTGATGTGAAAAGGGGAGACCACTTTAGGCAGAAATTTTTGGGTGAGTCCGTAGGACTACCCTATTCTTGTAGAACCTAGTGTAAGGGGGATCAGACACGAGGGCCTGCAATTCACTTACGCGTCTGGCGGAAGTGAGGGCTATCAAGAACAGTGTTTTCCAAGACAGAAAACGGAGAGAGAACAGGTAGCCATAGGTTCAAAAGGCGGACAGGTGATCCGCTGCAAAACCACATTCAGGTCCCAGTCAGGCGCTGGCGGGCGCAGAGGTGGTTTAAGTAGAAGGAGACCTCGGAGAAACCTCGCTACAAGAGGGTCATTGGAGAGAGGTCTGCCGTCCACCGGCACATGATGTGCTGAAATAGCACTGAGGTGAACTTTGACGGAGTTGGACTTAAGTCCCAGATTAGAGAGGTGGAGCAAGTACTGCAAGATCACCGACACCGGGCAGGAGAAGGGATCCTGAGACTGTTGGGTACACCAGACTGCAAAGCGACGCCATTTAAGGGCGTAGCATTTGCGGGTAGAAGGCCGTCGCGAAGCCAAGACGACCTCCTCCACCTCCGCCGGCAGGAGAAGGGGAGCAAGGACTACCCTCTCAGCAGCCAGGCCATGAGGTTGAGAGACCTGAGGTTGGGGTGCAGGAGGGACCCCTGATCCTGAGTGAGGAGATCCGGTTGCACCCCCAGAGGGATTGGATCCTCCACCGCCAGTTGCAGCAGGAGCGGAAACCACGGCTGCCTGGGCCAGCGAGGGGCCACCAGGATCAGGAAGGCTTTGTCTCGGAGAACCTTGAAAAGAGTCCGAGAGACCAGCGGAATGGGAGGGAAAGCGTACAGAAGGCTCCCCGACCACGAGATCAGAAAGGCGTCCGCCGCCACCCGAAGGGGGTGCGGCCGACGAGAGCAGAAGCGAGGAAGCTGCCGGTTGTGAGGACTGGCAAAGAGATCCACCGTGGGGAGACCCCACTTGAGGAAGAGCTTCTGAACTACCAAGGGATCCAGACGCCACTCGTGCGGCTGGAGGACCCTGCTGAGTTTGTCTGCAAGGCAATTTTCTTGGCCCGGGAGATAAACTGCCTTGAGGAGAATGCCGTGACTGACGGCCCAAGAGCAGAGCCTCTGTGCCTCCCGGCAGAGGAGGAAGGAGCCCGTGCCCCCCTGCTTGTTCACGTAGAACATGGCAACTTGATTGTCCGTCTGGACAAGGACGGACTGTTGGGAAGTCAGGTGGGAGAAGGCCTTGAGAGCCAGGCGGATCGCCCTGAGCTCCAGGAAGTTGATCTGCTGAGCAGACTCCCACGTGTTCCAGAGGCCCTGAGTACGTGCCTCTTGGCAATGTGCTCCCCAGCCCAGGAGGGATGCATCGGTGGTCAGCACCCGGGTCGGCTGAGGTGACTGGAAAGGCATTCCGAATATCAGGTTCGGCTGCCGGAGCCACCACCGGAGAGATGAGACCAGCGGCTCAGAAACGCGCACTAGGTCTGCAAGGCCGCCCGTGGCTTGTCGCCACTGCCGGCGGAGACACCATTGAGCAGACCGCATATTCAGGCGGGCATTGGGGGTCACATGGATGGTGGAAGCCATATGGCCGAGCAGTCTCAGGAAGCGCCTGGCGGAGACCAGGGGCTGGCTGCGAAAGCGGTCGGCTAGGTCCATGAGCCGTTGAGCTCTGTCGAGCAGTAGAAATGCTCGCGCCTGAGGAGTGTGCAGCCTTGCGCCGATGAACTCGAGATCCTGTGAGGGGAGCAAAGTGGACTTTGCGAAGTTTATGACAAAGCCCAAGTGCTGCAGCAGAGTCACCGTGCGGCACGTGGCGTTGGTGACCTCCGGAGCGGACGCTGCTCTGATGAGCCAGTCGTCGAGGTACGGAAAGACATAGAGGCCGTGAAGCCGGAGATGGGCCGCCACGACCGCGAGACATTTTGTGAAGACTCGCGGTGCGGAGGACAGGCCAAAGGGCAGTACTCGGTACTGGTAATGATTTCCTGCCACCACAAACCTTAGGTATTGGCGGTGGCTTGGGTGGATGAGGATGTGCGTGTAGGCATCCTTTAGATCCAAGGAGCATAGCCAATCTCCCTGCTGGAGGTAGGGCAGAAGGATTCCAAGGGTAAGCATTTTGAACTTCTCCCGCACAAGGAACTTGTTGAGGTTGCGCAAGTCCAGGATGGGTCTGAGGCCCCCTGTTCTCTTTGGTATCAGAAAATACCTTGAATAAAAGCCTTGACCTCTCAGGTGGTGTGGCACCGGTTCCACCGCCTGTTCCTGCAGAAGACCTGCTAACTCCTGAAGGAGCAACTCCCTGTGCAGAGGGGGGCGCGGAGGTTCTCCCGGAAAATAGGAGGGAGGGACCTGATGGAAGTGGAGAAGATAGCCTTCTCGCACGACCTGAAGCACCCAGGCATCTGCGGTGATGCTGGACCACCTGTGGGCGAAGTGAACCAGCCGGCCTCCGGTGCTGGGAGGAACCAGCGGGGGGGGGAGAGGCTATGCTTAGCGAGTCAAAAGCCCCACCCTGCTGAGCAGGGGCTGGTGGTGCAGGCTTGGGGGCTTGCTGCCTACGGGACCCGTTACCCCGTCCCTTGGCCTGCTGGCCCTGTTGGGGAGCTGCAGGGGCCTGATAATGGGGGTACTGTTTGTAGGCAGCCGCCTTCCTCGGGTAAAAGGACTTTTTCCCCGAGCCCTTCTTTTTCTGGGAAGGGGCGGAGGTCTTCCTAGAAAGCCTGGTCCGGGTGAGAGTCTCAGTCTCAATTTGCGCAGCCTTTTCCGCCATGGGCTTGCCAAAGAGGTTTTCGCCTCGGCAGGGGACATCGACCAACTTGTCCTGCACCCAGGGCTCAAGGTCTGACGACTGAAGCCAAGCCTGTCGGCGGGCACCGATGCCGGCTGCGGCCACTCGAGCCGAGGCTTCAAAGCCATCATAGGCTGCTCGGGACATGAACTTTGAGCATTCCCGAACGCCAGTGGACAAGGCTAGGAACCTCCGCAAGGGCTCCTCGGAGAGACCAGCGGAGAATCCGGCTAGCTCTTTAGCCAGATCCCGGAGATACATGCCCATGTATAGCTGGTAAGTCTGGACACGACAAGCGAGCATAGAGCCCTGGAAGCACTTCTTGCCAAGGCCATCCAGGTTACGGGCCTCCCTGCCAGGAGGCACCGAGGAGTGCATCTTCTGGCTCTTAAGACGATGCATGGCCGATTCCACTACCATGGAATGGTGTGGCAGCTGCGCCTTTTGAAAGCCAGGGCTCTTGCGGACTCGATAGATAGAATCGACCCGCTTGCTCAGGACCGGCGAGGAGGCCGGACTCTCCCACATGCGGAAGAGTAGTCGTTCCAGCATAGGAGGAACCGGCACACAGTAAAGTGTTCCCTCGCGGGAGAGTCATACTGGAGGGCGTCGAGCTCTTCGGCTCGAGGCTCCTCCTCGGGATCCGCAGGGAAGGCCAAAGCCTTGGCCATATCCCTAACGAAGTCCGAGAACCGGGCATCCTCCGGGGGGGACTGCTTCCGAGGCTCGGACTCCGGTGAGTCCGATGGGACACACCGAGTCCGGAAAGAATCAGGTGACTCTTCCTCCTCAGACTCCCAGACCGACTCCGACGAGGACTCGGTGGGGTCGGCCCGGGCAGGGTGCGGCGCCAGCCGCCCCGACGCCGAGGGAGTCGGCGTCGGCGACGGCGACCTCGGTCCCGAACGGGAGGCCGAGGGCGACCTCGACCGAGGATCGACTCGAGTTCTCATCGACTCGAGGATCGGCTCGGTCTCCGGGGTCGACTTGGACGTCGACGTCCCGGCGGTCGGGGCAGCGACGCCAGCGAAGCCAGCGAGCAGTGCCCTCTGCTGGTCCATGAAGGCAGACAGTCTGCTCTCCAAGGCCGTCAACCTGAGTCCGAGCTCAGGTGACCCAGCAGTCAACGACTCGGGCCCCGACGGCGTCGGGCCCGACGTCGGCTGTCGCGGAGGCGAGTCCAGAAGGACCACAGGACTTACCCGGGCAGGCATCTCCGACTCCAGGCGAGGTCGCTTCGGGACGTGTTCCTTCTCCAAGGACCCGGGGCGGCTGTCGGGGCTATGCGACCTGGCCCTCGCGGAGCCAGGAGCGTCCACCGACGCCGCCCTCCGCGGGTTTTTCCTTCCGACGATGGTCCCCGGAGGGAGAACCCCGGTCGGAGGAGCTCCGGCGACGGTCCGAGCTGGAGCCTTTTGACACGGAGGCCTCCGACGAGGTCCGGGTACGGCTGGGGTCAGCGAAGATTCTCTCACGCTGATGCCGCCGACTTCTCAACGCCTTTGAGGACAGTTTGCTGCAGGGCCCACAGATCAGTTCCTCATGATCCGGGCCCAGGCAGCGGAGGCAAAAGTCGTGTGTGTCGGTTAGTGACATATTTCGGTCACACCGACCACACCGCTTAAACCCACTGGCAGCCATCGGGGGAAAAAGGGCCCCTGCGAGGTCAAAGGACCGGGCTGCCAGGGAAAACGAAAACGAAAGCTGACTAAGTCAGAAAAACCGAAAAAAGTACGAGGACTCGAGACCGGCGTCGCGAGTCCGGGCGGGAAAACGATCGGCGTCGAACCGAAAGAAAACAAGGATAAAATAAAGAAGAAAATCAACTTTTTCGCGGGGACAAGACGGGGACGTCTGTAGGGCTCCGCGGAAAAAAGAAGACTGGCTAAGATGGCACCCTCGGGCGGGAAGGCGACCGCGCATGCGCGCTGCAATTCCCAAAGGCTTTCTTTGAAAGCTGGGGAAAATTGCTCCGCGAGGGCTCCGTCGGCGCCGACGTCACCCATAAGTGAGGACTGACTTCCTGCTTGGTCCTGGAGAATCACCCATCCAAGTATTAGCCAGGCCTGACCCTGCTTAGCTTCTGAGACCAACCAAGAGCAGGTTCATTCAGGACAGCTGAAAACGCAAAATATCTTTAGACCGAAAAAAGAAAGTAGACCAAGCAGGTGATGGTACCATTTAGAATTTAAAAAAATATGAAAAGGCTGATGAGATGGGAGTATTATGGATTTTGCATTAGTGAAAACAGCATACTGGATCAGAGGACATAATTGGATTAACAGATGGTAGACAGGGAATCTGCTCTTCTTTATTATGGACCCTCATAAACGAAGTTCATCCAGCACTGGCCTCCTTCATGCAGAAACAAGTCTTGCTGTCTGTCATTTTGGCAGGAAGTAACTTTCTGTGATAGCTACCAGTGAGAAGCAAATAACAGAACAAGGTCAGAAACCATACAGCAAAATAAATACTCAGCAATGGCAGGAGCTTACCATAATAGGTTTTAAAGGATGGTACTCTCCCGTCTCCAACCTGACAGCCTCCAACCTGCAGGACTGCAGTTCTGCTGCATAATTTCTGTACCTTGAATGCCTACCAATAAAAGAATGCAGACCAGTTAATCTGTGCATCCAAAGAATAATCTGCATACTTTCATACATAGAAATTTGCAATGGCATTTCAATAATTTCACTTTGCATTAGCCATTAATGAGTTAAAGAAATCTAATTAAGAACTATTGACAAAAAAAATGTATATTTTGGCAAAAACTGTAGCATTCAGAAACTATTCAATCAAACACTGCATGGTAAATCCATAACATGAATTGCTCTGTCAAAATCATGGCCAACACTCATCTGCATGAAGAGGTGTATTTCAGGCCAGCCTCTGGCTTCGATTCCCAGGCCAGGTCCTCTGCTCCCCGAGCTGCCCACGGTGATGTTGCAGAGATAATGAGAGAATGTTCCCAATTTGGAAGGAGGGGGGGGGGTCGACAGGTACTGAACATCATTATGACTGCAGGAAATCTGGTGGATGGTCCCCGAATGTGGACTATGCTTGTTAACACTGAGGGCTAAGTAAGTTGGATGGAATATACAAAATTAAGGTTAAAAAAAAAAAACACCTTTGGGTAGTTCTGAGTGAAGGTCCATGGCATTGTAGCCCAAATAGCTGGTTCTGATTGAGATGGAAGCATAAAAGAGCAGAAAAAAACCCAAAAATGTTTTTAGTCTAAATTAATCTAAATATAGTTGTGCAGAGGAGCATATAAAAAAATCATTTTCACAAAGACAATCAAAAAACCATAGGAGCCCTTTTACTAAAGAGCGCTAATGCACGCTTAACGCTATAAATAATGCGCAGTAGTTGCAACCCCTGTGCACTAACTGCTGGGGCTGTGGCCAGCAGGTTCTCAGGAGTTACCACGCAGAGCGGTACTATTAACGCACCATGGCAGTGCGCACCAGTACTGGAGGTGCATTGAATGCCACTTACGAGGTGGTGTTCAGTGCACCCATGCTAATCGCACGAGGTGCAGGTAGCACACAGTGTGTACCCATCAGCTCCCTGCTCTGGGCTTACTACGCCCACTCTCTGCCCTTTCACCACCCCAACATGGAATGCACTGATAGCACAGAAATCAGTGCACTCTCACAGTCTGGACTCTATGCTGTCAGTCACCATAGGCTTAACATGGGCCAAACCTATACCGAGTGCACAGAGCACTATAGTAAAAGGTAAATCCCAAGTGCCTGGTTGCCCAGCATTAAGCTTCCGGCAAAATACCCATGTTGGAGAGTGGCTGAGAGAGGGAAAGATGCTGGAAGATAAAGGCATCTTCAGGAGAGAGGAGAGCAAAGAAAAGCAAAAAGCAAAAGTACGAAACGACAATTAAAAAAAAAAAAAAAGTTCCTTCCCTAACTAAAGGAGCTTCTTAAGAATGCATACATAGATTGATCTGAAAAGCACACGTCTGTCAGGTTCCCTTGAGCTGTCCTGAACATTTGCTGTGGATAGGACACCAAAAGCAAACGTTAACAGGGGAGACACAAAGACTGAAAAGAAGAAATAAAGTTTCCATAAATTTTTGGTTAATGCCTTAGTTTTCCGCTATTTTTTCCATTCTTATGGTGTTAAGCAGCATGAACACTCATGTTGCAGCTCTCTGCCTGGAAAACCCTCCAGCAAGCTGACCATAATTTCTGCTGCATCCCAAATACCGCAACGGAATTCCAAAGCTCTCAGGGCAGGTTTTAGCTATCAAATACTTCCTGTTCACATTTTTGAGAGGGACTGAGGAAAATGGAGCACGAGGTAGGAAATCTGAACAACCCTGAACCAAGGAAACTGAGCGGCCAGCCAAAGTTCATTTCCGAAACAGACATGTGCCATTACTGAGACTACTACTACTATTCAGCACTTATAAAGCGCCATGCACGCAGCGCTGCACAGCTAACCTACAAGAGGTAGCCAACATACAAGAGACACTCCCTGCCCGTCAAAGTCATGCTCATCGGAGCTTACAATCTAATTAGAACAGTACATTAGTAAGACTCTGTCCGACAGCCACAACTTTTGCCATAGAGAAAGAAATCATTAAGCACAAGAAAGCCAAGCAATGCGGAACATGTCTGGGTTATGCCAGTACAGTATCACCCTTCAAATCAAAGGTAGAGCTAGCTAAAGATTGTAATGCCCTCTCCTCCCACCCCTCTTTCCAGTCGCCTCGTGTCTTACCTCTTCCCACCTTCTCACCCCAGCACCTCCCTTTTTCCCCCCCTTCACCCTGGGAAGAGAATGCCCTCTTCCTCCCCTCCTCCTGTTTGCAGCCCTTCTTAGCAGCGACATCAGTGGCAGCCCCGGGCTTCCATTCAGCACAACTCTAGGAAGGACAATGACTCCTGCAGTGGATCCAACCTCTCTTCCTCCTGAACAAAGGACATGTGATCACGGATGCAGGATGCTTTCAGGGCTGGCCCTACCATTAAGCAACTGTGTTTTCTGCACATGGCCCCACTTTTTAGCCCCTATTAACTAATGCAAATGAGGCCTCATTAAATATCAGCCAAAGGCAGAGAGCAAGGTCAAACATTATTGAGGGGCAGTTTCTCCAAATGGGTTAGTTTTGCACATACCATAGTAACATAGTAAATGACGGCAGATAAAGACCAGCATGGTCCATCCAGTCTGCCCAGCAATACGGCAAGAGTAGGTGCACCTGTCGCTCTGTGCAGGCCAGCTCTCCCCATGTCTTTGTTTAGGGGTGGACCCACCACTCCATGTAGGACACCCCTATTTGTTGAGAAGTTAGTTGGTTCAGTTTATTTTGATTTTATCCTGTTGTTGTAAAGGGATCCGCTATGCTTGTCCCATGCTGTTTTGAATTCCATCACCACCCCCTTCTTTTTATGAATCAATTCAAATATTTGTCGGACGTTACCGGAAAGGGACAAGTACTACAAACTATGTCCTCTACTCGGTTCCCTCCTTTTTAATAAAGTGCAAACTTCAAAAATTTATTATAATTAAAGACGTGGAGTAGAATTCCACTACTTAGCTCAGTCAAGATGTGTGAAAATCCTCAAAAACCTGGCACGACGTGCACGTTTTGGGTTTTCACCCTGTTTCAAGTGCCACCATCATGTCTTCTCGTAACCATTCACCGTTTAATGCTCAGAGTAGTGTTTACATCTTGCCAAAGAGAGCCTCCCTCTGGGGTTTGTAAGATGTTACGTTTATGGGTAATTTATCAAGGTGTGCTTGGAATGAGAAATAATTCTGTATCTTTCTGCCACATTTTCTTGATCGCAGACTGCATTTTTTCGGTACTTGAATATTTTCTCCCTCTTATCGTGATTCACAGTCGCTTGGAATTGACATCTCTATAATCGGTGCCGTTCTGATGTTTTTCTCTTTTACCACTATATCTGGCTTCCTCGCTTTTTATCAGTCGGGATGGGAGTATCCCGAGTGATCATAACCTCTTCATTCTCGGTAATTCTTTTAGGATCATGATCCCAGAGTTTTTCAGACACAGTGATGTAGTGTTTACAGAGTTTCCAGTGGATAAGGCGTGCTACTTAATTGTGCGTTTCTGTATAGAAATTTTCTGTCATCAGAACTTCACAGCCAGCTATGAGGTCAGTCACCATTTCCAGCTCTTTCCCCCACAGAATCAACATATGTCTGTTTTGCCAGTTTTTTTAATGCTCATTGTAAACCATCTCATCTGTAAACCGCTGTCCTGGGCTGCAACTATCAACCTCTCATTCTTCAATTTCAGTTTACCCCTCCTGAACCAATTCATGTGTCCATTCTTGACTGACAAAGGGTTCCTGGAGTAACACACTGTATTTTCCACTGTATTTGTGCATTTGCAACTTGTTTTTCCCTGCTGAAGAATAGTAGTGCTGTATTTATTCATCTAAATGGATAGTCACAACAAAACAAATTGCACTATAGTGCTGTGAGATGAGACCCCCAGGCCAGAAGGCACTCAACTGGCTACTGGGGTTGAGCTGAAGACCTTTCAGAGTAAAGCCAGCATTTACGATGTGTTTTGATCAAAGCCCCTGGGACATCTGACTGATGATGTAGCTGTGCATTGTTGCATGTAACGAAGTCCTAGCTGGGGGCAACAAGCACAGGGATCCTTCCTCTGCCCTTGGTCTCTTATCTCTGGTCTCAGAAGCAAGTGAGAAGAAAAGAAAAGAAAACACATACAGAATTATACCATAACAAAGTCTGCTAAAAAACTTTAGGAAGGAAACTTAAAGGTTTGTAAACCTGATCAGTCTCCTGTAACCCTCTCCATTAGCTTGGCCGCAGCTCCTTCCTTTATTAGAAAAATATGCCACATTGTACAATTTAACCTTACCACTCTACATCGTGCTTTTTTGTTTTAATCTACGTTACAGGCCATGCCAAGTACAAATATATAGCTCACGCTTAATAAGGATAAGCTTCCTGCAACAGAAGCTCCCTGTCTCACAAGATGTAACCTTGAGTGTCTCTCTCTTATTCATATACAGCCCCTTGTAATACTGGCAGAATATTCAGAACCGTTCTCACACTCTAAACCTTTCCCCAAGACCCCAGTCCTACTTAGAGTCCCTTTCTACATGCATGAAATGAGAATCAGAAGCTGCAAAGATGTCTTACATATTGGAACATGGAACATACAAAGCATGACCCAAGGGAAGTCGGAGGTGGTCAAGAATGAAATGGAATGTGTACATCATGCTTGGCAAGGTTGAAGGTCAATGCAAGAGGGGAAGACCAGCAATGAGATAATTGATACAACAGCAGCAGTTATGGGTGCCACTATATCAACAATGAGCCGCCTGACTGAAGAAAGAACAGTTTAGGACAACTATCCAGAGGGTCACCACGAGTCGACACAGACTTGACGGCACTTAACAACAAACATGGTGCTCTACTACCATATTTAGAAACATAGAAACATGATGATTGAAAAAGACCACATAGCCCTTCTAGTTTGCCCTTCCATTTAAGGCAATTAAAGTGCCTTAAAACTGTGCATTAAAGTTCATCTTAAACACATTACGGTAAACAGATCTCCCCACTATCCCCGTGGTGTCGTCTTTCAGGTACCTTGGGGTTACACGCTTGATTCCGCTCTCTTTTTCTGAGCATATTTCCACTGTTACTCGTCATGCATTGTACCATCTCTGCCCCTTTCTTTCCCCCACCTCTCTGACTACCCTCCTCCTTTCCCTCATCACTTCCAGGTTAGATCATTGCAACATCTCCTTTGCCGGTTTCCCTCAGTATCAGCTCCACAGGTTTTAACTTTTGCAAAATACAGCTGCCCGCATTCTCATCTTCTCCTCCTGCTACAACCATGTCTCTCCCCTCCTAGCTCGCCTCCAATGGCTGCCCCTGCACTTCAGGATTCAGTTTAAAATATTTATTTTCATTCATCAGGCTATCCATTCCACCACGCCTCAATATCTTGCAGACCTTCTTCACTACCATAATCCCCATCACCTTCTGCGTTCCATCTACAATTTCCATCTGGCTCTCCCCTCTCTTATCCAGGCTCACTTTGAATGTACCCGCTCCTCTGCTTTTTGCTTCCTGGGTCCCTCTCTTTGGAATTCCCTTCTATTTACCCTCTGCTCCGAACCCTCCTTTGCTCGGTTCAAGGTGGCCCTGAAAATGCATCTCTTTCACCTAGCCTTTAATCTCCCCAACACCAGCCCCCAATTGTCCTTCTCGGTCTCTATCCTCCTTCTCTTTTCTTACCTATTTACCCTCCCTGTCTCTCCCTCCCCTGTCCTATCAGATATAGGCGTTCCTTTCCTTCTTTCTTTGAGCAGACATTTTTGTATAGTTCACCACTTGTATGCTCTGGCTTATGCGGTATATCAAATAATTGAATAAACAAAGATTTCTCTGTTTTAGTCTTTAACCAGTACCCAATCCATAATAGGATGTTACCTCCTATTCTACGACCTCTTAATTTGGTAAGTTCAAAACCTGGCCCCTTTTTGCATTTCTCTGTGTCTGTCAGCTTTAGTTTTGTTTATATCTACTTTATCTTTTCTATCGATATTGGAGTTCTTTTCTAATTTCAATTTTTACTTGATTTTAGTTATTGTAAACCACTTTGCCACTTACAAGAAACAATACATCAAATTTTAAGTTGCACAAACTAAAGTGAAGCTTAATTTAGTTTATCTATCATCTTTAATGGAAGTTAGGTTGCTGGGTGCATGAAACTTTCTGCACAAAAATGTTTCTAATTTTACTCCTGATTCTATTTCTTTTGTGCCTCGTGTCATGATCTCTTGTCCTACAACTTCCATTCCACTGGAAAAAAAATGTTTTATAGTGCTTATATGCTGGTTTAAACCCTTAAGATATCATGTTATGGAAGTGCAAACAATCCAGGCCTAGTGATTTAGGCTGTTGTGCTTTGTGCAGTCCAAATGTGGGACCTCTAATCGATGCAGGTTGATAGTGACATCTGGTGGAAAGTCACAGTATATGCATACAAGGGAGGCAGCTTGTTCATTCTTCATTATTACAACCAGTTATTCTTGCAGCCTTTTGTTTGCTTGAAAAAGCTCCTGTGAACTAGCTTTTTACTAAAAGTTATTGTTTCTTGATTTGGGACAATCAAAATGTATGAGGCACAGAATACAAAGCTGGCTCTTTGAACCTTCTCTACTTTCAAGAGGTTATTAGAAAGTGAGGCCTTGGCAGGTCCATGACAGGAAATGGGTTCTCTGGAATAATTTTAAACTCCAGACCATAGAGGAAATAGCGCACTTTAGTAACAGGGTCCAGAAAAGTTATGACGTTACCATGGGAACAGTGTGCAGCAAAACCCATGCCAACTGTTGGTGCAGGGCCATCACAGCGTGGGCAAATTCCTGCACTGTTACTCAAGTGGTGAAGTAGAAAATAAATGGGGTAGGGGCAGAGTGTGGGCCAGTGTGATTCTTTCAATTAGCACAGGTGCAATTACCTCCACCTCAATAGGTGACATTAAGTGCACTTATGATAACTGTGCCCAGAAAGGGACTGTACAGCTAGAAAAAGATCTGCACTTGTAAGTATTTATCTTATGGGAAATACTCTAAAACTTTGGGTAAAGGGAATTCTTTTAGTTAAAACTAATAAATGTTTATTTTAGAATTCAGTGTTTTTGTTGAGTCAGTACCACCAGAGAGCTTTTCATTTAAATCAAGAGTATAGCTCAGCATATAAAGTAAAATAGGAGTAAACAGTCTGAGTAGAAAGAAAGAAATTTGTTTCTAGAGACCTTTACAAAGAGGCCTTCCAGTTAGGAGGCAAAAGACCTATGAAGCTGTCTTAAATGTGTGTTAAAGCCAAGTGACAGATCAAAAGGGCAATTGAAAGGACCCCTCTATCAAACCAAGGGCTGTGTGAATCACCCAGGAAATTGTTAAGACATTACCTTAGAAGCACAGATCAGGGTACTGTGTAGCAAGCCAGCTTTTATTAAGTCTTCTTTCCCTCCCACCCACTCCAGGCATAAATTTTAGCTTTATAGGCTCTTAAACCTACTAAAGGGAAGGAGGTGGTCAAATTAATTTTCAGGTTCAGCTGGTTATCCTCATCAGGAATAGATTAATTAAGGACCTAAAAATTAATTCATCTTGAGGTGAACAAAGTCCATTAAATGTATTAGTTGCACTAGTGCAAGTATCCCCAGCAAACTTAAATAAGTAAACAACTTAAATAGCTAAACAAAACCTTAAAACTAAGGTACAGACAGTAGTCTACAGTGAGATGGAGGCTATCCAGTCTGTTGCATTGGGTAAGACATGTATGATTTTCTCCCAGTTGGTGAGGGATCTTATGTGTGCATTAGGTGCAAGGAGCTCTTTGCTCTCCGAGAATGAGTCCAATCTCTGGAGGCTAGAGTAGCAGACTTGGAGGACATAAGTAAGATAGAAAGGTATATAGACGAGACTTTCAGGAATGTAGTACTGAAGTTCCACCTCCAGTCTGGCAGCCTTCCTGTTGCCATGGAGGAGAGAAGTCACGTGACAGGACAACAACATCACCCTGGTGTGGCAGGAAGTGATCCTACCCTCCAGGTGATGTAAAACCCTCTCACATCATTGAGGTTTCTCCAGGGCCATATGCCCATGAGGGAAGGGTTAGGACAGCCATTATAGTTGGCGATTCAATCATTAGGTATGCAGATAGCTAGGTAGCTGGTAGACATGAGGATCCCCTAGTAACATGCCTGCCTCGTGCGAAGGTAACAGATCTTAAGCACCAAGACAAGGTTTTAGATTGTGCTGGGGAGGAGTTTGCTGTCTTGGTACATATTGGTACCAATGACATAGGAAAGTGTGGGAGGGAGGTTCTGGAGGCCAAATTTAGGCTTTTAGGTAGAAAGTTCAAATCAGAAACTTCCACAGTAGCATTCTCTGAAATACTTCCCGTTCCACGTGCAGGATCTAAATGAGAGAAAGAGCTCTGGAATCTCAATACATGAAAGAGACAATGGTGCAAGGAAGAGGGTTTTGGATTTCTTAGGAAATGGGCAACATTCTGGGGAAAGGAGGGGCTTTTCCGAAAGGATGGGCTCCACCTTAACGGGGATGGAACCCAGCTGCTGGCATTAACTTTTAAAAAAGGAGATAGAGAAGCTTTTAAACTAGATAATAGGGGAAAGCTGACAGTCGCACAAAAGCACATGGTTCAGAAGGATGTATCCTAGAAAGGATACCAGCAAACGGCATCCCGACAAAGAGGCTCCAATAAAGATAAAAGTAACCCAGATGCCTTTAAGTACAGAGCAGACAGAGCTGACAGACTCCAAGTTACCCCTCTCTACTGATAACTAGATTAATATAAATAAAATATAACCTCTAAAATGCCTGAATGCAAATGTTAGAAGTCTAAAAAACAAGATGGGAGAGTTAAAATATATAAATGCTATGATTGGTATCTCAGAGACCTGGTGGAAGGAGGACAACCAATGGGACACTGTGATACTTGGGTACAAACTATTTTGCAATGACAGAGTAGATAAAATTGGTGGAGGGATTGCGCTCTATGTTAGAAAGGGCATTGAGTCATACAGGATTAAAGTTTCCCAGGAAATAAAATACACTGTAGAATCTCTATGGATAGAAATTGCATGTAAAAAGGGGAAAGCAATAGCAGTTGGTGCACTACCAACCGCCTGGCCAGAATGAACAAATGGATGATGAAATGCTAAAAGAAAATCAGGGAAGCTTACAAAAGTTACAACACAGTAATAATGGGTGATTTCAATTCTAGGCAGACATTCTGGGGAGATTAAGTTTCTAGATGAAATAAATGACTGCTTCTTGGAGCAGCTGGTTCATGAACCGACAAGAGGGGAAGCTATTTTGGACCTAGTCCTTAGTGGAACACAGGATGTGGGGCAAGAAATAAGGGTGTTGGAGCCACTTGGCAATAATGATCATAGCATGATTGCATTTGATTTAATAAATAGAGGGAGGACGGTAAGTAAATCCACAGTACTACCTTTTAACTTTCAAAAGGAAGACTGTGATAAAATGAGGAAAAGGAGCAGCTGCAAAGGTTAAAGATTTACATCAAGCATGGGCATTGTTTAAAAAGACTATCTTGGAAACACAGACCAGATGTATTCCACACTTTAAAAAGAAAAGTGGAAAGAAGGCCAAAAAACTGTCAGCATGGTTTAAGTGAGGTCAGAGAGCCTGTTGTAGCCCAAAAAGCATCTTTCAGGAAATGGAAAAAAGGAGCCAAATGACGAAAATGGGAAATAACATAAGCAAGTTACATGCAAGACATTGATAAGGCAGGCAAAGAAAGATTTTAATTTAAAAAAAAAAAAGCTTGCCGTGGAAGCAAACACGCATAATAAAAACTTTTTCAAGTACATTCATAGCAAAAAATCTGTAAGTCAGTTGGTCCATTAGATGATAGAGGGGTACAAGGGGCACTAAGAGAGGACAAGGCCAGAGTGGAGAGACTGAAAATTCTTTGCTTCAGTCTTTGAGGAAGATGCAGGGAAGCTACCCATAAACAGTCCAGCCAAAAAGAAACAACAACAACTACTTGAAGGCGTCAAACAAACAAGTCCAAAGCGAGTAAAAGTAGCTTTAATGAGAACACACACTATGGGCTGATGTAGAAAGACTAGGGGACATGCAATGAAGCTACAGTGTAACTCACATAAGACTAATAAGAGAAAATATTTTTTCACTCAATGTGTACTCAAACTCTGGAATTCGTTACCGGAGGATGTAGTAAAAGCTGTTAGTGTAGATGGGTTTAAAAAAGGTTTGGACAAGTTCCTGGAGGAAAGGTTCATAAACCATTATTAAAGAGGACCCGGGAAATCTACTACTTGCTCCAGGATGAGCATTGTGGAACCTGTGTGCCTTTTTGGGAACCTACTAGGTACTTATGACCTGGACTGGGCACTGTTGGAAACAGGATACTGGGCTTGATGGATCTTGGTCTGACCTAGTATGGCATGTTCTTATACACGTTAACTGCCGGGAAAACTGTTGGTATGGACAGCATTAAAACGGTGGCTTTGTACTTAACGCGTCTGGCCGTTGTGGAGTAATTTACGTCTTGACCCAGAAGTGGTGTCCGTACTATGGTTGGGTGAGCGTGGTCTGCGATGGCTGCAGCTTTTACCTTTTCTTCGGCACCACTGGCGGGTGAGGAGAGAGCCTTCAGTGATTCTGCTGCATGTGGGTGGCAATGACCTGGTGGAATAGACTTGTAAACAGTTGATTTGAGCGGTAAAGAGGGACTTGGCAGAGGTTCTTCTTATGTTTCAAGAAGTTATTTTGTTGTGGTCAGATATCATTCCAAAGCCTGCCTGCCTGCCAGCAACAGTGGCGTTGGTCTCATGGTCTGGCAAAGATCAATCGGCAGATCGGGCATTGGGTCTGCGACCATGGGGGATACCAAATTTTGCACTCTTGGGTTGATGTGAATTGTGGGGAATTGTACCGGCAGGACAGAGTGCACTTATCCCCTGTGGGGATGGATTTGCAGCTGAATGATTGGCAGGAGGCCTTGGAATGTATTGTGCAGTGGGAGGCTCGCTGGTCGCAGCTTGGTCTTGGGGGGGCGGCATAGGGACATTAAAGTCTCCTACGCCGGGTGGCGGGATCCCAGAGGTTTCCAGAGTCCGGAGCCTTAAACTGGAATTGGGGAGGGGGTGGTTGCCCCCAACCCGGATGACCCCTGGCCGGTTTTTGCTAGTAATATGGCGAGGCCGGGTAAAAGAGGGGGTTTGAAGTTTGCTGCCGGCCCGGCCGCGGCGGGAGTGAAATGAGGTCACCTTGCTAATGGTATAGTGGGTGAGGGCTCGTTCTGCTCGTTGGTTATGAAGAAGTTTATGTTGTGAGAAAATGTTATAGAATGTTATGATTGTTAATAAAGCTGCGACCAGATGATCACAAAAGATTGAGTAAGTATTATTTTTGGATGGGGGGGGGTAAAAGGGGGAGGTGGAGCACCGGGTCCGACCTGCCCCGGTTATAGCGAGGCCACGGGGCAGGGTCCCGCGCGGCCCGGTGCGGGGACCCTGCTCATGGCCACTCGATGGGCTGCGTTTGGAAGCATCATTTAAACCCATTGGCTCACCGGTGATGGACGGCCGGGGTGAGCCAATGGGAAGAGTGGAGCCCGGGGCATTGTGGGGAGACGTGCGGGCAGCGCTTGTCTCCAGCGGCAGGGGTAGAGGAAGGGTGCAGGGGCTCTGGTTGCCCACCCTCCCGCCCCTCCTCTTTGTTGGGATGGTAAGGATTAAGAATGGGTTGTCGTAGCTGGGAGGGAAGGCAGGATCCCGGAGGTTTCCGAGGTCCGGAGCCTTAAACTGGAATTGGGGCAGGGGCGGTTGCCCCCAACCCGGATGACCCCTGGCCGGTTTTTGCTAGTAATATGGCGAGGCCAGGTAAAAGGGGGGAGGGAGGGTTAAGTTTGCCGCTGGCCCGGTCGCAGCGGGAGTGGAATGAGGTCACCTTGCTAATGGTATGGTGGGTGAGGGCTCATTCCTCGCAGCAAGTAATCAGCCGGCACCAACAGTGTCCCCTCCCTACCAAACTCCCAACCCGCAAACATCACTCACGCATTTTACCCCCCCTGATGAAAAGAACATCCAAAACCTCATTGCTAGCATCAACACCTCAACAGCCCCAAACGACCCTTGCCCAGCACACTGGATAAGGACCCTTCGAGTTGAACTTAGCCCAATTCTACTAAACATCATCCGTTTATCCTTTGCAACCGGCTCATTCTCCTCTTTACTCAAACAAACTTCAATAAGACCCCTCCTAAAGAACTGCAGACTCGACCCAGCAAAGACAGAATCTTATCGAACCATCTCGAGCATTCCTCTACTCGCTAAAATAATCGAGAAAGTCGTCTACAGACAAATTCACCAACATATAGACATAGCAGCCCCCCTTGACCCCTGCCAGCACGGTATTAGAGAATCACACGGTATAGAAACTCTGCTCACCACCCTCACCAACACCCTGAATAGTGGAATTGACAATGCAGAAAATGGTTTCGCCCTCATCTTCCTGGATATCTCAGCTGCCTTCGATTGCGTCAACCACAACCAGCTACTCACCCGCCTCCTGGAAAAGGGCATCCACGGCCTTGCCTGGGAGTGGTGTAAATCTTACCTAGCTGATCGCTGGCAACATGTCTGGGTTGGTTCTAAAACTTCGGCTCCATTCCACCAACAACAAGGTGTCCCACAAGGTTCCTCCCTATCGGCATCCGATCTTTCAATATTTCTACCCTAATCTACGCCGATGATGTTTTGCTATTCACCCCGTTCAAAGTCAAACACCCGGAATTCACCAACCTTGTCAACTGCTTCAACGCAATCACAGACTGGCTAACCACCCAAAACCTCCGCATTAATTTCAAGAAAACAGAGGTTCTCTTCATTTCAAGGAACAAAAGCTTCTCTCCTCCCTCCTTCCTAAGAGTAAGAGACGCAGAGCTTCCAATCTGTAACGCCATACGCTATCTCGGCATTACCCTGGACCAGCATCTCGATTTCAAGGAACACATAAAAAACATCACCAGGTCCATCTACAACAAAATTAGAACACTGAGACATCTCAAGCCGATGCCAACTGCTGATGACTTCCGAACCATCTTCCAGGCCCTCATACTACCACATTTAGATTACACAAACTTAATCTTGTATGGCCTACCAAAGACCACTCTCAATCCTCTCCAACAAGCTATGAACGCTGCCGCCCGTGTCCTCTGTGGTCTAGCCAGATCAGACCATATCACACCAATACTTAAGGATCTCCATTGGTTACCAGTATACTCCAGACTAACATATAAGATTCTTCTAATAACATTCAAGATTTTCAACAACATCGCTCCCAATTCTCTCAAGGAACTCATCACCCCCACTCCAACAACCAGATCCAGAAGGACAGCAACAGACAACACTCTGATTATCCCGAAAGACTCCATAAAGTGCTCACAAACAACCAGGAAAAATGGAAATTACACTAACCTGGTAATTGTAGTTCCTGGAGGGTCCAGTTTAGTCCTCCACAATCGGGTAGTGCCCCTCCTCCTGCAGCCTGGAGACTGGACCAATCAAGTCTTCTGTAGTATATATGCAGACGGAGCTCCCAGAAGCCCCCAGTGTACTAGTAACAAAGCATACTTAACGAAGCAACACATTAGATTAATATACAAAATGACATAATGAAAATGACATAATTAAGGAACAATGTGTTTCCCCCCACAAACATATCCAACTTTCTCCCCAAACGAGGAAGTCAGAACACTGTATTGCGCTGGAACAGACGCCCCAGAAATCAAAACACAGCTCCGTATCAGAAATCTCAGGAGCTGACTGAACACCTGAGAAAGAAAGAGCCATAGCCAAAAACGCGGCTGCAAAAAAAAGGTTCGAACGGTAAAAGGAACCGTCTTATGATCCGCCGTTCGGAAAGCGCGCCGCATTATTATATCAGATAGTCGGGAGGGAAGGAGGACTAAACTGGACCCTCCAGGAACTACAATTACCAGGTTAGTGTAATTTCCATTTCCTGTTCGGTAATCCAGTTTAGTCCTCCACAATCGGGATGTAACAGAGCAGTCAAGACCGGGCGGGACCTTACCATCCGGCGCGCCGAACCGCCGAACAAAACAGGCATCCCAAGCCGCTGACACATCTAAACGATAGTATTTACTGAAAGCATGCAGAGACTACCAAGCGGCCGCCTTACAGATATCTGCTGGCGGAACTAGGCTATACTCCGCCCAAGAGGTCGCCTGAGCCCTAGTGGAATGAGCCAGTAGCCCCTCCGGAATAGACCGCTGCTGCAACAGATACGCAGACGCGAATGCTTCCTTGAGCCATCTTACAATGGAGGCCTTAGCCACCGCTTCCCCTTTACGTGCACCACCGAAGAGCACGAATAGCCGGTCAGTCTTCCTAAAAGATTCGGTAGCCTTCAAATAACGACGAAGTGCCCAACCCACATCGAGACGGTGAAGACTTTTGTCCGCCAACCCGACAGAGTGCGAAGAAAGAACTGGAAGAAACACTGCCTGATTCACATGAATAGGAGAAACCACCATTGGCAAAAAGGAAGAGACCGGGGAAAAAGACAAAAAAGGTTCTTGGCAGAACAACGCATGTAGATCTGAAATACGCCGTGCCGAACAGACGGCTACAAGAAAAACCGTCTTCAGCGTAAGATCTTTCAGAGACGCCCTACTCAGGGGTGCAAAAGGTTCACGAACCAGGGCCCGCGGCACTAGATTCAAGTCCCACGGAGGAACGAAAATCCTGCGGGAGGGCCGCAAATGAACAACAGCCGTAACAAAACGACGTACGTCCGGATAAGAACCGAGGAGACGGCCTAAAACTTTGCCTCGATAACAAGAGATAGCCGCCAACCGGACTTTCAGGGAACTAGCCGCAAGGCCCTTATCAAAAGCATCCTGAAGAAATTTAAAACGACGGAAACGGAAACCGTCGCCGCCCGGACTCCACGCCGGGAGCACCAGTCTTCAAAGATCCCCCAAATCCGAACGTAAGTAAGAAAAGTGGACTTTTTCCTCGCCCGCCGTAGGGTAGAAATCACCGCGGGGGAGTAACCCATCTTTTTCAGCCGAGCCCTCTCAATGGCCAAACCGTAAGCGAGAATCGACCCACGTGGGGCATCCGCAAGGGTCCCTGAAGAAGAAGATCCGGCCGCGCGGACCGGAGCCAAGGAATGCCGTCGCGCAACCGGACCAGATTGGCATACCGGGGCCTCCGAGTCCAATCCGGGGCCACCAGGAACACTTGCCCCCGATGGCCCTCGATGCGCTGAACGACCCGGCCGATCAGAGCCCACGGAGGAAAGACATAAAGAAGACCGGACGTTGGCCACGGCTGAATGAGAGCGTTGAGCCCCTCGGACATGCGCTCCCTTCACCTGCTGAAGAAGCGTCCTGTCCTGGCCGATTGAAATGTCGCCATGAGATCCATGATGGGCGGCCCCAACCGACGAACTATTTGCGCGTAAACTTGCGGGCTTAGCTGCCACCCTCCGGGGTCCACCCGCACTCTGCTGAGAAAATCGGCCTGACCATTGTCTGCGCCTGCAATATGCGCTGCCAGGATGGCCAGAAGACGAGACTGCACCCAATTGACCAAGGCCGTCGCTTCTGAATCCAGGGCCACGCTGCCGGTGCCCCCTTGGCGATTGATGTAAGCAACGCTGGTCGCCTTGTCCGAGAGGACTCGCACCGGCCGGTCGAGAACTAGGGCTTCGAGGGCCAAGAGGGCTAGCCGCACCACCCGTAATTCGAGGCGGATTGATCGACCAAGAAGTCTCCAGGGAAGACCATTCCCCATGAGCGAAGCGGGTCTCGCAGTGAGCCCCCCAGCCGGTTAAGCTGGCCTCCGTTGTGAACGGAACCCAAAGTGGAGGCTCCAGGGAATCCCCGCGTCAGGTTCTTGGAGGAGAGCCACCACCGGAGTGAACGGCGAACCACCCTTGAGCAAGGCAATCTCCTGTTCAACGAGTCGAACTGGTTGGACCAACGGCGCAGCAGAGCACTCTGCAGCGGGCGCATGTGGAAGCGCGCCCAGGGCACCACCTCCAAGGTTGCTGCCATCGTACCGAGGAGCTGCAGGTACCACCATGCAGACGGAGCGGGCATCCCCTTGAAGAGTCGGACACAAGACCGAATGCGGCGCTCCGGCAGGCACACCAAGCCCCATGCTGTGTCGAGGCGCACTCCCAGATACTCGAGATCCTGCGTCGGGCACAGACAACTCTTGCATTCTTTCACCACCCAGCCGAGGGACCGCAGCAGAGCCACCACCCTGCTCGTGACATGCACACACTCCCGACTGGACTTTGCCCGAATCAACCAGTCGTCGAGATACGGATGGACCAGGACGCCCTCTTTGCACAAGGCCGCTGCGACCACTACCATCACGTTTGTGAAGGTGCGGGGGGCCGTGGCGAGACCAAACGGCATGGCCGGAAATTGGAAGGGGCCCCACGGAAGAGCGAAGCGGAGAAACCGTTGATGAGACGGCCGGATGGGAATGTGTAATGCGGTCTTCAGCGGTTGTGGAAGATCCTGCAGCAGGGGCTCTGAGGAGGGGGGAGATAAGGTGCTGAGGGACCCAGCTAGCAACTCAGTGGGAATGGGGAAAACCTCCGGGATGCAGCGTGCAGGTGGAACACAAGCAAGCTATTAATGTTCCCTTCGGCTGAGTACATTTCACCTATAATACAGCCAGAGAAAAAGGCATTGCAGAGACTTAAACCACCTTTCCTCTTCTTGTGTGGGGTTTTATTTATTTCATTTTTTTTTTTTTTTTTTGCATTGAAAACAAAAAGCAAGGAAGGCTCAGGGAAACCCAAGACTCTTCAAGAAACGGATTGTGAAACTCCACGTGCCTCCACAGCATGATTAAATGTGTGGAAACTGCTGTTTAGAGCTGTTTCCTCTACAAAGAAACACTGAAGAGAAAAACAAAACAGCCGCTGGCACCGAAAAACTGTCAGGTATTCACAGAACTGAGAAGGGAACTGGCAGTCATTCACTGTGTTGGCATAGAGAAACTTTCAAAGTCAGGGCAAGGCAATTACAGTGACTGAAAGTAGGGAAATTAGAGTGGGATCCCTCCGCTGCCATTCAGACCTCCATGGTAGGGGCTGAAAGGTGTTTCTGGGGAAGAATGTAGAAGCGCAATCCAGCCGTAGGAAAATTACAGTGAGCATGCTTAATTAGGCCGAGCCCAAAACAGTCAGGATCCAAAACACTGACTTAAAACCTCAACCCAATGGTATATTGAATAAGACAGGTACAATAATCAGTAGGACGTACAAAGTAACCCGGCTGCAGTTTGGGGACTAAAAATTTAAAATAGGAACTTCAAAACTCAGAGGCAGCCGGACCGGATACAGCTGAAATCATCCCAGAGCAGCTGAGGCGAGGAAGAAAAAACAAAAACAGAGTACTCACAGTTTTCATACCAAAAATGATACCTGAACTTCCTGGAGGTATCCAAACTCTCGTGGTAAAGACTCAGTGCAGCGTAAAGCCAATGGAGAACTCCCCTGAAGCCAAGCTCCGGAGTTCCCAAGGTCATCTGGGGAAGCAAGATGCTGGGGGAAGAGCAGAGTGGATGCATGAGGTCCCTGTGTCTCTTCCGACAGCCTATGCAGCGTAACCGGAATAAGGCACAGGGAGAACTAAAAACAAATAACTGCTTCCTGCAGGAACAGGCATTCAACAATATTCCCCATAATAGGTAATGCCTCAGCCAGCCTTCTTTGTTGGGCACAGTGGGGAATGTAACCCATGAGCCCTGCACCCTACATCAGTGACTCAGCATTGTACTGTGGCTCTGAATTGCATACTGTTCTCTATCCATGCCTTCTGTACTTTCTATCCCTTATGTTCATACATAGGCAGAGAAAAAAGTAACCTCTGCACAACTGACATCTAGGAAGTGTTGTGGAAAAAAACTGAAACAGCAATATAGCTGTGAGAAGCCAGCAGAGAAGCACTCTGGCTTCCCGCCCAAAACCGAGGCTCATTAGCTATTCAAAATGGCCGCCGGCAAAAATAAAACACAAAAAGAGTGAATTAAAACCCCCAAAAACTAAGGAATTAACTTAAAAAGTCAAAGGAGAAGGTGGGAGGGTTGCAGGCACTGTTCCCTCTAAGCTGTGCGCGTGTGCGCGCGCACACACCTCGCCGAGAGAGCGCACATACTTTACAACAGAGCGCACAAAAATTACGGCTCTGATTCTGATAGAAAACAACACAGATGTCTTAAAATTTAAAAGTTATGATTGTAATTACTAGAAATTTCCCGTTTCATTTAGTAATCGTCTATTTTCATTTAATTTGATTAAAATCAATGTAGTGTACATTCTGTATTCTGACGTGTAGTCAAATTTTAAAGTATATAACTCTGAGTATCCTTATGTGGTGCACAAAAATTTAATCTTCCTTCAAAAGCTGCACACAGCTTATATTTTATGCGCACACAGCCTACAGAAAATTAGAGGGAACATTGGTTGCAGGCATGAGAGAAATGCCTAAAAACGCTGAAAAATCAAGAAAAATCAATCGAGTTACCACAGAGCTGCAGACAGCAGTGAGAGAAAGACATTCCAGGTCTGAAGAAACTGAGGTGCAGCCCCTGCAGATGCCAGAGTCAGTCACTGCACCTCTGCGGGACCCGCAAATCACGTATTGGGGTTTGGCATACATGCTAAGGCAACCTCCGCTCAGCGGGAAAGAATGGAACAGAACCAGGGAAGCCCACACCAAAGGGACCAACCCTATGTAAAACAGTACAGACTGAAATTTAAAACGTTTTTTTTTTTTTTTTTTTTTTACAGACAACAAAACACTCCCCAGAATCCTAGGGGTGCCCTGAGCAAAATCGCCAGCAAAAGAAACCCCAAAAATGCAAGGGGAACCCGTGCACAAGTGTTAAAAAGTGCCTTTAAAAGGCACACTTTAGAAATTCAAAATGGCCGCCGCACTTTTTCACCCGCGGTAAATAAGGGCGCGAAAATACAAAGGTAACCAAATAATATGGAAAAGAAAGAAAACGACCCTCTAATACAGGGCAAGCGAAAAAAATCAGGAAAAAGTGCAATTTGGGAGCCAGGGGAGCCAACAGAGCCTCTGACAATGCAAACAACAGGGAGCTGAAAAGTTAAAGCAAGGAAAATTCCTACCAGCTCAGGAAACAGCAAGGAACTCAGCCAACTTCTCCAAGTGACAGGCAATGCTGAATCAGGTATGGCTCTTCCCCGTACAGCCTAGGGGAGAGCTCAACCCAGGGTTCAGAAATTCCCAGGCAGGAAGGCAGGAGCCCAAGCAGGTCTGGCTTCCCCCAGGATGTCCCCTGTGCAATTCTTTTTTTTTTTTTTTTTTTTTTTAAAGATACAGCCACCTAGCAAATAAATGGTAAATAAATGGTAAATAAAGGACCAAAAACAAAACCCTAAAAGAACTAACTAGTGTTGCTCCTTCAAGTGTCACTTAGTGTGCCCAGAAAGGGCACAGAAGTCCTCAAGCTGCAAGGAGACTGGACACACTGGGGGCTTCTGGGAGCTCCGTCTGCATATATACTACAGAAGACTTGATTGGTCCAGTCTCCAGGCTGCAGGAGGAGGGGCACTACCCGATTGTGGAGGACTAAACTGGAATACCGAACAGGAAGAACCTTTGCACACTACGCACCAAAATGTTGGAACGACCTCCCTCCAGAAATCAGAGCAATCCGAGACCTTATACAATTCCGGAAAGCAATAAAACACCACCTCTTTCTGCTCCATTTCTCTCAAACTGCTCCCTCGACTCTAAGAATCCTTCCCCCGTCCCCTACCAGAGCTCCCTACACAACATAACTCTCAAGCCCCAAGTAGTCTCCCACCAGCCATAACCCATCCTAAATACTTTCAGTTCTTGTAGCATCTATTAAGCCATATCATTAAGTATATAGTTACATATATTCTGCATCTAGCCTGATATATGTCAATATGTAAATAGTTACCCATGTTTTCCAAGTTATATTCCCTGTTATAATGTAAACTCAATTAGTCTTCTCTGATCTGAGTATTCTTTGTTAAATGTAAACCGCACTGATAACAAATAGTGCGGTATATAAGAATTGTTAAATAAATAAATAAAATTCCACTCGTTGGTTATGAAAATGTTATGGAATGTTATGATTGTTAATAAAGCTGTGACTAGATGATCCCAAAAGATTGAGTCAGTGTTATTTTTGGATGGGGGGCTGTGGAGGTTGGGAGGGGCTAGTGAGATTGGGGGGAGGGGGGTAAATGGGGGAGGTGGGGGGTGCAGGTCGAGCACCGGGTCAGACCTGCCCCGGTTACATCAGAGTACCCTCTTAAATCATAAAACCCCAGCTCCCAGCTACACACAATATACATATAATCTAAACTACATTTTACAAACAATAAATAAAAGTTTCAACAATCCCTATAATAAATAGTAAGACATTCATAAATTAGTCAAAATCACATACAGTGATTATCTCACAACAAATCACTTTTTCCTTTTATTCATGAATTATTAAACCCACATTTTTCTATAAAATCCAGCTATCAATTATGGCATTATTAATAATCAAATTACAAGGAGATATACAGTGCCAATGACAACCCTTCTCAGGAAGAAACCGTTTCCACATGTACCGAAGAGCAGTCAAAAAAGGATTCACCACAGACCAAGGGTCCAATGAGAATGTACCAGGGAACCCTCAGAGCTGCTTATATCATTCGTCAAGGGAATCTGAAAGGGATAGCGCATAAGTAAACTGACTCCAGAAAAGATAGAATCAAACATTAAAGCACAACTAATGTAAACAAACCTTCCGATATTTAAATTTCCTCCTGACCCATGTAAAGGAAGACTCTGTAGGCCACTCTGTGTCAGCACCAACGCAAGCACAAAATTTCACATGCCATTATTATACTGACTTAACACAGCTGACTGCCAAACTTATAGCAAATGCCATAAAATGCAGTTTCACCAGGTCCTGGCTTCCTCAGGGAAACTTGCCGAAACTAAAAACAAATTAAAATACCCATAATAAAACACACCATGTACTAACAACTAAGTATGTATATGTTTAATCCAGAAGCCTTACCACGAGTAAATCCCGGTCCCCAATCGAATTGCAAATACAAGGGAACAAGAGATGTCAAAAAATGCCATCGCATGCGCCTTTATAAACCAAATTGCCAATAGCAAATCAATAGAACCAATGCCATTCCACCTGGGAATTTAACCCTCCAGGTTCCACAGTATTCCAACGATATATAAATTGTTGTTCCCTGCGGCATAATTGCAGCTGAAAATTACCACCCACACCACCCCTAACTTGTAATAATACAAAATAACAAAACTCTTCTAACGAATGACCCTTCAATCGCCAATGAGAGACCAAAGTTGCAGACTAAACTCCACGGCGAATCACCAACAGATGTTCAATGATGCGTGTTTTAAAAGGGCGAGAAGTTTGGCCAATGTATAGCAATAAACAAGGGCATAAGACTACATAAACTACCCCGCTGGTTAAACAATCTGTTAAACCCCTTAACTCAAAAGTAAACCCCAGAGAGGGATGCTGGAAAGATTATATTTCCAAAGTAAGTGCACATTATTACACTTTTTATGTCCTCGATCCTGTAGAGGAACTTCATTATGATGCCAAGAACGGGAATGTACCAGTCGATCTCTCAATTTCCGCCCTCTGTGAAAGGAAAAAAATGGGAGGGTTCATAAAAATCGAATGAACCTTTAATATGTCCCAATGAGACAAAATGAGATCCCGTATATGGCATGCTTGTGTGGAAAAAGGTAAAACACAAGTCAAAGGAGGAACTTTTTCCTTATGTTGTTGAAAAGAAAGTCACTCACAGTGAACATGATAAGCCCGTTTATAAGCTCTACGTATCACCGTGTCTGGATAGCCACATTGTTGAAACTGCTTCTTCATATATGTTGTGCCTGTATAACATATTCCTCAAATGTAGAACATAACTTGCATAACCTTAAGAACTGCCCAACAGGAATATTATTGCACAAAAAATGTGGATGAAAACTATTATAATCCAGCAAACTATTCCGCTCAGTCTGTCGGCCAGCTCGTTCTGTAGACCATGGAGGTAGGAGGCCTGTAGGGTACAGTGATGTGAAGTCGTGAAGGCCCAGATCTGAAGGGCTTCTCTGCAAAGGGTTCGTGAACCAGTCCCACCTTGTTTGTTGATGTAGAACATGGCTACTTGATTGTCCGTTTGCAGTAGGACTGTTTTGCCGGAGATCATGCTCTGGAAGGTCTCCAGCGCATGCCTCATGGCTCTGAGCTCGAGGAGGTTTATGTGGCACTGTCGCTCCTGCGGCGAACAGGCTCCCTGAGTCCAGAGGTGGAGGCAGCCGACTGAAGAGGCATCGGTGGTGATAGTCAGTTGGTGTGCTGGTTGGGAGAAGGGTCTCCCGCATGTTAGATTCTTTCCCCAAGTCCACCAAAGGAGGGATGAGGTCACTGTTCTGTCCAGAGGAATGGCGGTCTCCAGGGACTGGGAGTGTTGGGACCAGCGCACCCGTAGATGCCACAGGAGGCAGCGCATGTGGAGCTGCACTAGGGGTACTGTCTGGGTGGCCAATGCCGTGTGTCCCAGGAGGCGGAGTACCCCTGCCGTAGGGGACCGTTCCGATCGCACAAGGTATGCTAAGTCTCTGATGGTGTTCACTCTCAACCGGGGAAGGAAGGCCTTTGAGCGGGAAGTGTCTATTAATGCTCCAATAAACTCCAGCTGCTGTGAGGGGTGGAGGTGCGATTTTGGGTAATTCACCAGAAACCCCAGGAATGTCAGCAGGGTGATGGTTGTTTGAGATGCGCGCTTGGCCTCCCTCGAGGAGGGTGCAGAAATAAGCCAGTCGTCCAGATAGGGGAAAACGCAGATCTCTTGTTTGCGGAGATGTGCGGCTGCCACTGCCACGCACTTAGTAAATACTGTCAGACGGGTGCCTGGGTGAGAATGTTCACAGTCTTGGCAAAGGCATATATCAATATGATTTGCAAGGGATTGTGGGAAGTGCAGTCCATTCACACTAGACACAGCCGCTCACAATAATTAGTTGTGCTTGAGTGTAAAGCCAATAAGATATTTATTTATGGGGTTATTTCTCCCAACACAGATATGCTTGGTAGCACATAAAACAGGATACTTGCTTTCAGTGTTAAACTTAGAAAAACAAAATCAGGAAAACAACAGCTGAACTTGTCAGGCAATCAAAGCAAAAGAATAAAGACCAGGATGGTAACAGAATGGTCTTTTCTGTAGGCTTTAGCTAATATTTTCTTAGCAGTGCCTCAATCAACAAACAAAACCCACAAAGTAGGGAAAAACTGTTCTTTTCAGGTTAACTTCTTATATCTTCACACATAGACTCAGAAGTGATTCTCTCAGAGCTCACAAGCAATTAGGTAAGGCTCAATTGCTAGCAGTTACCCAGCTGAAACCCCTTAGCTGGCTTACTTTCTACTGCGTGGCTCAAATTCTACTCAGGAGCTTTTCTGAGTAGATTAAAGAACAAGTTTGTATTTCTTTGTGATGGTTGTTGTACTTTGTAACAGTAAATTACCAAAGGAGTTTAGACAGAGAGCAATACATGTATTCACAGCCTGTATCTACCACCGCTCCCCCTTCTTCAACAATCATGGGTTCAATATCATGGATTGGCACAGAGGAATTTCTCAATGGAGCACTCTCAGGAGAATACTTGTTTCCCTGCTGACTTTCAAGGGTATAGCTAGGGCATAGATCAGTGTTCATACCTGAGCTTCCATTGCTGTTAGAGTTCCTCTCTAAATAGCCTGGCCAGTATGTAGTCCAGTTCTGATGTCCAGCCTTCCAATCCAGATCCCTGGATCTCTCTTCACATACCTTCTGGCACGGGTCCTAGGGTCCCTTCCAAGTGCAGCCGTCTCCCTCACAGGTACCGTCTGGAGATTCCTAGCTCTGCAGCACCACTCCTCTGGTCTTCCCCAGTCCAATGGTGTATGCTGGCCTTTTGAATGTCTCCCAGTATACGTACTGCTCTGGACTCCTTTAGACCTCCCAAATGCTTTTCTCTTCTTTCTTCCAAAGGGTTTCTTGCCCTCTCTGTCTGTCCACTCTGGCTTCTGCTTCTGATGATCCTCCAGATGATGAAGATGTCCAAGCTGAGGATATCCAAGCTGATTCTGAGGATGATTCTCTGTAGAATAAACTCTACCTTTATTCTGCTTAGATGAGTGCTCCACCCTAGCACAGCGCAGCTGTGCTGAATCAGGCCCTGCCCTTTGAGATGAGTGCTTGGGGATTACCTCATAGCCCTCTTGATTGAACACACGTTTCCCCACTTCAGCTCCTCTAATGGCTGTTGGAAACCTGGTGCATTCTGGGACTGGTAGTCTTTTATGGAAAAATTCTGTTTTCTTATTTCTACCAGAACTGACAGGTTGCTTGTTCAGAGTCACTTCACCTTTTCTATAGCTCCTTCCTGAGCTATGATAAGCTTCCTTATCACAATACCCGTGGTGCAGGAGATAGGCCGAATGGGAGGACTTTGTACTGGAAGTGTTTCCCAGCAGCTTGGAAGCGCAGGTACCGCCTGTGATCCTTGTGTATGGGGACATGTGTATATGCGTTCAGGAGATCCAGGGATGTGAGCCACTCCTTGTGTTGAATGAGGGGCAGGATGGTTCCGATGGAGTGCATCCTAAATTTCTCCTTGGCGATGAACAAGTTGAGTTTGCGGAGATCGAGGATGGGCCACATGGCCCCAGATTTCTTGGGAACTAGGAAGTACCTGGAGTAGAAGCCAGTGTTGGTTTCCGCCTCCGGGACAGGTTCTATGGCGTTGGAGGCCAGGAGGGATAGAATCTCCGTCTCTAAGGAGGAGGTGGACTGTTTGCAGCGTGGGATCGTCCATTGTAGAGGTGGCACAAGTTACGTTATCCAGTATCCGTTGGCGATGATTGCTAGGACCCATTTGTCCGTAGTAATGGACTTCCAGGCTGGCAGGAACATGGACAAGCGACCCCCCCCCCTCCCCCCGTAGGGAGGTTGGCCTCAGTCTTCCTGTCAAACAGCCCGATTGGTCCTCCCTGAAGCTGGATGAGATGTTTTTTGCTGTCTCCTTTCACGTTGGCGGGGCTTTTGCTTGTAGGACGCGTGAGAGGGTTGTGACTGTTGTTTATAGTGGGGCTGCTGCCATTTCCAGTAAGACCCGTATTGGCGCTTGGATGAGGAAAAAGAAAAGAGCTTCTGCTGGTAGGAGTTCTTGCGGATAGGCCATTCCAGGCCTTCGTCTGTGAGGGTCTGTAGTGTTGTGCAGTGGTCTTTCAGCGCATTGACAGTGTCGTTGACTTTTTCCCCGAACAGGGTATCCCCAGTGCAGGGGGCATCGGCAATGCAATCAAGTGTTTCCTCTCGCAGGCCTGAAGCTTTGAGCCAGGCGAGGCGGCGAGCAGAAATGGAGGTAGCCACAGTGTGGGCCGCCGCATAAAAGGCATCGAAGGCTGACTGCGCTTGATGTTTTGTACACTCCTGCAGGTCTAGAAGAGTGGCTGAGGCAGCTGCCTGCATCTCCTGGTTGGAGGAGGAAATGGTTGCTTTGAGCTTCTCTACCAGGGTGTCCTGGTACAGGGCTTGTTGAAGCTGGTGGACAGAGACTCTAGCACATAACATCAATCCCTGGAAGGTCTTTTTCCCCAATGTCATTGAGGAGTCTTAGTTCTTTGCCAGGCGGAAAGTTTGCTTGTGTCCGCGTGGATTTTGAGCGCTTGAGTGTGGACTCCATGACTATGGAGTGGTGAGGGAGTTGTGTCTTGTCAAATCCTGGAGGGGGCTGAACCTGGTATTTTACATCCAGTTTCCGAGATACCGGTATCCCCGAGGTGGGGTTCTGCCATAGGGTGAGGAGGTTCTCTTTTAGCAGAGGGTGCACTGGAAGATGCGCAGAGGGGCGTGGAGCCTCCAAGAATTTTCTTGAAGCTTGAGTTTCCGGTCGTTGGTCAGATGTAGGGCAGGCACAGGGGGGGGGGATGACTCAGGGCGTCTGCGATCTTACAGAGAAACTTGGCATAGGTCAGGTCCTCAGGGTTGCTGAGCAGATCCGCTGGAGGTGCAGAGAGCTCCTGATCTGCAGTCGGGGAGGGAAACCCCTGAAGCCACAGATTCTGGGGCAGCGTTGTCCTCTGTGTCACTGCGGGCAGGTCTGGAGTCTGGCGCGGGGGCGAATGAGGCGTCCTCAGAAGGAGCCAGGGAGGGGAGCTCACTGGAGACACGGTGGGGGGTTCCTGCTGTGAGGTCCATGGAGGAGTGAGCCCACAGCTCAAACAGGCCAGAGAGGAAATTTAAAAATTGGGTCGGTACCTCAGCTGCTCCGGTGGGTCTGGGGACCGTGCTGGAGGCCTCTGAGTGTTGAGGGAGTCTGGGTTGCCTTGGAGAGTAAGCTGCCTCTAAGGCTGCCTAGGGGGGGTAGCTGCAAAGCAGTCTTGCATAAGGCTTCTTGGGGAGGCATACCTGTTGGCCGTGTAGGCTGAAGCCTCATAGAAGTCACGTCCGCTGCTGTCACTGGAGGGAGAAAAGCTGGCAGGACTGCGGTGCCGGCAGCGACTCCAGTCTCCCCGTCGGTGCTACTTCCGGCCTCTCCGGGAGCCGTCTGATTCGCTTGTACTGCTGCTGCATTGGTGAGAGCAGCCCCCGTGGCATCGGCATGGGCCGAATCGATGTCTCTGCGTCGAGCGTGTTCGCCGGTGGTGGGAGTGTTGGCGCTGAGACCTGCTCCTCCTGCTTATCCTAGCGCCGGCCAATGGCGCTGTGGGGGGCTGAGCTTGGATCAGTGACCTCAGTCAAGATGGCCGCCGCCATGGGAGCCTCGTGGATCGACGGGGTCAGCGTTGCCTCGGGTTGCCGGCCAGTGGGGAGGAAAACCCCGGAGGGGGAAAGAGGTTCTGGAATAGAGCGGCTGCGGGAGGAGGCCAGGGTTGGCGCACCCGGAGCTGCTGAGGCTGCTGGCATCGCCGGGAGCAGCTGAGGGAGCGTGGTCAGAAGCTGCACCAAAGTGGAGGCGCTGGCAGGGCTCAGAATGCTGCCGGGGACTCCAGAGAGGGCAAGAGGCGGTGATCCTGGGAACAGCTCCCGAAGCGTGTCCTTTCCTGATTTTCTTGCCCTTGGGGACATGCGAGCGCAATGCGTGCAATCCTCCACCTTGTGAGAGACTCCCAGGCATCGATCATGGAGGTCAGTAGAATTCATCTTTCTGGAACAGCCAGGGCATTTTTGAAAACCCGGTTTTGGCTGTTTGCTAGGCATCTTGATTGCAGATCAGAATTGTGTAGGAGAGACAAGTTATCCATCTTGCTGGCAAGGCAGAAGAAGTAAAAGTGGCTGGCTAGGGGTAGGGCCAGCTGAACATGCCCAGAAGGGAAACGTCTTCTGGGCTAGAGAGAGACTACTTCCGTCTTCGGCGCCATCGGATGACTTCATCCTGCTTGTCCTAGAAGAAGGGTTGTCATCAGCACTGTATATCTCCTTGTAATTTGGTTATTAATAATGCCATAATTGATAATTGGATTGTATAGAAAAATGGATAGAAAAATGTGGGTTTAATAATTCATGAATAAAAGGAAGAAGTGATTGTTGTGAGATAATCACTGTATGTGATTTTGATTAATATATGAATGCCTTACTATTTATTATAGGGATTGTTGAAATTCTTATTGTATTGTTTGTAAAATGTGGTTTAGATTATATGTATATTGTGTGTAGCTGGGGTTTCATGATTTAAGAGGGTACTCTAATGTTAAACAATATATTCAAAATATTGCACTATTTTTGTTAATGTAATTTTTGGAACACACTGTCAATTGGATTTTTGAGGGCAATATGATATTATGTGTGTGTATATTTTGAAGATGTTATCTGAATGTGGTATCTGAATGTGTTTATATATTTTTTTGCATTGTTTTTTTGTTTGGAGGTATTTACAGCCATGGGAGAAAGACTATACATTTTACTCCAATCCACATAAAATGTATTCACACAGTGATTACAAGCTGATACCCTACTCATGATCAGAAAAGGTGAGAGAGAGGTAGAAGTGGAGAAATATGTGTTGTCTGACCATGCTTTGGTGCTCATGATTCTGTCACTGGTTCCGGGCAGCAAGGGCTTCATCTGGAAACTGAACTCATCTTATTACCCTAGGAAGGAGTTTCAGGAATTTGTTAGGAAAGCATGGGTGGAATTTGAGGGCTTCAATAAGGGTTCTGTGGAGTCAAACACTTGTTACTGGGAGGCAGTGAAGGCTGTGATGCGAGGACATATTATGGGATATATAAGTGCAGACAGGAAGCACCGTGAACGGCATCTTCAGGATTTAACGAGATAGCTCAATGACTTCCAGAGGCGACATGTCAGCAAGTTGGAGGAGAGTGATAGGAAGCAGCTGAATGAACTAAAGAAACAAATTAATGACCTTACTTATATGGGCGCAGCATGACATTCTTACATAAATACAAACTGCATCGATGAGGTAATCAGGTGGGTAAATTGCTGGCTCACCTGGTACAAAACAGACAGGGGAAAAAATAATCTCGCAAATTAAGAATGCTAAGGTGGAGGTGAAGGCAAAAGCACAAGAGGTGGCTCAGTGTTGTTTTGATTTTTGTCAGTTACTCTATGCTAGTGGGTCGGATAATACCACCCAATGCAAGGAGTTCTTTCAGAGCTTGCGGCTCCCTCAGCTCACAGGGGAAGAGACACAGGTTCTGAATAGGCCGATCACTGCAGTGAAAATACAGGATGTTATTAAAAAATTGAAATTAGCAAAAAGCCCAGAACCTGACAGCTTGGGAGCTGAGTTTTATAAAATCATGTCTGACTTGGAAGGGGGGCCTTGAGGGAAATGTATGAGTCGGTGCTATGGAAAGGCATTAGCAAAGGTATGGGCATATCAACAAACTCGCCCTCCTTGACCTCCAGCAACAAAGATTCCACCCCCACCATGGAGTAGAAACACGAATGCTCTCCCTCCTAAACACTCTCATAAAAGGAATTCAAAACACTAAATTAAGGATACATCCTGATCTTCCTAGACATCTCTGCCGCATTTGATATTGCAACAATACCATCCTCCTTCAATGACAACAATCCACTGGAATTAAAAACACAGTCTTACAATGGTTCCAATCCTACCTAACAAACAGACAACAAATAAAACTAGGAGCCACCATAACCTCCCCCTACCATCAAACCCAAGGCATACCACAAAGATCCACCTTGTCATCACTCCTACAAACTATATCTGCAGCCACTCTGCCCAATCATCAAATTGCACAATGTCCACTTCCACATCTATGCCAATGACATCATGCTCTATGCTCCATTCAACACTATGCAACCTACCTCTACAAACCTCCTACAATGCTTCTCGGAAGTATCCCAATGGCTAACAAGAAACAACCTGTCAGTTAACTACAAGACAGAGGTCCTATTCATTACCAAGGTCAACTCTTTCACTCCCCCTACCTCCATTACACTGAATAACATCCAAGTAAAAGTTCAACCTGAAGTGAAATACCTCAGCATTACTATGGATCAACATCTCACTTTCACACTGCAAGTAAATAAAACCCCTAGATTAATATACCACAAAACAAAAACCCTGCAGCATCTATGTCCACTCCTTGAAACACTGCACTTTGATTCAGTTCTCCAAGCCATAATACTACCGCACCTCGACTATTACAATTCCATCTACCAAGGCCTACCACAATCCACCCTACTACCCCTATGCACTGTGCTGCATACAACTGCACATATTCTATAAAGGAGCATCGAAGCACGACCACATTACACCCATCTTGAAGAATCTGCACTGGCTCCCCTTGAACAGCCAGATCAAATACAAGATTGTCCTTCTGACCCACAAGACAATCCACTGCCACCCCTCAACCTATTTACCCACCCTACTCCAGACCCTTCCATCCAGCAGAGCCAGAAGACAGTCCAGAATGAACAAACTCATCATCCCGCACGAAAAAACAAAAAGCAACCAACAAACCTGCGCAAGAGCCTTTGAACTATATGCACTCAAAATCTGGAACGCGCTAAAGACCTTCCTGTTCATTGACCACTATGGCCCCACCATGTAACCCCCCCACCCCGCACTACCAAATGTAAAGAAGCACACTGCCAAGTGTAACTAAGTATCAAGCTAAAACAACCACATTCTGCCAGCCCCCCAATTGTTTATAAGTTAAACTGAATGTACCTAACCCAACCCCCTATTCTACCACTGTATATAATGCAACCCAACCCACATATGTGATCCATGCACTATGTATATAAGTTAACGTTTTAGGTACACCGCTTTGATACAGTGAAAAGTGGTATATAGGCATAAATAAACAAACATTGCACAACAGATCTTGGGAGAAGACCTGGTTTCATTTTTCAGTAATATGTACACATAGCTAACAAATGTGGCACGCCAGGAGACCCAATTCAGGTTACTTCACAACACCTTTACAACTCGAGCACAGAAAGTATGGATGAACTTGTGGAAGACGCAAGGCGAGGAGGGGGACATTGTAAATGCTTGCACTCGTTTAAAGTGTATACCAATCTCTATGGGGGGCAAGCGCTAGATGAGCTTTCTAATAATATGGGACTCCATACTGTGTGGACATACAGCTTACTGCTGCTGGGCATGTGGATGAGCTGGAAAGTTTAAAACTCTTTAAGGTATAGCGAAAGTTTCTGCATGCAGGTCTATTTGCAGTACAGAAATTGATACTTTGTGCTCGGGTGGATGAACAAGGGGTGGGTACTGGCCAATGATGATATCTGATGACTGAGATTGCGAAGTGTGCGTTGCATACTTACATCTGTAATAAGCAGAGAGAGTACTATGAGCTGTTGAATGAATTACAGAAGTGCATGGGGCTGCGGGAGCTTGATGAAGAGTCAGAGAGGAATAAGCATGAGGAGAAGGGTGAGGGTTTGGATGAGAAGTGACAGTGGAGTGTAGGAGTGAAGTTGCTATGTGCAGGGGAAGTGTTTGATGTATGCAGGTGAGGCAGTGGAGAAATGAGTGGTATGAGATGTGTTTGGGGGGAGAAACACTGAAAAACAAAGGCATAGCGGAGTAGCATAGCTAAGTTGCACATGTACGATATGCACTATAAAACTGTAAAACAGGAGTGACATGTTAGAGTAATATTATGGGATGTTGATAGATATAATGTTGTTGGGCTCTGCTCTGACTGTGTGTCACTGAAAAATAAAATTTAAAAACAAGACAATAAAAACAAGATTAAATATATGCCATCTGGAAAAAATAAGCTAACCACCAAATAATCTGTAATAGGCTGCAATGAAACAGAAAGACCATTCCACAAAACAGGAGCTGCAACTGAAAAAAACCCTACCATTCACAGAAACTGTGTGTCCCAAAAGAAGGGAGGGCATCTCCAACAGACCTAGTGATGCTGAACGCAACGTTCATACAGGCAATACTCAAACAAAAATCCTCAACTTAAAAATCATACCACCACATTTAAATGCCACCCAATAATACAATGGCAACCAATGGAGTTCCCACAACAGCTGAATATGATCAAACTTTTGTGCACCACACATTACTAAAGCAGCTGAGTTCTGCGCAAGTTGAAGAGGATGAATCATACTACTTATTCAATCAAACCTTTTTTTATGATCCATTGGTTGTTTTACGCTGCAAATTTAGTTACTCCCTCAATCCCAGCTTCCCAGAACACCAAGTACATTTATCCCAAGACTGGTGACTATATAAATCAGAAAATATCGTTCACTGTTCTTTGTGTATGGAAACAATAACTAGCAAATGAGGTCTCAGTTTAAAATAACACCGCTACACCTGGGCTCACACTCATTGGCAGCATTGGTGTTGTATCACATCAATGACCTCTTGCAAATTTCATGAAAATAAATTCTTAAACAACAACGATCTTGAAGATATCATACTGTCCAGATAATCACAATGTTGTACTCATCTTTAAAGAAAGGACCAGATGAAATCTTCCCACACTCTTTCAATCCCAACGTTCAGTCCCAGTACCAGCAGACGTTTCACATGTTTTCATCAGGGAACCTATACACAACTCTGATGCTGCCCACGTTTACTCTCATTCATACACCGGCTATCACAAATCCTCTGCCAGTGGAAAATGAATTTCTATGAATTTAAGAAAGCTTAAGCAAACAAACCAACACAAAGTCAATATTGCACTACTGATCTCAATAGATCTTAGGAGGAATTTTTAAGAACAGCAGGCTCCTTCTTTCCGATAGCAGCTGTCAGTGAGATGAACGTCTCTAGCATAGATCTAGCTCTCTATCAGCACCAAAAAATAATGGTAGCTTCCCCTTAGTGGAACATCACTATAAACCTCAGGGCAAAGGTTGTCAACTCTGCACTGTTCCCTCTAAGCTGTGCGCGAGCACACATACTTTACAACAGAGCGCACAAAAATTATGGTTCTGATTCTGATAGAAAACAACACAGATGTCTTAAAATTTAAAAGTTGTGACTGTAATTAGTAGAAATTTTCCGCTTCATTTAGTAATCGTCTTATTTTCATTTAATTTGATTAAAATCAGTGTGGTGTACATACTGTATTCTGACGTGTAGTCAAATTTTAAAGTATATAACTCCAAGTGTCATTATGTGGCGCACAAAAATTTAACCTTCCTTCAAAAGCTGCACAGCTGATATTTTATGCGCACACAGCCTACATAAAATTAGAGGGAACATTGCAACTCTGTCCTCGGGAAACACCCAGCCAGTCAGTTTTTTAGGATAACCACCATGCATATGCTTGAGAGAGATTTGCATGCAAATCTCTCATATGCATATTTATGGTGGTTATCCTGAAAACCTGACTGGCTAGGTGCGTCCCTAGGACTGGGTGAGAAAAAAAAACATCACTAAGACTAGCCTTGCTTTAAAATTACAGTAAGTCCTTCCTGAGTTCAGTGCCCAAATGTCACGGTGATCATGATTTCACAAAGTAATACTCTAAAACTTTACAGACAACCTCAAATATAGTCATGTCACAAGCATTCGAATACCTGCACTATTTCACAAGCAACAAATTAAAAGGTAGGCAACCATCAAACAGTATAAATAAACTTCAGTATCAAACTATTATTGTCTTTCAATTTTATTTTAACACCAATAGCGCATAAAAAGTCTGAAGAATAAATTAGCATAAAACAAACTTTTAAAGAATTTACAGTCGCCTGCACTAGCAGAAACAGAGATTTCGCTCCTACTCCGTTTGCACGGATAACCTGCAAGGCTCTATTCAGTCAAAACGCTCCGAAATAAAAGGCGGAATCCAACCGTCCCTTACCACTGAAGAGAAGCCATCTTCCAAGTCATGTGATTGCTGCTACTAACCTTTAACCTTTTACGCGTCCAGCCCTGCGACTGGCTCGTTCCGCCATTATATGAGTGGCGCAGAACCCCCGATGTTTCAAACAGGACTCATATGATAAAGCAACAAAAACAAAAAACTATTTTGAAAAAAAAAGATAATAAAGCCCATCGAAGTTTCAGTCGCCCCGGCCCACCTTTACCAAAGATGGTGGTGGTTTCATTTTGGTGCGCGCTGTGTTGGAGTCACATTCTGTGGTTCGGAGGTTTTGTTTTGTTTTTAATAGGATTTGAATGCATTTGCCAAAAGCGTGCAAATGTTTTATCTTCTCTTAATAGAAAGGGCAACAACTCCTTTGCAAATGATTAGCCGCCTTCTATCAAAACGAAGAAAGCGTTCATGCATCGGAAAACATTGAAGCTTTGAGCTACATTACCCAGTTCCAAGACAGAGACGAAGGTCAGAGTAGCGTAGTAGCTGTAGTCCCCGATTTTGTCTATTGATCACTGCGTTAAGTTTCCTATGATCCAAGAGTAATCTTATCACCAATCCAGGACTAGCTAAGAGTCTACTACCTCCTGGACATGGGTAATTTAGCAATAGAACAGGATATGTAAATGCCAGACCAGCAATCCTTTTATATTACTAGGAAACATTTGAAGGGGGGGGGGGGGGGTGGTGGAGGGGACGACGACGACTGATTCTCAGCTAGCTACACTATGCAGCTATCCATATCGTTAGAGAGTGGTTGGGTCTCCGTGAAGCAATGCTGTTACTTCCTTTGCACAGGTGTTTTAAGGGGCAAGTTGCCCCAACTGTTACATATGTATTAACACTGAGGCTAAAGGTATTTTGTTCTGAAATGTCTATGTATATTGTTTTCTTTATGTAAGTGTGTTTAATATACCACCCTTGGTACAAACATAAGAGATGCCATACTGGGTAAGACCAAGGTCCATCAAGTCCAAGATCCTGTTTCCAACAGTGACCAATCTAGGTCATAAGTACCTAGCAGTTTCCCCAAAAGACACAGGTTCTGCAATGCTTGTATTGGGTCAAGCAGTGATAGCCTGGGTCCCTTTTTAATAATGATTTATGGACTTTACCTCCAGGAAATTGTTCAAACCTTTTTTAAACCCAGCTACACTAACAGCTTTTACTACATCCTCCAGTAACAAATTCCAGAAATTTGATTATATGTTGAGTGAAAAAAAATCATTTCTCTTATTTGTCTTGAATAGTTAACCCAGTAGCTTCATTGCATGTCCCCCTAATCTTTCTATATTCTGATGACATAAAAAAATCAATCTACATTTACCCATTTCACTCCGTTCATTAATTTATAGACTTCTGTCATATCTCCACTCAGCCGTCTCTTTGCCAGGTTAAAGAACCCTAACCTTTTTAGCCTTTCTTCATAGGGGTATCCTTCCATCCCCTTTACCATTTTGGTGGCTCTTCTCTGAAACCTTTTCTAATACCACTATATCATTTTTAAGATACACCAACCAGAATTGCACACAATAGTCAAGGTGCAGTCACACCATAGAACGATACAGAGGCATTATAATATCCTTTGTTTTATTTTCCATTCCTTTCCTTATGATACCTAGCATTCTATTTGCTCTCTTGACCATCGCTGCACACTGGGCAGAGAATTTTAATATGTTATCCACAATGACACCTAAATCTTTTTCCTGGGTGGTGATTCCTAATGTGGAACCCTGCATCATGTAACCATAGTTTGGGTTGTTCGTCCCTAGGTGCATAACTTTGCACTTGTCCACATTAAATTTCATCTGCCATTTTGATGCCCAGTCTTCCAATTTATCAAGATCCTCTTGCAATTTTCCACAATTCTCATGGGTTTTAACAACTTTAAATAGTTTTGTGTCATCTGCAAATTTGATGACCAGGAAAAGGGAATAATGAGTGAGGTTATTTATGAAGGCAGCAAAGTGGATGGAAAATATGGACTTGGCAACAGAAATTAAGCTGGAGAAAAACTGATAGAATTCTGCAAGACCAACAATCTATTCATCTCAAACACCTTCTTCCAGCAACACAAGTGGCAACTGTACACGTGGACTTCACCCAATGGATTACACAAAAATCTAATTGACCACAGCTATGAAAGTCAATGATGGAAAAGCTCAATAACATCAAGACACAACCTGGAGCTGACTGTGGTACAGATCAACTTTTTTTTTTTTAGTGCCTTCAAGTCAGTGCTGACTCCTGGCAACCCAGCAGCCTCAGGCCTTTTCTTATGCAAACTCAAGCCAAGTTGAAAAAGAGCAAGACACTCATGAATGTAGCAAAACTCGATCTTAAGAATATACCACCGGAATTTAAAGACTACCTGCAAAATTGATTTGCTGCTTTAGATACAAATCACAGAGCACCAGAAGAGTTATGAGATGACATCAAGAAAGTTGTGCTCTAAGAAAGTAAGAAGTCTCTACAAAAGGTGAAAAAGCAAAAACAGCCAACATGGATGACTGAAGAAACTTTGAAAATTGCCCAGAAGCGCAGAGAAGCTAAAGCAAGAGGAGAAAGAGGCAATCACAGAACTCAACAGAAATTTCAAATGCACAGCAAGACAAGAAGTACTACAATGACACATGCAAGGAAATAGAATCAAACTATTAGAGGAAGAACAAGATCAACTTTCTTAAAGCTATGCGAGTTACAAAGAAAATTTAAGCCTCAAATTGTAATATTACAAGATGCTCAAGGATCCATGTTAAATGATGCTGAGACGATCAAGAAAAGGTGGAAAGAAAATACAGAGTCATTATGCTATAAAGATCAAGTGGACCAAAAAACATTTCAACCTGTACATTATGATCAGGAAACCATTTGGTGATGAAAGAAATCGAAGCAGCACTGAAAGCACTATCAAAGAACAAAGCACTGGGCATTGATGGCATTTCCATTGAAGTATTACAGCAATTGTATGCAACTGTTGCCATACTTATAGGGCTCTGCCAGGAAATTTGCAATGGATTCAATATGGGACATTTTCACTTGATACAGGGCCTTTGAGAGGCCCGAAACATGCATGTCGTGCAAGCTGCAGGGCCGGCCTGTCCATTGAGTGAGAATGTTTTTTGCACAGGGCCCCGCGTTTCAGGGGGCCCCGCGCAAAAAACATTCTGATCTAAAAGTAAAATTTAAAAAAAAAAAAGCTGTCTGCTGCCGCCACCACAGCAGAATCGAGTGTGCCGCGGGGCCCCCCCCCCCCTGCCCAGCAGAGCCTGCCCTCCCTTGTATCATCTCTCTTTACAGCTGCAGTCACACGCGCCGGCTTTCAGAGCGCAAGGGGAGAGTTTCTGTTCCAGGAGATCAAATTTTCGAGGTTGAGAGTTGTGTCATTGAGGAGTGGGCGGGTCTCTGACAGGATGAGCTCTCTATTGAACGATCGGAAACTTCTTGCTTATGTTCTTGCGGTGCTGCTCAACCTTCTGTTATCCTGCAATTGCTTGATGTTAATGGGTATCTGGAAGTTGATTAGCTTGTGGTCCGACCAAGGTACAGAGGTAATAGACATCACAAGGTCGTGGCTTGGATCAAAGACTGTCAGTGGAGCAAACAACATGTCAAGAATATTTCCCTTTTTATGCGTGGATTCCTTGATTATTTGCTTGTATCCCAGATCCTCAATAGCTTCTAGGAGGGCGGAAGCCTGATTATGTTGCAGAGATGGGAGATTGAAATCTCCCAGTATCCAGTTTGGTTTGCTGGGCTTGTGGATGTTGGCAGCTAGGTCTAAAATAGTAGGGAAGATCATCCAGGGAGGATGAGGGGGCTCTGTATAGCAGGTTGATAGAGTACTGTTTGTTTGCAATGGATACTATATCCAAGTTGCTTGTGCTAGTGGAGTCAATCGTATGGAAATGTAGGTCCGTCTTGGTGAGAGTATGAGCGCTCCTCCTCCTCTCTTATTTTCCCTATGTCATGTGTGTATAGAGAAGTTGGAGGGTAGGAGTTGGTTGAGGAGGACATTGTCCTCATATGATAGCCAGATTTCAGTGATCATGGAGGGAAATTATGTCTGAGATAACCGGCCATTTCTTACGGATTGAACATGCATTTATGAGGGCACATTTTAGGCTTAGTGAATGAGGGGTTTCATCTTGTTTAGTTTTCTTAGATTGTTGGAGTGCAATGTGTAGCAAGTGAGAGTGACATGTGTGGGCTTCACCTTTTGGATAATGATAGGGGGCCCCTGACCATCTTCTCCCATGACTCTGAAGGATTGGAATTTGACTGGATGAGGGGGAAAGGGCAAGGGAGTTACCGAGCCAACCTACGAGGAGGAGATAACAACTGACAAAGGCAGTGAAGGGGAAGGCCATTTGGTCTCTTCTGTTGTGCGTGGCTGAAGGAAGCGTGTGGGCGGATCAGTTGTTTAAATGATGCTATTATAGCAGGCAGATAGGTACACCAATTTGACTGGTAGAACAACACAGAAGGTAATTTGTTAATTTACATGCAGTCAGGAATGCATCATAGGTATACAATTATAAAACTGGTATCAGTTATGTAGAACATATGTTTGTTCTGACAAGCATATGGCATAGATACAAATCAGAAGACATATATGATTAACAGGCAATAATGTAAATCGCGAAAAACAGGTATATACACAGGCAGTTCTATTAAGCAGTCAGGTATCAACAATTAGTTATTAACAAACTGACATTTAGTGTGGTTATGAAATTTAGCCAGGCGACGAGACTGAATCATAGTTAGCATAGTCCCGATGGGCCGGGTCTGAATTATGAGTATGACTAGGATCAAGATCTCTGGATGTTAGAGTACCTGCTTAACTTGTTGGAGGATTGCGGTCTTTCCTGAGCCTGCTTTCCCTAGTTCAGCTTCACCAGCTTGTGTTCCGTTACCGCCTATGGGTCCCCGCCAAAGGGCCCTCTGGCAAGGCCCTCAGACACGGGCCTGCCAGGCGTGGTCCCGCCTGACAGCAGCTTCTTTTTGGTGTGTGGCTCCTCCTCTCACAGCCCCGATTGGGCTGGAGTCCCTGAGTGGGAAGGCTGACAGGCCCACTCAGGTGCTCGACCCCGATCGGGGGAGCTAAAAGATGGCTGGATGCTTCTCTGATGTTCCTGCCAGACGGCGGCTTCTTTTTGGTGTGTGGCTCCTCCTCCCACAGCCCCAATGGCAGGGTACAAAGCTGCTGCGGGCTAGTGCACTAGTTTCAAAGCCCAATCGGGTGCCACTGGCATGACATTTATATTCAACCAATATGTGACATAATCTGCAAATTCAACATTGAATTTAGAATACATGCAGATGACATCATGCTATTCACACCATTCAATACACAAGACCCTAACTATGAGAACATCATCAGCTGTTTCAATGAAATCTCACAATGGCTCAACTCTGTGAACTTTTCAATTAACATAAAAAAAACCAGAAGTCTTGATAATTTCCAGGAATAAATTATTCTCACCGCCTCAACAACTCCTAGTAAATGGTGCTTCCCTCACTATCAAAAAAGAAATAAAATACCTAGGTATTCTACTTGATCACAACATATCAACATAATGAGAACAATATACAAGACCCGAATGATACAAAACCTGAGACCTCTACTATCCACAGATGATTTTCACACAATAGCACAAGCATTTATCTGCCCACACTTTGATTTCAGTAATATAATACTATAAGGTCTACCTAAACAAACCCTCAAACCACTCCAAATAGCGCAAAACACAGTAGCTCGCACAATGAAAGTCGCAAGATTTGAACACATAACCCTAATTCTGTTCCAACTACATTTGTTTCCACTCTCTCAAAGAATCAAATTCAAAGCCATCTTGACTATATTCAAGATTATAACCAATATTTCCCCTACATTTCTGACCTCATTAATTCATACTCAACAGGAAACAAGAAGTAGGAGGAAAAATATGAGAAACCTACTAGCCACATCAATGGCATCAAGAAAAACAAACCTATCAACCACAAACAGAGCTTTCTCATTGTACGCACAGACCCTCTGGAACTCTTTACCCAACTACCTAAGAGAGAGATAAAAGATCTTTCCATATTCATGAAAAAGCTCAAAACTGCATGGTTCTCTGAAGCGTGCCAGACAATAATTGACAAGCAAGTCTCAACAACCCAGAACGGTAATTCATCCATCAAGTAAAGCAGGGGTCACCAACCTCCAGAGGGCCGCGGGCCGCACAGCCGACTACCGGCAGACTCGCGGGCCGCACACCCCCCCCCCCGCGAAAAAAAAACCTGCTCATACCTGTAGTTTTATTTTTCCATGTCAGCTCCCTCCCTTCTTCTGCAGCCGCGGCTCCCTGCCTCTTAGGGAACCGCGACTGTGCTTGTAAAATCATCGCGGAGCCCTTCCTGTTTTGACGGGCTCCGTGCAGCATTGTCCCGCCTCTAAAGGAAGTTGTTTACCACTTCCTTTGGAGGCGGGACAATGCTGCACGGAGCCCGTCAAGACAGGAAGGGCTCCGCGATGATTTTACAAGCACAGCCGCGGTTCCCTAAGAGGCAGGGAGCCACGGCTGCAGAAGAAGGAGTTGGTGAGTTTGCCTTGGCGGGCCACACCGGGTTGGAGTCTCGCGGGCCGCACGGAGCGACCTCGCGGGCCACAGGTTGGTGACCCCTGAAGTAAAGTAACCCTCAACAATGCACCCTCCATAAAATTTACCCTTAAATGTAAATAGTTGGCCATTACATACTATAGTGGTGTGCAAAAGTTTGGAATCACTTGTAAATTTGACTTTTTTCCAACTTCGTGACCTTACATCTTAATTTCTTTTTCCTCCCAGTGGCTTTTTCTGTGTATCTCATAATAAGTGATAGATTTGGCTATTAGGGCCAACTTTAAGTATTGGTTTGGCCCTTATTTTCTGAGTTTGTTCCCCATAGTTGTCATGTTGATAGATTTTCTGTGAAAATCACGTAATGTACATCATTGGCCAACGATATATTATTGTAAGTATGCTTTAAAATATTATGGACGCACACCAAGTTTCCTTCAAATTAATGTATGTGGCCTTGAAAAAGGCCGTTTTTATGTGTCAGTGATGGCTCAGTATTTGATGGGCCACCCTTTGTTCTTGATCACCTGACTGCACCTCGTCGGCATTGAATGAACCAGTCTGACAAGGTGATCTTGGTGACAACGCGGTTCCAAGCTGCAATGAGTGACTCAATCAGCTCACGCTTTGATGTCGGATGCCTCTTGGATATTTCCAAGGCCACCTCGTGCCACAGGTTCTCAATTGGATTCAGATCTGGAGACTGGGCAGGCCTGCCCATTGACTTGATGTTGTTCCGCTGCTTCCAGATGATCACCTGACTGGAGCGATGGCAGGGTGCATTGTCATCTTGGAACAGGAACTGTCCAGGAAACAGCTGGTGTGCTGATGGCACCATGCACTTTTGCAGTATGGTGATGTATTTGGCCACATTGACCATTCCATCGACGATGTGAAGACGTCCAATGCCACTGGCAGCCATGCAGCCCCAGACCATGACCTTCAAAGGATGCTTAACAGTGAGGTTGAGACACTCTGGCTTGAATTCCTCTCCAGGAAATCTCCTCACATAGGTATGGGCCTGGTCACCAAACAGGCAGACGGTGCTTTCATTGCTGAATAGCACTTTTTCCCACATTTCAGTCGACCAGGTTGAGTGCTTTCTCACCCACACGATCCGATTGCACCTTTGTATGTCAGTCATCCGTGGCTTATTCCATGCTTTGCAGCCCCAGAGACCAAACTGCAGGCACTGGCGATGAACTGTTGATAAGCTGACACTGACCTCACTCTTGTCTGACCACTCTCGAAGTAGCTGAGGAGAGGTCAACTTGCGACTAGTCGGTGAAATGCATCGTAGTGCGTGGTCCTGGCGTGATGTTGATGCACGTGGACGACCTGAACGAGGCTTGTCCACCACTGAACCCGTTTCTTTCTTCTTCTGTACAATCTTAACAGCGCTCTGACTGCAGCCAACTTTCCTGGCTGACGGCTTGAAAATCCTTCCTCGCTCATAAAGGACACACGAACACGCTCCTCCAACGTCAGGGTCAGAGTCATCTTCATGGTCGATCCAGAAAGCGTATGAAATTCAAAAATTCTGCTTGTTTTTATAGCTGCACTGTTGGCTAGATATCAGCATTGTGATTGGTTAGTGAAACCAGCCTCCTGATTGGTCAGAAATAATGTGTGCATATTGGATAATCTCAATCCAGTTTTGACGCAGGATCCACAAAAATCACAGTAGCTATCTCCCAGTGTCTGTAAAGTATTTAAATTGGAAGCAAGGAATGAAAAAAAGTCAACTATAATAGCCAAATGTATCCCTTTTAATGTGGTAGAAAGATGAATATGCTGGGCTAACGCAAAATTTAAAAAAAAGTTAGAAAGTACAAAAAACGCAGAACTCACAAGTGATTCCAGACTTTTGCACACCACTGTATACTACAGGCCATAGAGTTTGTTGTATCCTATACTTGTATACTTTATGTACTAAACTTGTAAATATGTTTCATGTTCTATGTAAACTGCTCAGTGCAGTAAGAGTTGAGTTATCTGTAAACCGCCTTATGTGATAAAGCAGTATATAAAATCCTTAAATAAATTTTATGTATTTATTTAAAAGGATTTCTATACCACCTTTTCCTACAAACAAGGTGGTCTACACAGCAAACAATCAACAAAATACTGTGTCTAGTGTGTGTATGCATTGAGCAGTGAGTGCATGTGTGTGTAGATGGTTGTTGATTCTTAGTGAGCTATTTACAACGTGCACTATTTACAATACTATGTACATCAGAACTTTATTTCAATACTATGATCGTGTCGCGAGGGGGGGGGGTTGAGCTGGGGTATTGTCTGTTGCATAGTTTAAGTGATGTCACCATAGTGCTCTATTAAGAGGGTCGTTTTTAGCAGTTTCCTAAAGTCCTTAATATCTGTTGTTGACCGTAGTTCATCAGGGAGGGCGTTCCAAATTGTTGGTGCTGCCTTTGATAAGGCTCGTTTTTCGGTGTCCTTGCGTAGCTTGAAGTCTCTTGGTGTGTTGACACGGTTTGATGTGCCTTTCCTCCTCGGTCTTGTGCTGCTGTCGGGTTGTATGAGTGGGTGTAGGCTGAAAGCTGATGACTGTTGTTTGATCTTGAAAATGTTTATGATTGTCTTGTATCTGATGCGGGAGCTGATTGGTAGCCAGTGGAGCTATTTTAGAGTGGGTGTGATGTGTTCTTGTCTTGTGGTTCCAGTTATTATGCGTGCTGCTGTTTTTGCACCAATTGCAGTGGCCTGAGTGTCTGTTTTGTTAGGCCAAGATAGATTGGGTTGCAGAAGTCTAGGATTGGGGTTATTAATGCCTGACAGACTGTGCGGAAGTGTTCCTGAGAGAGAAGGGGCTTGAGGCATCAGACTAGACTCATCCTGTGGTATGCATTTTTGGTGGTTCTGCTGATGTGGGACTGAAGGTTCAGTTCTTTGTCCAGGGTCACTCCAAGGTATTTCACTTCTGGTTGTATGGGTATGGTTGTATTGTCTAGCTTGATGTTGCGAGGAGGGATGAAGTCGGAGTTTCGTGTGATGATTAGTGCCTCGGTCTTACTGTAGTTTATGATCAGGTTGTTGTCTTGAAGCCAGCTGTTTTTTATTTATTTATTTATTTACAGTCTCTTATATACCGCACTATTCACCATCAGCGCGGTTCACATGGAACAAAATGCTCAGTACATTTAACACGTATGAGTTTACAGGTAACAGGGCATAAAAAACTTGGATAACCGGGGTAACTATTTACAAAACGTACTACATGGCATCATATGTTCATGTGCTTGAGACATTTCAGTTATCTTGTGTTGTCGAGGGTGATAGGTGTGTATATCATTATGTCATCCACATAGATTGTGTATTTTATCCTGTGTTCTTTTATGATTCTGCATATTGGCTGGATGTAGATGTTAAATAATAGTGCTGATAGGGTGGATCCTTGAGGTATACCTTGTGTGACCTTTATGGGTCGGGATGTGTTGGGACCGATCTTGACCTGTATCTGTCTGTCTGTTAAGTAGGAGTGGAACCACCTCAGAGTGGCTCCGTGTAATCTGATGTTCTGAAGTCTTGTTAGTAGAATTCCGTGGTCCACTGTGTCAAATGCTGATGAAATGTCAATGAAGATCATGAGTATTCCGTTCTTGCTGTTGTCTATGAGGTGTAGTATGTCGTTAAATAGGTATAACAAGAGTGTTTCGACTCCGTAGTTGGGGCGGAAACCGTGTTGGTTGAGGTCCAGTTGTGCGTGGTTGTCGATGTGGTCATGTAGCTGATATTGTACCGCTTTCTCAATAATTTTAGCCAGTAGAGGGATGCTTGAGATGGGTCTGTAGGCTGCTGGGTTGTTCTTGTCGAGTGGTGGATTTCTTCGGGATTGGTCTTATTGTGGCGAGTTTTAGCTGGTCTGGCATGATTCCTTGGGTTAGTGAACTGTTCACTATGTTGTGTATGGTGTGTATGAAGTTTGACTGTCGCCTTAATCCATGTAACTGGGCATGGGTCTGTTGGGGCCGTGCTTGTATTGAGTGCGGTGATAATGTGTGAGAGCTGCTCTGTGGATGGGGTGCTGAATTTGTCCCAAGTTTTTCTTGGGGGGGGGAGGGTTGGTTTGCTGCTTGTGTCTGTTTTCCGTTGTAAAGATGCATGGAATTTTTCTTGGATGTGGTCTGCGAATGCTTGTGGGTCTATTTGCACTTCGCTCTCGGTTTTCTGTTCCTTGGTGAGGGTTTTCACAATTTCGAAGAGTTCTCTCGGTTTGTTGTTTGCTTTGAGTATGATGTTAGTGTGGTATTCTTTCTTCGTTTGGTTGACGAGTTTGTTATATTCTTTTTGTTTTGTAAAGTATATTGCCTGAGTGTTGGGCGACTTGGTGTCTCCATCGCCGTTACAACTTCCTGAGTTCCCTCTTCTCGTTCCGCATGACTTTTGAGTACCAGGGTGTGTGATGTGCTCTGTTGCGGCAAGCTATCTTGGGTTTGTATTCGGTGGCTTTGGCAGCCGCATTGATGATGCTGTTCCATTTTCTGATTTGTTCGTCTAGATCCTCTGCTTTCGAGTTCAGGTGGGGTAGTGTCCTTTAGAAATTGGTCCCTGTCAAAACTTTTAAATCTTCTTTGTGCTGGTGGGTTGTCCAGGTTCTCGTCGTGGTTTCGCCCTTGTGGCGTAAACTTCATTTTGATTATGTGATGGTCTGACATTGGGAGTTGATATGTTACCGCTGTCCATTAGATATTTGGGCACGAATATGAGGTCTGGTGGTGATCCGTGTCTGTGTGTCGGGGTGTTGATCAGTTGGGTGTATTGTAAGGATCCCATAGCTCGTAGAAAAGCTTCTGCATCATTTGTGTTGGTAGATTTTAGGTTGAAGTCTCCTAATAGTAGCAGGGGTTTGTGATTTGTGTTGACGGCACAGACCTCTTCTAGAGTTGAGGCTAGTTCATCTGGTGGCGCATTCGGGGCTCTGTAGGTGAAATAAACAAACAAACATGCCCTAAAATGTCTGGAGAACATTAAAAATACTTGACTATACATGGCTGGTCAAAAAGAACTATAAGAGAATGGGCCATTTCTGCAAATTTCCTGAGCTACTGCAGCATTTTCTGAAAATATAACAAAACTAAACCCTTAAAAAAAGCTATTGGGGAAATTTCCTGAACATAACTTTTTTCAGTCCTGTAAGCTTCAAAGAATAGCGGCCAGGCATAGTGTGTCTGGAAAATTTATAAAGAAAAACAAGCCTCAAAATTAGGAGCATTTAACTTTTTGCATAAAAGAAAGAAAAAAAAAGATAATACACCTCTATTTATAATTGAAAATTTTATTTTGCAGCATGCTTAAGAAATATTGAGCAGAGCATGTGAATAATCAGTTAATGAAACAGAGTACAAAAATAAATACACTTCATAATAACGTATATCCCACTGGGGGAAAGTTCACAGAATAAACTGAAAACCAGATACATAAATAAATATAAAATACATAATAGTTACACAAACTCTGGCACCTGTTAATAGGAAGGCCATATGAAACTCAAGAGCTACAATTACCAGAGTATATCAAAACTTTTTAACAAATATAAAAAAAATTGTAACAAATTGTTAGATAAAGAACATAACTTTTTCTGGTCTGAAATGTTTTATTTGACAAACACATTAGCAGAATTGTTCTTTTTTATTGATGCACATACAAAAAAACATTTACTATGAACCCATAAGCACTATGAACTACAAAAAACACAAGTGTCTGCCATATGCAAGTTGTTTTTTTTTAAATCAGATTACAAAAATGACTTGGCTGGAAACAGAACTAGTCCATTCCTTTGTTGGTAAATTTCATACATCAAATAAAAATAACATTTCTTAAAGCAGGCATGGTTTCCCAGAAACATTATTGTCATAGTTTTATTAGCAGCTCTCTGTAAAATGGAAACATGCAAAAAAATTAACAAAACCTAAAATTAAGCTACATCTTTTCCAGGGCTCTAGGGGGTCAAGGAACTATAGCATTAGCTTAACGTGAATAAAAATAAGTTCTTGGCTTGGTCGAACCTCAGTCTGATGTGGACAGTGGAACGTATTGCTTTGCTATTCTGCATACTAAATGCCAAATAATACAGTGAAAGCTGACCTTTACTTATCATAAAATACTAGAGAGAAATTCTGCTCAATGATTTGCTAACAAATTTTCCAATCTATACCAAATATCCCAGCAGAACACTACAAGGCCGCATCCAAATAAGATATAATTTTTTAAACCTGTTAAAAAAGGTACTGCAGGATGCACACTATCAGTTCTGAAAATAATGAAAATACTCCAAAAAGATATAATTTGTTGTATTTTGTGGCTTAAATGTGGTGTACCTAGCCACTGAACACATGTGCCACAAAGCTAGATCAGAACTGTATAGCCCAGTGGAGGACTGCCTTGATTGGTTTCACTAGAATTTTAAGAAAATCAAAATTAAATGTTGGCCTCCGTTTTGTCCCCCAGAACAGAATGCAGGAGAATAGTCTAAGCTTACAATCAATTGAAAAGAGTATGGGGTCAGGAGCAGAGAGCACTGGATGTCAAACCTCTCAGACACTCATTTGAGAAACATTCCTATTTCCTACCTGACCTAAGCATGATCGGCTTCTGAGCAAGCAATTTAAATATGATGGGGAAAGGAAAAGATTAATATAGGAAAGAAAGTGGATACAAAGAATTCAAAGTTGCAATTTATTTTTCAACCTACTAGGTATTATAGTGGAAGTTTTGAAAATGTTAACTTTGAAGTGCTGCTTTGACTTGCTTAATCTTCAATAAGCAGTTCCAAAGTACCGATGTTGTGATACTTCTTTTAGAAAGATATTGGGTGAAGTGCCATTTTGAAGGGGCTTGTTTACTTAAAATGCTGTAAGCAGTAACTGTGTGAATTAGCGTGCATTAACTTACTGCTCGGCTGTAACACTTAGCTCACAAATTCATCCTCTAAGTGCTTACTGTGGAAGGTAGAGTGAAACATGTGGTTAATGGGCAGGTTATGAGTGTAGTCAGAACGTAGTGGCTCACTACGTTACCGTGAACTGTCACCACTGCAGAGAGTGTGGATGTTGAAGAGGCAGTAGGAAGTGCATCATTAAGAGCAGGTATATACACTTACCAGGCCAATGCAGGTATGAAAACTCCCCTGCCCACCAAACCCACAGGCATTTTCCCTAGTGTCTAGTTGTACCCTTCTTGTGCTCAGCTTCAAAATGATATCCCCGACTCCTAGCAACAGTCTTGGGGTATTACCACTAGGGAACAAGCTGTCAAATAAGGGATCACTCCCCCTATTTGGCAGCTTGACCCCTAGTGGTAGTACTACAAACTACCATTAGGAGATCAGAGGTCCCATTTTGAAGTCAGGCACCAACAGAACTTTCTCCTGCCCCCTTGACTAGACACCAGAGAAACCACCTATAAGGGCCAGGAAGAAGAGGGTTTGGGGTGACGGGGCAGTTTAGTACCTGCATCAGCCATGGTAAATGCATTGCTGATAGCACAATTGTATCATGCAAAATTGTCAATTCATTAAGGAGCGGTAAATGACCCTAACAGTTACCAGACTTACAGTTAATGTATGCTAGTTGCAAAAATTAAACACAGACTCGTAACAGCAAATCTTTGCCACCCACTAGTAAACAGGACCCTTAAAGGCAAGGAAAGTTTAATAAATTGTATCCACTGATAAGTAAGCTAATAGAAGAAGAAAACCAGTTTGTATAAAAAAGTAAAATGAACTCCCTTTTCGGTATAAAATGTAAACATAATTGGAAGGAACACAGAAAAGGAAGTACAAAAATAATTTTCCCTAAGCATAACTAAAATATTTAGCAAGTTCTATTTTAATATTAACCCAAAGCAAACAACACACAAATTTATTGAAAGTTACCACAAAAGCTAATTATATAGTTCTTTTCCAATGTTCCTCAACAGCACATCCTATACAGGATTCCAAGTCTTGCAATACACAAACACTAATCTAAGTCCATGCCATCAAGATCAAGTCCTAATATATTCAGCCCACAGAACTGGACCATTATTTCTTCTTGATATGACATTAGGTTAGCAGTATGTGTCTGTCAAATATATTTTCCAACATGTACAGTGTTAAAATCATGTGAAATAATCCACTTGTCACTTAGTGCTTCACACCTCTGAGAGGTACAGCAAGCAAAATAAAGTGAAACAGTTGTAGGGAAGTTTGAAAGACATCATATTACAGTTAGGTCCACAAGAAACTGAAGGCATTATCTAATTTAGAACAAGGCCCTATAAATACAGGGAAAAAAATCCCTATTATATATCATGTGGGATATAAATCAGATGTTCACTTGTGAATGTATATTTTATAACCACCCTTTTATGCAACAATGGGCTAGATAGGATACAACAGGAATGATCTACTGCTATACAAGTCATTTTTGTATGAAGCATGTCATTTTAAACAAGATCACTGAAACATGCAATAATTTGGAAACACAAAGGATTCTTCTCAGAAGTTTCTCAGATCTTGTGCTTCTAGGAGAAAATATTCAGAGAAGGTGGCCCAGCTGGCTTGCTATGCCGAGGATTCAATGATTTCAGAATCTCCATATCACAGGTGACTGTCCCTTCCAGTACATTCCAGCCGAGCCACGCTTTACACAAAACACAGTGGCCATGTGTATGTACAGGGTCCAAATGCCATATGTGCCTACTTGCAAGTAAGTCCACAAAGATATATGTAATTTCTGAATAAATGACACCACCGTAAGATCAACTTTTCTTATCCTAGCGAATGCTGTCTTCTTAAATTGTCACAGCATTTGGCTTCTTTCTTTGGGTTCTTCCTGCATATACTCCTAAAAAATAGTGTTAAGATGTAAGTAATTGTTATGATGTCAGACAATAATGGCAAATTAAAAATATTTCAGGCGAGTACAAAAAGCATATCAAGTTTGTCTGAATATTGTCAACTTTAAAATTTAAAGATTTTTCTTCTTCCTACATTATTTTTATCTTGTATTTATTGTGAAAAATGCTTAGATCACTAAATAATATAACTACATTTCTTTGGTACAATTTTGATATAAAAAGCAGCAGTTTTTCAAATTATGTGAAAATTATGCCATGCTTCTTGAAATTAAAAACTGACATCAAACATGCTCATTAGATCAACGTAGCTGCATTTGACAGTTATATACCGGTAGCATTTGCAATTATCCTTTCTATTTGGTAAGTAAACAAATACAAGTATTGCTAATGTTATGAAATGTGAAGTCAAAACACTGAAAAGATGGAATGAAGTGATAAAATGATACAAGACTGATAGGATGTCTGATCTTACACATTTTTTATTTATTTAACAGTATTTCTAAACCGCCTTATCTTAATAATCAAGGTGGTATCACAGCAAGCAATCAGTTAAAGTGTGTGTGTTGTACATGCAGTGAGGATAAAACTTAGTTGTGTGAGGGATGTGTTGGGTGCTTGATTTGTTTGAGCTATATACAGGGTGGGCTATTTACAGTGGTGCTAGAATCATATTTTATATATATTCAGTTGTTTGGGAGGATTGGAGTGCTGTTATCCATTCTCTTAGGTTATGTGATGTGACCATAGTGCTCTATGAACAGCATGGTTTTCAGTTGTTTTCTGAAGTCTTTGAGGTCTGGAGTTGCCCTTAGATCGTCCGGTAGATTGTTCCATATTGTTGGAGCAGCCATGGAGAGAGCTCTGTCTGTTGTGTCCTTGCGTGTGTGCTTGTACTCATTTGGGGTGCTGACTCGGTTGCGTGTTTGACTTCTTCTGGGACGTGCGCTGGTTTCCGGTTGTATGAGCAGGTGGAGGCTGTTGGCTGATGTGTGTTCTTTTATCTTAAATAGGTTTATGATAGTCTTGTATCTGATGCGAGCAATGATTGGGAGCCAGTGTAAGTCCTTTAGTGTAGGTGTGATGTGCTCCTGCCTTGCGGCTCCGGATATGATTCGAGCTGCAGTGTTTTGTGCCAGCTGTAGTGGTTTGAGAGCTTGTTTTGGTAGTCCGAGGTATATCGGATTGCAGAAGTCCAGTATTGGGGTTATCAGTGCTTGACAGACTGTACGGAAGTGTTCTGGAGCGAGGAGTGGTTTCAGTCTCCTGATGATTCGCATCCTGTAATATGCTTTTTGGATTGTTTTGTCTATGTGTGGTTTGAGGTTGAGTTTACTGTCCAGAGTAACCCCAAGGTATCTCACCTCCGATCTTATCGGTATCGTGGTGCTTTGTATCTTTATGTTTGGTGGGTGTGTGAAGCTTTGGTTTCGAGTGATGATTAAAGCTTCAGTCTTGTTGTAGTTTATAGCTAGATTGTTGTTTTGGCACCACTTCGCCATTTGGGTAAGGCAGTCTGCTATCTTAGAGAAGTCCGGGTTTTCGATTGATATCGGGGAGTATACCATTATATCGTCTGCGTATATTGTGTATTGGATGTTGTTCTCTTTCATAATGTTGCATATTGGTTGGATGTAGATGTTAAAAAGGAGTGCTGAGAGTGCGGATCCTTGTGGTAATCCTTGTTGGACGTTTATGGGCCGGGAGGTGTCCTGTCCCACTTTGACCTGTAGCTGTCTTTCTGTTAGGACGAGTGGAACCATTTTAGAGTGGTACCGTGTATACCAGTGTTCTTCAGTCTCTCCAGGAGTATATTGTGATCAACTGTGTCGAACGCTGAGGAGATGTCGATGAAGATCATTATAATTCCATTCCTGATGTCGTCAATTATTCTTATGATGCTGTCGAAGAGGTAGATCAGGAGAGTTTCGACTCCATGGTTGGGACAAAATCCGTGTTGGTTGTTGTCGAGAGTTTCCGTGTTCGTCAATGTGTTCCTGAAGTTGTAGTTGAACCGTCTTTTCGATTATTTTTGCGAGGAAGGGTATGCTGGAGATTGGTCGGTATGCTGCTGGGTCCTTTTTGTCGAGAGAAGTTTTCTTTGTGATTGGTCTTACTGAGGCAAGCTTTAATTGCTGTGGCATGAGTCCTTGAGTGAGTGAGTTGTGTACCATTTTATGAATGTTTGGTATGAGGCTTGCTTTGGTGGCTTTGACCCATGACACTGGGCAAGGGTCTGTAGGAGCAGTGCTTGTGTTGATTGTGGAGATGATGTCTGATATCTGCTCTTTTGAGGGTGAGTGGAATGTGCCCCAGGTTTTGGGGTGGACGTTCGTTCTGTTGGTTCTACTGGGTGTTGTGCGCTCTGTGGAGTGAAATTTGTCTTTGATGTGGTCGGCGAATATCTGTGGATCCACTTGTATTTCTCTTTCTGCTGCTTGCTCTTTTGTCAGGGTTTTTACTATTTCGAAAAGTTCTCTGGGTTTGTTGATGGAAGAATTTATCAGGTTTGTGTGGAATTCTCTTTTGATTGGTTGATGTGTTCATTGTATTGTTTTTGCTTTGTTAGGTAAAGATGTTGGTCGGAAGTAGTTTTGTTTTTTCTCCATCTCCGTTCAATTTTCCTGAGCTCCCTCTTTTCCTGTCGTATTTTTGCTGAGTACCATGGTTTGTTTTGTCTCTTGTTGTGGTGTTGTTTCTTGGTCCTGTCCAACGGATGGTTTGGCGGCGTTAGCTAGGACATTGTTCCAGTTGGAAACTTGTTTCCTCCAGGTCCCTCTGAGTCAATGTTCAAGTGTTGTATTGTGTCCTGGATGAATTCGTCCTTGTCAAAGGACTTGAATCGTCTTTGTGTGTGTGTGAAGTTCGCTCTTTCGCTTGTCCAGTCTTCTTGTGATTGCAGATTTGTCTCGATTAAGTAATGGTCAGACCATGGTACTGGGGTGATGGTGGGTGTAGAGATTAGGTCTCTTGAAGTTAGGTAGTTTGGCTACATGGACTACAACCCCACCCTTCCCCTCAACCAAAGAACGTTTGGTGCAAGGATGTACCTACTGTTTCAGTAATCCTGAAAGAGTGCTGAAAAAGGACTTGCCTCTGCTAGTATGGAGTCTGCACTTATGAAAACTAGCTTGGTGTGAAACTGTCTGAAAAACTTGGGGAGAAGAGAGATTGTGGGTTAAATTTATACACTTTGGGGTCAATTCTGAACCACATCCATCCCTGCTATTCGTCTGCCTTTCCTGTTCCAGCCAAACCTCCCCATACGAACAGGGAGTTTTTGTACAGGGAAGTTAAATGGGGTGGGAAAGGGGTGGTGCGGAGATGGGCAGGCAGTGGGTGGTCTGCAGTCTTAGACGTACAGTGTCAATTCTGATCTCGGCCCTGTACGTCCAAGGCCAGCAGAGTAGACAGGAAACTTATTCCACCTCTGAGGTGGAATAAGTTCCCCTAGATGGGAGGGGACGGCAGGCCCAGGGCACGTCAAAGGGTGGGTGGGCCACAGAAGATTCCCCACAGCCCGACCCTGGCCTTGGGAGGCCAGATTGGGGGTCAGGCTGTGGGGAATGAACGATGTTGGCGGTGGCCAGGGATCGTGGCTTCTGAATGGAACCAAGGTGCATGGCAACCAGATGCCATGACGCCGCGGCTCCATTCAGGAGCCTTGACTGAGTTAGCCGGGCAGGTGCTGGGAACATCAGAATCAGTTCTCACTACCCTCTCTCCTCTCTGTGGAGTTATTTTTCTGTTTTTGCACTTTATTAAGCTATGTTAGCCTGCTGAGGTAAGCTGGCTCATTTGGGTGAGAAAACTGGCACGCATGCATGGAGGACACTCCAAAGGCTTCCTTTGGAAGCTGGTAAGTGTTCCCGCAGAAGCTCAGTCAGTGACATCACCCATATGTGAGGACTGATTCCTGCTGTTCCTAGAGAACACCTGCTACAGGTGAGTAACTACACTTTCTCCGGGACTAAGCAGAAGTCAGTCCTCACATATGGGACTTCCTAGCTATGGGCTACCAAAAATCCCTGTACAGAGCCCAATGGGGCAACCATAAAAAACAAACTGAGAAAACATCAGGAAATGCAGAGGTTCTGAGAGTCAACACTAGTCCCAGGCATCAACCAATGGCAGTCTCTGGTAGCCTGGACAGACAGAAGGGCCAGAGGGAAGGAGTTGTATTAATTCCCAAAGAGGTGCCAGAGTACGGCTTGGCCAAAGGTGTTGTCATGCCGAGAATCCTGATCCAGGCAGCAGTGGGCTACAAAAATGGACAGAAGACCACGTAGCAGCCCTACAAATCTCCACTCTGGAGACAGGGTGCAAGTGAGCCACTGTGGCTGCCATAGCACAAACATTATATGCTGTTACATGGCGCTCCAAGGTAAGCCCAGCCTGGGCAAAAGCAAAAGAAAGAGTAGTTACTCACCTGTAACAAGTGTACTCCAGGAGCAGCAGGAATCAGTCCTCACATATGGGTGTCATCGGCGCCGATGAAGCCCAGCGGAGCATTTCCCCAGCTTTCTATGAAAGCCTTTGGGAATGCAGGCACGCATGCACGGTTCCCTTCCCGCCTAAAGGTGCCATCTTACCTCAGTCAAATGACATAGCTAAGAACAGCACACAAAAATAAAAATAAACTATTGTAACGAGGAAGATCTGTCCCTTGCCTCAAGAGCACAGAAATCTGCTAGCTTCAGCTTAGATTCTGACAGGCAGGCAAGCCACATGATTCCCAGTTACCATAGGCAACGTAAACAGACTCAGACACGAGGTCTGAAGCCCCGCCCAGCTGGAAAGCATTCACCAGCTCTTGACTCAAACGGCTTTCACCTGTGTAAGGTAATGCCCAGGAAACAGTATAAAAAATGCTTAGAGCAGTCAGAGTTAGACTCACGTGGCTAAGGGGGAGAGGAAGGAGACTGCAGAGACTCCCGAGATTCTGGAGACTCAGGAGACTCCAGAGATTCAGAGGACACAGACACTGATGCAGAGCTGCAGGAAAGTTTATGCAGGAAGCTGCAGAGAAGTTCACACAGAGAACTACGGAGGAATTCACACAGAGAGGTCAGCTGTAAGGATTTGTTTCCTGTTGACGCAGTTTGTTTTGCCAAAGCACCGGGCTGTGCAGAGTGAGTGGAGAGCAGTGAAAGGAAAACCGTATGTATCTGAAAAGTGTGGCAGTTTGAAGCAAGTACAAGCCCTAGAAAGGGAGAAACAAGCAGTTGAAGATATCTGTATGTCTGAGGGTGAAGAGTTCTTACCAGTTAAACCCCGAAGGAAACTTCCTAGAGAGAAATCCTCTCACGATAGAAGAGAACAGTTCTGTGATTCACAGTCCAACTGGGAAGGTAGGACACGTAGAAGCTTTAAGGGAAAAGCCTATCATAAGAAGGGTGTCTCTCCTCCCTGCTATTATGAGTCATACGATAGCTATTTACCCTGCTTTAGAGGAGGCTGTCTAGATGAGCCTGCTGAAGAGACGGGACTGAGAAATGTACAAACTTCATGTTTTAAAAGAAGATGTTTGTAATGAAAGAGCACAGCAAGAACCTATGATATTAGATGCTTGTGTTGAATCTCCTATTGAGGAAGCCATGGATTGTACGCTAATTTTGTCTGATAAGATTTCTTCTCTATGCTAAAGCCAAAGTTTGAGCGTTGCTTAAGAGCGCTGTGAGAAGCAGAGGGAAGACTGCTGAATATCAGATGAACCGTATGCTGTGTAAAATAGTACCACTGATTATGATTTCCTTTAAGAGGCAAGATGCTATATTTTAGTTTGCTTCTTCTGATCAGAGAGGAGCAGTGCTTTTTACAGTGCTCTGCTAGAAAAGTGGATTTTGCCTCCTGAGAAACTTTGCTGTGAGTTCTAGCTGTTTATTTAACTATTTATTGTTTGTCTAACTGTTTATTTAATTATTTATTGTTTGTCTTAGTGCTAGTTCAGCTGTTTTCAGCTGTAATTTACCTTGCCTCTCTCAACTAACTGGGCTTTGTGTGGTAGCCAGGTTAACTGTTCATTTTAAATTAAATCTCTCTCCCCAGACCCTGCTGTGTGTTTAAACCTTTCCTGCCCTAGCCTGCTTGAGTGAATCCTCCCCTCCCCCCCCTTTGCTGAGGTATTGTGTAGCCTTCTTCCTGTTTTCTCCACGTGTGCATAGTCTGTTTTCAGTTTGCTTCTTCTGATCAGAGAGGAGCAGTGCTTTTTACAATGCTCTGCTAGAAAAGTGGATTTTGCCTCCGGAGAAACTTTGCTGTGAGTTCTAGTTGTTTATTTAACTATTTATTGTTTGTCTAACTGTTTATTTAATTATTTATTGTTTGTCTTAGTGCTAGTTCAACTGTTTTCAGCTGTAATTTACCTTGCCTCTCTCAACTAACTGGGCTTTGTGTGGTAGCAAGGTTAACTGTTCATTTTAAATTAAATCTCTCTCCCCAGACCCTGCTGTGTGTTTAAACTTTTCCTGCCCTAGCCTGCTTGAGTGAATCCTCCCCTCCCCCCCCTTTGCTGAGGTATTGTGTAGCCTTCTTCCTGTTTTCTCCACGTGTGCATAGTCTGTTTTCAGTTTGCTTCTTCTGATCAGAGAGGAGCAGTGCTTTTTACAGTGCTCTGCTAGAAAAGTGGATTTTGCCTCCTGAGAAACTTTGCTGTGAGTTCTAGCTGTTTATTTAACTATTTATTGTTTGTCTAAATGTTTATTTAATTATTTATTGTTTGTCTTAGTGCTAGTTCAGCTGTTTTCAGCTGTAATTTACCTTGCCTCTCTCAACTAACTGGGCTTTGTGTGGTAGCCAGGTTAACTGTTCATTTTAAATTAAATCTCTCTCCCCAGACCCTGCTGTGTGTTTAAACTTTTCCTGCCCTAGCCTGCTTGAGTGAATCCTCCCTCCCTCCCTTTGCTGAGGTATTGTGTAGCCTTCTTCCTGTTTTCTCCACGTGTGCATAGTCTGTTTTCAGTTTGCTTCTTCTGATCAGAGAGGAGCAGTGCTTTTTACAGTGCTCTGCTAGAAAAGTGGATTTTGCCTCCTGAGAAACTTTGCTGTGAGTTCTAGCTGTTTATTTAACTATTTATTGTTTGTCTAACTGTTTATTTAATTATTTATTGTTTGTCTTAGTGCTAGTTCAGCTGTTTTCAGCTGTAATTTACCTTGCCTCTCTCAACTAACTGGGCTTTTTGTGGTACCCCCCTGCCCCCCTCCCCCCCTGCTGAGGGTCCAGGACAGGGTACCTTGTAACTGCCCTCTTTAATAGGACTTAGCTCCCTCCCTCCCTCCCCAGCACCCACCCACCCCTGGGGTAATTGTAATTTTATAGGTACTTGCACATCTTAGAGGAAAGGGGCTGCGCTCAGGTGCAGCTCATTATCCAAATCAGTCACACACGGAGGACCTGAGATTAATTAATTAAGCTTTAGGTACACAAGGTGTATTAGGGGTATTAGATACACTTTTATTGGTATAAGCATCTACACCAATCCTTATTATATACAGAATTTAAAAGATCTAAACACAAGCTTTAAACTAAGATGCAGACAGAAGTCCAGCAACGAGATGGGGGTTCTCCGGTCTTTTGCATTGAGTGTCACATGTATGATTTTCTCCCAGTTGGTGAGAGATCTTACGTATGCACTAAGTGCAAAGAACTCTTTGCTCTCAGGGAACGAGTCCGTTCTCTAGAGGCTAGAGTAGCAGACCTGGAAGACATAAGAAAGACAGAGAAGTACATGGACGTGACCTTCAGGGATATAGTCCTGAAGTCCCACCTCCAGTCTGGCAGCATCCCTGTTGCCATGGAGGAGAGAGGTCACGTGACAGGAGAGCATCACCCTGGTGTGGCAGGAAGCGATCCTGTAACTAGAACCTGTCCTCCAGGTGATGTAAAACCCTCTCGCACCGAGGGCGTTTCTCCAGGGCCATGTGCCCATGAGGGGAGGGTCAGGACAGCTGTTATAGTCGGTGATTCAATCATTAGGAATGTAGATAGTTGGGTGGCTGGTGGACGTGAGGATCGCCTGGTAACATGCCTGCCTGGTGCGAAGGTAGCAGACCTCACGCACCACCTAGATAGGATCGTAGATAGTGCTGGGGAGGAGTCTGCTGTCTTGGTACATGTTGGTACCAATGACATAGGAAAATGTGGTAGGGAAGTTCTGGAGGCTAAATTTAAGCTTTTAGGTAGGAAGTTGAAATCCAGAACTTCCAGGATAGCGTTCTCCGAAACGCTTCCTGTTCCACGTGCAGGACCCAAAAGACAGGCAGAGCTCCGGAGTCTCAATGCGTGGATGAGACAATGGTGCAAGGATGAGGGTTTTGGATTTGTTAGGAACTGGGGAACATTCTGGGGAAAGGGGGGGCTCTTCCGAAGGGATGGGCTTCACCTTAATCAGGATGGGACCAGACTGCTGGCATTAACCTTTAAAAAAGAGATAGAAAAGCTTTTAAACTAGAAAATAGGGGAAAGCCGACAGTCACCCAGGAGCGCATGGTTCGGACAAAGGTATCCTTGAAGGATACTACCAAAGGCAGTGAGGTTCCAAAAGGGGGTATAGTAGCCCAAATGCCCTTGAGTAAGGAGCAGACAGAGCATAAAGATTCCAAATTACCCCTGCCTACCAATAGCCAGATTAATATGAATAAAATACAGTCTCTAAAATGCTTGTATGCCAATGCTAGAAGTCTAAACAATAAGACGGGAGAGTTAGAATATATAGCACTAAATGAGAGGTTAGATATGATTGCACTCTCAGAGACATGGTGGAAGGAGGATAACCAGTGGGACACTGTGATACCTGGATACAAACTATATTGTAATGATAGAGCTGATCAAATTGGTGGAGGGGTTGCGCTCTATGTTAGAGAGGGCATTGAGTCAGAAAGGATTAAAGTTTTGCAGGGAACAAAATTTGCTGTAGAATCTCTATGGATTGAAATCCCATTTATGAAGGGGAAGGCGATGGCAGTGGGAGTATACTATCGACCGCCTGGCCAGAATGAACAAATGGATGATGAAATGCTCAAAGAAATCAAGGAAGCTAACAAAAGTCACAACAGAGTAGTAATAATGGGTGATTTCAATTACCCCGGTATCGACTGGGTCAGTGTCACGGCAGGACAAGCTAAAGAGATAAAGTTTCTAGATGGAATAAATGACTGCTTCTTGGAGCAGCTGGTTCATGAACCGACCAGAGGGGAAGTCATACTGGACCTAATCCTTAGTGGAACGCCAGATCTGGTGCAAGAAATAAGGGTGTTGGGACCACTTGGCAATAGTGATCATAGTATGATCATGTTTGATTTAATTAGTGGAGGACAGATAGTAAAGGAATCCACAGTATTACCTTTTAACTTTCAAAAGGGAGACTATGATAGAATGAGGAATATAGTTAGGAAAAAACTAAATGGAGCGGTTCCAAAGGTTAAAGACTTACAGCAAGCTTGGGTGTTATTTAAAAATACTATCCTTGAAGCCCAGACCAGCTGTATTCCACGCATTAAGAAGAGTGGAAGAAAGTCCAAAAAACTGCCAGCATGGTTTAAAGGTGAGGTCAGAGAGGCTGTTGCTGCCAAAAAAGCAACCTTCAGGAAATGGAAAAAAGAGCCAAATGATGAAAACTGGAAACAACACAAGCACTGGCAAGTTAAATGCAAAGCATTGATAAGGCAGGCAAAGCGGGAATTTGAGAAGAAACTTGCTACGGAAGCAAAAACACGAAATAAAGACTTTTTCAAGTACATTCGTAGCAAAAGGCCTGTGAGAGAGTCAATTGGACCGTTAGATGATAGAGGGGTAAAAGGGGCAGTAAGAGGAGACAAGGCTATAGCAGAGAGACTGAATGAATTCTTTGCTTCGGTCTTTACTGAGGAAGATGTAGGTATGTTACCCATGACTGAAGTGGTATTTAAAGGTGATACTGCAGAGGAATTGAGAGAAATATCACTACACCGGGAAGATATATTACAACTATTTGATAAACTGAATAGTAGCAAATCACCTGGACCGGATGGTATACATCCCAGAGTGTTGAAAGAACTGAAATATGAGATTGCAGACCTGCTATTGGTAAACTGTGAACTTTCATTAAAATCATCTGTAATACCTGAAGATTGGAGGGTCGCCAACGTAACACCAATTTTTAAAAAAGGTTCCAGGGGTGACCCGGGAAATTACAGACCGGTGAGCCTGACATCAGTACCAGGGAAAATTGTAGAAACCATCATAAAGAACAAAATTACACAACATGTAGATAGTCATGGCCTAATGGGAGACAGCCAACATGGCTTTAGACAAGGAAGATCTTGTCTTACTAATCTGATATGTTTCTTTGAAGGTGTGCATAAACAGGTAGACAGTCGGTTGATATAGTGTATCTGGACTTCCAGAAAGCTTTGGACAAGGTCCCCCATCAGAGACTTTTGGCGAAGCTAAAAAGTCATGGGATAGGAGGCAGTGTACTATTGTGGATCGGGAACTGGTTAAAAGATAGAAAGCAGAGGGTAGGGCTAAATGGCCAATATTCCCAATGGAAAAAAGTGAATAGTGGAGTACCCCAGGGATCTGTACTGGGTCCGCTACTTTTTGACATATTCATAAATGACCTGGAAAAGGGAATAACTAGTCAGGTTATCAAATTTGCAGATGACACAAAACTGTTTAAAGTTGTTAAAACCCAAGAGGATTGTGGAAAACTGCAAGAGGATCTGGATAAATTGGAGGACTGGGCAACCAAATGGCAGATGAAATTTAATGTGGACAAATGCAAAGTTATGCACCTAGGAAAGAACAACCCACACTATAGTTACACGATGCAAGGCTCCACATTAGAAACCACCACCCAGGAAAAGGACTTAGGAGTCATCGTGGATAACATGTTAAAACCCTCCGCCCAGTGTGCAGCGGCGGCCAAGAAAGCAAATAGAATGCTAGGTATCATAAAGAAAGGGATGGAGAATAAAACAAAGGATATTATAATGCCTCTGTATCGCTCCATGGTACGACCGCACCTTGAATATTGTGTGCAATTCTGGTCACCGTATCTTAAAAAGGACATAGCGTTATTAGAAAAAGTACAGAGAAGAGCCACCAAATTGGTGAAGGGGATGGAAGGCTACTCCTATGAAGAGAGGCTAAAAAGGTTAGGGCTCTTTAACCTGGAAAAGAGACGGCTGAGGGGAGATATGATAGAGGTCTATAAATTAATGAATGGAGTGGAATGGATAAACGTGGATCAATTGTTTACGCTATCAGAATATAGAAAGACTAGGGGACATGTAATGAAGCTACAGGGTAAACTATTTAAGACAAATAAGAGAAAATATTTTTTCACTCAACGTGTAATCAAACTCTGGAATCTGTTACCGGAGGATGTAGTAAGGGCTGTTAGTATAGCTGGGTTTAAAAAAGGTTTGGACAAGTTCCTGGAGGAAAGGTCCATAAACCACTATTAAAAAGGGACCCAGGATATCAATGCTTGACTCAGTACAGGCATTGTGGAACCTGTGGTCTTTTGGGGATATTGCTAGGTGCGTAGGACCTAGATTGGCCACTGTTGGAAACAGGATACTGGGCTTGATGGACCTCGGTCTGACCCAGTATGGCATGTCTTATGTTCTTATGAGTTTCTTCAGTTCCTTACCAGTGTATATGGTTTTGTCCTAAGTTTTGTTTGTATATTATACCTTTGAGAATCCAACCCCGGGAGGGGAATAAATCCTTTTGAAAACCTGACCACTTGACTCACAACTACTACTTTCTACAAAGAGGGTCAGTCCCAGCAGTCTGGCTGTTAGCCTTAGCCACAGTCCAGCCCCTGCTGGTCACACTATGTACAACTGCAACTCCAAGGGGAGGAGGGAGGGTTGTGAGGACTGATTCCTGCTGCTCCTGGAGAACACCTGTTACAGGTGAGTAATTACTCTTTCTCCAGGACCAAGCAGGAAGTCAGTCCTCACATATGGGTGACTCCCTAGCTCTGGGCTACCAAAGAACCCAGGCTGAACAAGAGGACTCCCTCTAGTCCCAGCTGCAAAGAAAGGCTTTTCACTGACACAACCTCCACTTGTAGCCCAACAGAGGGCAGGAGTTGCCTAAACCTCAAAGAGATTACGGAGTACTGCTTGGCCAAAAGCACTGTCCCTACGGGACTCCCTCTCCAGACAATAATGGGCCGCAAAGGTCTGGCTTGAAGACCAAGTTGCAGCCCTGCAGATGTCTACCAAGGGCACAGAGCGGAGATGAGCCACTGAGGCAGCCATTGCCCTGACACGATGGGCCGTGACCCGACCCTGCAAAGGAAGGTCAGCCGCCTTGTACGCCCAGGTGATACAGTCAGCCACCCAGATGGACAAGGTATGCTTGGACACAGCCAACCCCAACTTATTGGGGTCAAAGGATACGAAGAGCTGAGTAGCACTCCTATGCCCCTGTGTACGGTCAAGGTAGAAGGATAAGGCCCTCCTACAATCCAGGGTATGCAGGACTGCTTCAGCCTGGCTTGCATAAGGCCTATGGAAGAATGTTGGAAGAACCACCTCCTGATTGAGGTGGAAAGAGGAGACAACCTTTGGGAGGAACTTGGGATGAGTCCTGAGGACTACCCTGTTCCTATAAATCCTGGTGTAAGGCCTATCACAGACCAGGGCCTGAAGCTCACTCACTCGCCTAGCCGAGGTAAGGGCTATCAGGAAGAGTGTCTTCCAGGATAGGAAGCATAGTGGACAAGTAGCCATCGGCTCAAAAGGTGGGCGAGTCAGTTGCTGCAAGACCACATTCAACTCCCACTCAGGGGCAGGACGACAGATTGGAGGCTTGAGCAAAAGCAAGCCCCTGAGAAAACAGGACACCAAGGGGTGACCTGACAGAGAATGTCCCTCCACCAGTGAGTGTTGAGCTGCTAGAGCCGAGAGGTGGACCCGAACAGAATTGGACTTAAGTCCCTGATTTGATAAGTGAAGTACTGAAGCACTACTGGCACAGTACAGGAGAAAGGATCCTCTGTACGTAGCTGACACCATACAGAAAACCTTTTCCATTTGAGAGCATAGGTTTTCCTAGTGGACTGTTTTCTAGAGGCTAGGACAACCTCCTCAACTTCTTGAGGTAGGCCCCAGGGAGCCAAAACTACCCTTGCAGCCTCCAGGCCATCAAATTCAGAGCTTTGAGAATGGGGTGCAGAAGGGAACCCTGCTCCTGTGAGAGGTCGGGTTGCAACCCCAGAGGCAGTGGAGGATCCACCGCCAGTTGAAGCAGAAGAGGAAACCAAGGCTGTCTCGGCCACCTGGGAGCCACCAGCAGGACCGAGGTCTTGTCCTGAAGAATTTTGAAGAGAGTTTGGGCCACCAAGGGCTTGGGAGGAAACGCATACAGGAGGCCCTGAGACCAGGGAATCAGAATAGCATCTGCTGCTATTCTCAGAGGATGCGGTTGCCTGGAGCAGAACTTTGGCAGTTGCTTGTTCATTGGGCTGGCAAAGAGATCTATCAAAGGGAGACCCCATTTTAGGAAGATCTTCTGAACTACTGAAGGATGCAGCTGCCACTCGTGGGGCTGCAGAATCCTGCTCAACCTGTCGGCCAGGTAGTTGTCCTGGCCTGGAAGGTACACAGCCTTGAGGAGCATGTTGTGCCTGAGGGCAAATAAACAAAGGTCCTGAGCCTCCCGACAAAGGAGTCTGGACCCAGTCCCGCCCCGTTTGTTCACATAAAACATGGCTACTTGGTTGTCTGTCTGAACCAGGACAGATTGATGAGCCAGGGCAGGAGAGAAAGCTTTGAGTGCTAATCGAATAGCCCTGAGTTCGAGGAGATTGATCTGCTGTGCAGCTTCCCAAGGAGACCACAGGCACTGGGTGCACTTGCCTAGACAATGAGCTCCCCAGCCCTGTAGGGAGGCATCTGTGGTCAGTACCACCGTGTACCCAGGAATCTGAAAAGGCACCCCCTTTAGTAGATTGGGTGGGTGCAGCCACCAGTTGAGGGAGGTCAGAAATTGTCTGGACACCCTTATCCTGTCTCTGAGGCTGCCTGTGGCCTGTGACCACTGAGTCTGAAGGCACCACTGTGCAGGCCTCATATGGAGCCTGGCATTGGGGGTCACATGCACTGTCGAAGCCATGTGGCCAAGCAGCCTTAGGCAGAGTCTGGTGGGGACCAGTGACTTGCTGAGAAACTGGTTTGCTAAGTTTATCAGTCTTTGGGCTCTGTCTGCTAGCAAGAAAGCCTTTGCTAGCAGGGAGTCCAGCCTTGCTCCTATGAACGCCAAGTTCTGGGAGGGGAGCAAAGTGGACTTTGCGAAGTTTATTACAAACCCCAGGCTTTGAAGAAGAGCAATAGTTCTGAGGGTGGCTTGTCTGGCCTCCTGGCACGTCTGACCCCTGATGAGCCAGTCGTCCAGATAGGGGAAGACAAAGATTCCCTGATTTCTCAGGTAGGCCGCCTCCACTGCCAGGCATTTGGTAAAGACTCTGGGAGCGGAGGTGAGGCCAAAAGGCAGTACTCTGTACTGATAATGGTTTCCCCCCACAATGAACCTGAGGTACTTTCTGTGGTCTGGATGAATGAGGATGTGAGTGTACGCATCCTTTAGATCTAAGGAGCATAGCCAATCTCCCTGCTGGAGGTAGGGCAGAAGTGTTCCAAGAGTAAGCATCTTGAACTTTTCTTTCTCGAGGAACTTGTTGAGGTTTCTGAGATCCAGAATGGGTCGAAGGCCACCGGTTCTTTTGGGTACCAGGAAATACCTGGAGTAGAATCTGTGACCGTGGAAGTGGGGAGGCACAGGCTCCACCGCCCTGTCCACCAACAGACCCTGAAGCTCTTGAAGGAGAACATCTGTGTGCAGGGGAGGCCTTGGAGGCTCCCCTGGAAAGTATGGAAGAGGCAGTTGGTGAAAATACAGGGCATAGCCTCTGTGGACTATGCCCAACACCCAACTGTCCCCGTTGATGAGGGGCCATTGGTGGGCAAAGAGGGCAAGGCGACCTCCTGTGCAGGGTTGGGAGAGCAGGGATGGAGAGGCTACACTCAAGGAGTCAAAAACCCCCACCCTGCTGAATGGGAGCAGGGGCCGGAGGCTTGGGGTCCTCTGCCTACGGGGCCCATTACCCTGCCCCTTGGCTTGCTGACCCTGGGGCACAGCTTGGGCAGCCTGATATTGAGGGTACTGTTTGTAGGCAGTGCCCTTCCTCGGGTAAAAGGGCTTTTTACCCGAGCCCTTCTTTTTATGAGAAGGGGCAGAGGTCTTTCTAGACAGCCTTGTCCGTGTAAGGTGCTCTGTTTCGAGCTGGGCAGCCTCAGTCATGGGCTTGCCAAAAACGTTTTCACCTCGGCAAGGGACATCGACCAACTTGTCCTGAACCCATGGCTTGAGGTCCGATGACTGCACCCATGCCTGGCGTCAAGCCGCGATGCCGGCTGCCGCAACTTGGGCCAAAGCCTAGAAGCCATCGTAGGTGGCGCGGGACATGAACTTCGAGCAGTCCCGAATCCCTGAGGACAAGGACTTGAATCTCTGCAAGGGTTCCCCGGAGAGTCCAGCAGAGAACCCGGCGAACTCCTTGGCCAGGTCCCGCAAGTACATGCCCATGTACAGCTGGTAAGACTGGACACGGCAAGCAAGCATCGAGCCCTGGAAGCATTTTCTACCGACGCCATCGAGGTTTCGGGCCTCCCTGCTGGGGGGCACAGCAGAGTGCATCTTCTGGCTCTTCAGACGATGCATGGCCGATTCCACAACCATGGAATGGTGTGGTAGCTGTGCCTTTTGAAAGCCAGGGCTCTTTCTGAGTCGATAGATCGAGTCGACTCGACTCGCTTGCTTAAAACCGGCACCGAGGCCGGTGCCTCCCACATCCAGAAGAGGAGCCGTTCCAGCATCGGAGGAAATGGGACAGTAAAGGCCTCCTTCGGAGGAAAGTCATACTGCAGGGCCTCGAGCTCTTCAGCTCTTCCTTGGGGTCCGCCGGAATAGCCAAGGCAGTGGCCATATCCCGGACGAACTCTGAGAACCAAGTATCCTCCGGAGGGGATCTACTCCGGGGCTCAGACTGCGGTGAGTCCGACGGGACGCACCGAGTCTTGAACGTATCGGGGGACTCCTCATCCTCAGTCTCCCAGGCGGACTCGTCCGACGAGGAGTCAGGGTCCGACCCCGCGGGGCCCTGGAGCACCTGCCCCGACACCGGAGGCACCGGCGTCGACGCCCTCGGTCCCGAGCGGGAGGTCGAGGGAGACCTCGACCGAGGTCGACTTCGAGCCATGATGGACTCGAGTATCGGCTCAGTCTCCAGGGTCGACTTCGAAGTCGATGTCCCGGTGGTCGGGGCAGATGCGCCAGACAGGCTGGCCATCAGTGCCCGCTGCTGCTCCATGAAGGCAGACAGTCTGCTCTCCAAGGCTGTCATCCTGAGACTCAGCTCGGGAGACGCAGCCGCCACCGACTCGGATCCTGGCGGCGCCGGGCCCGACGTCGGCTCTCTGGGAGGAGAGTCCGAGGACTACGGGGCTTACGTGTCCAGCAGACTCCGGCTCCACGCGAGAAACTTTGGCAGTCTTCTCTTGTTCCACGGGCCCGGGCCGACGGTCGGGGGTCTTAGACCTGGCCCTCGAGGAGACAGGGACCTCCTCCTCCGACGCCCTCGCGAGCCGCTTCTTCCTCTTGCGTTCCCGGTCGGGGGACCCCCTGTCCGAGGAGCTTCGACAGCGCTCGGGATCCGAATCCCGAGATGTCGAGGCCTCAGACGAGGTCCGGGCCCGGCCGGAGGCTGAGTCCGAGAAAAGCCTTTCTTTCTGCTGCTGGCGACTTCGGAGTGCCTTGGAAGACATCTTCCCATATGGTCCACACGACTTAGGGTCGTGATCAGGACCGAGGCACCGAAGGCAGCAGTCGTGTGTGTCGGTGAGAGACATTAATTTCTTACACCGATCACACTTCTTGAAACCGCTGGAAGCCATTGGGGAAAAAAGAGTCCCCGCGAGGTCAAAGGACCGGCCTTCCAGGGAAAAAACAAAAAAGGGCATGAACGCCAGCCACGAAGGGCAAAAAACAAAAAAGAAGAATCGGGTTCGATACCGGTGTACCGAACCCGGCAGGAGGGGAACCGGCGTCGTACCGGGAGAAAAAACAGCGAGAATCGCCGAAAAAAATCAACTTTTATCCGGGATGACAGGACACACGTCCGGTGGGCTTCTCGGAAAAAAAGAGACTGAGGTAAGATGGCACCTTTAGGCGGGAAGGGAACCGCGCATGCGTTCCTGCATTCCCAAAGGCTTTCATAGAAAGCTGGGGAAATGCTCCGCTGGGGGCTTCATCGGCGCCGATGACACCCATATGTGAGGACTGACGTCCTGCTTGGTCCTGAAGAAATGCAGTTAGCTACCCCGATGGAGAGGGTGCGCTTAGAGACTGCTACCCTCAGTCTGTTAGGGTCGTAAGAAACAAAGAACTGAGTGGAACGGTGATGGGGGTTAGTCTGTTCAAGATAAAAGGATGGTGCTCTCTTACAGTCCTGAGTATGAAGAGAGGTCTCTGTCCTGGAAGCGTGAGGCCATGGGAAAAAGATGGAATGCAAAAAACATCTTAGGGAGGAACTTAGGATGAATGTGTAGCACCACACTATTTTTGCAGAACGTGGTATAAGGCAGTTATGTTACAAGTGCCTGCAGCTCCCCAATTCTGCACATTGAGGTAAGCGCCACTAAAAAGATGATTTTCTAGATGAGGAACTTGAGAGGACATGACCAGTGACTCAAAAAGGTGCAGAGAGCAGCTGTCCCAGGACAACATTGAGATCCCATGCCACTGGAGGCGGTCAAACAGGGGGAGGAGAAAGCAGAAGGCCACTCAAAATATCCTATGAGTGGATGAACAGAAAAGGGCAGGTCCCCAACATTGCAATGATATGCTGCACGGGCACTCAGGTGCACCCTGACAAAGTCAGACTTCAGTCCTGAGTTGGAGAGGTGAAGCAAGTAAGTCAGCACTATCTGCACAGAGCAAGTAAAGGGACTGAGGGATCGATCTGCACAATAGACCGAAAATCTGCACCACTTGAAGGCATATGCCCTCCTGGTGGAATCCTTACGAGATGCAAAAAGAATGTTCTCGACATCCATGGGCAGATGGAACTCTGCCAGAATTACCTGCTCAGCAGCCAAGCCATGAGCAATAGGAAGCAGAGGTTGGGATGCAGGAGGGTGCCGCCCTCCTGTGAGAGGAGATCTGGTGCACAGCCCAGGCAAAGGGCCGGTGCCCAAGACAGACATAGAAAGAAGGGGTACCACGGTTGCTAGGGCCACCATGGGGCAATGAGTATTAAGGAGGCCCTGTCCGCTTGGATCTTAAAAAGGCTCTTGGCCAGCGGGGGAGTCGGCGGGTAAACAGAGGAGTCCCTTGGTCCAGTCCAGGAGAAAGGCATCAAATGCCACCCAACTGAGACACAGTATTCAGGAGCAAAACAGCAGTAGCTGAGCATTGAGAGGAGAGGTGAAAAGATCCATGGTGGGGGTGCCCCACGTCTGAAAGATCTGTTGGACAACTTGGGGGTTGTGGGCCCACTCGTGTGGTTGCAGGACTCTGCTGAGCCTGTCTGCCAAGATATTGTTCTCTACCGGGAGATACACTGCCTAAAGGAGCATTTGATGCTTTACGACAAACTTCCAGAGCCAGACTCCCAAAAGAGGAGGTATAAGCCCATGCCCCCTTGTTTGTTGATGTAAAACATCGTTACCTGGTTGTGAGTCTGAATGAGAATGACCTGGCCAGTCAGCTGCATCTGGAAGGCCCGCAGCACATTTGCAATGGCTCAGATTTCGAGGAAGTTGATCTAGTGGAGGCTCTCGCACTTTGACCAGAGCCCTTGCATGCAGAGGCTGCCAAGGTGAGCACCCCAGCTGAGCTTGGAGGCATCCGTTGTCAATACCTGTTGGTGTGGGGGTGCTTGAAAGGGCAGGCCTGCCAGAATACACACCGACTGCTGCCACCATGGGAAGGAAGTGAGCAATGATGGAGTTATGTGCACTCTGTCAGTTAGACGCCTGATGCCACTGAATGCAGAGGGTCCACTGTACTTGCCACATATGCAAGCAGACAAAACAGAGTTACATGGACTGTGGAAGCCATGTGGCCTAGGAGGCAAAGCATCTGGTGAGCAGACACCATTGAGCAACACTGAACCTGGTGTGCCATAGTGATGAGTCGGTGGGCCCGATCAGTCAAGAAAAGTACCCTGGCCACCAAAGTACTGAGGAGAACCCCAGTGAACTCAAAGTGCTAAGCAGGGTGCAGGTGGGACTTTGGGTAGTTGATCACTAAGCCCATCTGCTTCAAGACCTGGATGGTATGCTGTGAGGCCTGACGAACCTTGTTCAGAGAGCCGCCTCTCACCAACCAGTCATCCAGGTAAGGGAAGACAAAAATCCCCTGCACGCTCAAAAGAGAGGCCATGACCGCCAGGCACTTTATGAACACAATGGGAGTGGATGCAAGTCCGAAGGGAAGAACCCTGTATTGATAGTGCCTGCCGCTGAGGATGAAGTGGAGGTATTGCCAGTGCAGGGGGTGAATGAGGATGTGTGTGTAGGCATCTTTCAGATCCATGAAGCATAGCCAATCTCACTGCTGGAGGTAAGATATGCCATACTGGGTCAGACCGAGGTCCATCAAGCCCAGTATTCTGTTTCGAACAGTGGCCAATCTAGGTCAAATGTACCTAGCAGTATCCCCAAAAGACACAGGTTCCACAATGTGTGTACTGGGTCAAGCATTGATTATCCTGGGTCCCTTTTTAATAATGGTGTATGGACCTTTCCTCCAGGAATTTGTCCAAACCTTTTTTAAACCCAGCTACACTAACAGCTCTTACTACATCCTCTGGTAACAAATTCCAGAGTTTGATTACACGTAGAGTGAAAAAATATTTTCTCTTATTTGTCTTAAATAGTTTACCCTGTAGCTTCATTACATGTCCCCTAGTCTTTCTATATTCTGATAGCGTAAACAATTAATCTACGTTTACCCGTTCCACTCCATTCATTAATTTATAGACCTCTATCATATCTCCCCTCAGCCGTCTCTTTTCCAGGTTGAAGAGCCCTAACCTTTGTAGCCTCTCTTCATAGGAGTAGCCTTCCATCCCCCTTTACCATTTTGGTGGCTCTTCTCTGTACTTTTTCTAATAACGCTATATCCTTTTTAAGATACAGCGACCAGAATTGCACACAATATTGAAGGTGCGGTCGTACTATGGAACGATACAGAGGCATTATAATATCCTTTGTTTTGTTCTCCATTCCTTTCCTTATGATACCTAGCATTCTATTTGCTTTCTTGGCCACCGCTGCACACTGGGCGGAGGGTTTTAACATGTTATCCACGATGACTCCTAAATCTTTTTCCTGGGTGGTGGTTCCCAACGTGGAACCTTGCATCGTGTAACCATAGTGTGGGTTGTTCTTTCCTAGGTGCATAACTTTGCACTTGTCCACATTAAATTTCATCTGCCATTTGGATGCCCAGTCTTCCAATTTATCCAGATCCTCCTGCAGTTTTCCACAGTCCTCTTGGGTTTTAACAACTTTAAACAGTTTTATATCGTCTGCAAATTTGATAACCTCACTAGTTATTCCCTTTTCTAGGTCAATTATGAATATGTCAAAAAGTAGCGGACCCAGTAGATCCCTGGGGTACTCCACTATTCACCTTTTTCCATTGGGAATATTGGCCATTTAGCCCTACCCTCTGCTTTCTATCTTTTAACCAGTTCCTGATCCACAATAGTACACTGCCTCCTATCCCATGACTTTTTAGTTTTGCCAAAAGTCTTTGATGAGGGAACTTGTCAAAGGCTTTCTGAAAGTCCAGATACACTATATCAACCGACTCACCTTTGTCTACCTGTTTATTCACACCTTCAAAAAAACATATCAGATTAGTAAGACAAGATCTTCCTTGTCTAAAGCCATGTTGGCTGTCTCCCATTAGGCCATGACTATCTACATGCTCTGTAATTTTGTTCTTTATGATGGTTTCTCTACCATTTTCCCCGGTACTGATGTCAGGCTCACCGGTCTGTAATTTCCCGGGTCACCCCTGGAACCCTTTTTAAAAATTGGCGTTACATTGGCAACCCTCCAATCTTCAGGTATTACAGATGATTTTAATGAAAATTCACAGATTACCAATAGCAGGTCTGCAATCTCATATTTCAGTTCTTTCAACACTCTTGGATGTATACCATCTGGTCCAGGTGATTTGCTACTATTCAGTTTATCAAATAGTTGTAATAGATCTTCCCGGTGTAGTGATATTTCTCTCAATTCCTCTGCAGTATCCCCTTTAAATACCACTTCAGTCTTGGGTAACATCCCTACATCTTCCTCAGTAAAGACCGAAGCAAAGAATTCATTCAGTCTCTCCGCTATATTTATTTTATTTATTTATTTATTTATACATCTTTTCTATACCGCCACTTCCAGAGATCTATAGCCTTGTCTCCTCTTACTGCCCCTTTTACCCCTCTATCATCTAAAGGTCCAATTGACTCTCTCACAGGCCTTTTGCTACGAATGTACTTGAAAAAGTCTTTATTTCGTGTTTTTGCTTCCGTAGCACGTTCCTTCTCAAATTCTCGCTTTTCCTGCCTTATCAGTGCTTTGCATTTAACTTGCCAGTGCTTGTGCTGTTTCCAGTTTTCGTCGTTTGGCTCTTTATCTGCTGGGTGATGTCCGCTGGGACACTGTGGGTCACACACTTGTGGGCATATTTGCCCTTGGTCAGTTGCTGGCTTGCTGTTTTTCTGTTTCTGTGTTCCTATGTGCCACCTAGGCATCTGCCTGGTCCACCCTGTGCTCCAGCTGCCCCACTGCATGTCCCGACTTCAGCCCCCTGTGCCCCATTTGCAGCCTCACCGGGCAGCAACATTTTAAAGGACACTATCTTGAACTTCTCTCTGACTAGGAAAGCAGTTGAGATTTTGAAGAAGATCTAGAATGGGTTGAAAACCGCCCGTCTTTTTAGAGACCAGGAAGTACTGGGAGTAGAACCCCCTTCCTGTCTGACAGTAGAACCAGTTCCACTGCCTTGGCTTCCAAAAAGTTGGCCACTTCCAGTTGGAGAAGCTCGCAATGCTGAGGATCCAGAGGGTATTGCCTTGTAAAGAACAAAGGACTGGTCTGCTGGGAGTGCAGGAGGTAACCCTCCTTCACTATTTGCAATGCCCAGGCGTCAGTGGTGATGCTCAGTCAACGGTGGGCAAAAAATGGATATGACCCCCAATGTGCTGCGGAACTGGACCTGAAAGCAGAGGAAAGACCGTGGTTCAGGAGTCAAACGCCCCCCCTCCCCAAGCTGCAGCTGAGGTGCAGGTTGGGGTTTCGGGGCCTTAGGCCTACGCTGCTGTCTTTGGCCTTGGCCCTTGGTCTGCTGCCCCTGCGGGTACACCTGGTAAGAGTGATATGGGGGATAGGAACCATAGGCTCTTCTTCTTTGGGCAGAAGGACTTTTTCTCTGAAGTCTTTCGTCAGGAAGGATCAGCAGTCTTCCTAGAAAGACTGGTCATGGCGAGTTGTTCAGTCTCCAACTCGTCAGCCTTTTCAGTCATGGGTTTGCTAAAAAGATTCTCTCCCTGGCATGGGACATAAGTCAATTTGTCCTGGACCCATTACTCCGGGTCTGAGGATGTAGCCATGCCAGGTGGTGTGCACCAATGTCCACCGCAGTCACTCTGGCCACAGAACCGAAGCAGTCAGACTGCCCGAATCACAAATTTGAATCATTCCTTGGTTTTACTGACCAGGCTCTGAAAGTGCTCGAGATGGTTACCAGAAAGTCCAGCCAAGAACCTGGAAAGCTCCCATGCCAGGTCTCTTAAGTACATGTCCATGTACAGCTTGTATGCTTGTATATATTCAAAACCTAATAATTAAACATACTAGCTTGAGACCGCTTAGAAACAGTATGGACAACAGAATTGTTATTCCATTTGATTTCCATAAAACAAATCAAGCAACATCCAGAAGGGTTCCATCATTATATGCGCCCGAACTATGGAATACTTTACCTGACTGTATACGGGCAACGAGAGACTTAAAAGACTTCAGACAAATGCTTAAGATTTTTCTATTTATACAATGTTATGGTCCTATTTAGGATTTAGCATAAGCATGTACTTATACAATTTGTATTCCTGTTTTGTGTATTCTTCCTATACCCCCTGTAAACGGGGGTGCTTGTTGTGAAAGCTCCACAATCTTGGCAAGGACATGACTTTACTTGACTTGCAAAGGATTGTGGGTGTTGTAGTTCAATCACACAAAACTAGCCGTTTAACAAGAATAAAGAATTGTAGTTGCTTGAGTGTAAAGCAGAAAACAGATTTTATTTATGAGGTGTTATTCCCTCGCACAGATACGCTTGGTAACATCAACAGGATAATTTCTCCAGGAGTTTTACTCAGGAAACAAAACAAATAAGGCAACTGAATTACTTATGCAACAACTTAGTAAAGACCTTGATGGAACAGAAAAGGTCTTTCTTCTAGCCCCTGCTAATAAACTTTCTTAGCAGTGCTGGAATGAAAAATAAACCCAAAAGGAAAATTCTCTTTTATCAAAAAAAACAGCAGCCTTCTTTCTTTCACACAGAGAAGCAGCTTTTTTTCAAAGTCCCACGTGCACTTGTGCCTTGCTCTAATCACAGGTGCTTAACCAGCTGCAAGCCATTGCTGGTCCACTCTCCACGTGGCTCCAACTTTCCCCAAAGCTTTCTCTCAAAGAAACTTTTCTGGGAAGTTAAAAATCAGTACAGTTCCTTTTGGTGTTTGATCCTTAACTGAGGATTACTTTAGAACAGCAGCTTAGAAAGAGAACAATTCATGCATTCAACTTCCTCATCTGATATTTCCCCTTGCTCTTGAAATATCATAGGATCACTTTCATATACTGGCTCAGAGGATTTCTCTAACCGATCTCTACCAGGATAGAAACTGTTTCCCTGCTGTCTTCCTTGTGCAAAGCTAGGGAACAGATCAGAGTTCATACCTGAGATCCCGTTGGTCATTAGGTTTCCTCTCTGGGTATTTTGGCCAGTAGGTAGCAAAACTCCTGTGCCCAGCTCTCCAGTCAGAATCTCTGGACTTTAGGTCTCTTTTCCCATACCTCCTTAGAGCTCCTTCTTTCTGTAGATGCAGCCGTCTCCCTTACAGGTGCTGTCCGAGGGTTCATGGCTGTATATCTCCAAGCCTCTGGCTTCTTCCAGTCCAATAAAGAATGCTTGCCCCAGGAATCTCTCCCAGCATACGTACTGCCTTGGGCTCCTTTCTTAGACCTTCTGGTCGTCTTGCTGTTCTTCCTTCTGTTCACGAACAGTCTCTCCTTCTCCAGCTCCCGTTGCTGTCCTTGCTCACCTTGCTGTCTTTGCTGTCTGTATGATGAATTTCTTCTAGCTTTAAAGTGCCTGGATGGCCGCTCCACCCTAGCACACTGCAGGTGTTCTGGATTAAGTCCTGCCCTAGGAGAAGTGTGATTAGGGATTACATCATTGCTTTTCTGATTAGGCACACGTTTCCCTACTTCAGCTCTCCTAGAGGCTTTCTGTAAACCAGTGCATTCTGGGTCTGGTAGTCTTTTAGGTAAACACTCTGTTTTAGTGCTTTTACCAGCCAGCACAGGTTGCTTATTCAGAGCCAATTCACCTCTTGTATTATTTCTTCCTGAACTATGATAAGCTTCCTTATCACACCCCCAATACCTTTCCTTGCTTTTACCTATATTTGTATACCTTGTCTTGTAACCACTTTGATTGAAGGATAAGATGGTATATAAAACTGGTTAAATAAATAAAATAAAAAATAAATATAGGCAATGAGCATCGAACCCTGGTAATACTTTGTCAAAGCATACATGGTGCGGGCCTCCTGACCTGGGGGCACAGAAGAGTGCATCTTAGTGCTTTTGATGTAGCACCTGGCTGACTCACATTATGGAGTTATGAGGCAGTTGTGTTTTCTCAAAGCCCAGGCTCTTACAGACTCAATAAATGTAATCAAGCCACTTACTCATGGTAGGCACCATAAGCGGGGTCTCCCACCTCCTCAGAAAGACCGCTCTAGAATGGGGTAGACAGGGACTGTGATGGCCTCCTTTGACAGGGTAAGATATTGGAGGATCTCAAGCTCCTCCACTCAAGATTTCTCTTCTGCCTCCAGGATAAAAGGCAAGGCATTCCTCATATCCCTTACAAATTTCAGAAGGGAAAGCTCCCGGGGGGGGGTAGGTCTGGTGCTCTGGAGGAGGGGAGTTATCTGAGGGCACATTCCAGTGCCTCGTGGTCTCTAGTCTCCCAGTCAGAGGAACTCGAAGTACCAGCGGGATCGAGGATTCCGTTGATGATGGGAAGGGGTCCTCAATTCCTCATGTTCGGAACTGGAGGAGACTGGTTGCACCATAGGATCGTGAGTGGTCTCGAGATTGCAAGGAAACCACAAAGGTTTTGAGAATTGGTTGCACCGGCACCGATGACGTTTATGCCGGTTCCTTCAGCAGGGACTCCACGAGGGTTATAGCCTCGGGAGCCCCATGCCAAGTCTCCGAGGTCTCCAGACTACACATCAGAATACAGTATGTACACCACATTGATTGCACTAGAAAACATTGTAGAACTTGTGAAAACCGTAAATACATAACAACTTTTAAATTTTAAGACGTCTGTGTTGTTTTCTATCAGAATCAGAACCGTAATTTTTGTGCGCTCTGTTGTAAAGTATGTGCGCTTGCTCGGCGAGGTGTGTGCTGTCATGAGGCTGGAGCTAGAGAAGAAACAGTGTTGGAAAAAACTCCTGATTTTCATGGAACTCAGAAAAGGCAGAGAGCACAGTTCCAGCGCAGCTCAGCCAGAGGGCGCATGAACAATTACACAGTACCTGAAGCAACGTGCTCTAGCACTGATCACATTAGTAACAAGCAGTTTCACCTGTCCTCAAACTCAGAACGTGCAAACCAGAAATCCCTTTATAAAGGAAACCAGATGATCAGTGAAGGAGGAACAGGAACAGGAGGAGGAACAGGAACAGGAGGAGGAACAGGAACAAGCAGAGGCAGGAGCAAGATCCAGAGAGGCGAGGTCAGAAGGACCGGTAGCAGGAGAAGGATTAGCAGCCGGAGCAGTGAGAGAAGCCTGGAACAGGAAGGCTTCCATGTGCAGCCAACTCAAGGAGACAGAATCCAAAAGAGGTATACTCGAAGGGATGAAGTCCAGAGAGGCCTAAGGTATTGGAACGGAGTCCAAAGCCAAGCAAACCAAAGAAGCAGCTTGCCTGATGAAAACAACTCTCCTAGTCCAAGTAAGTCTCCTATGCTAAACCAGAAAGGCACAAGGAAAGGAGATTCCTTCTACAGTGATACTTATGCCAAGAAACACAGAGAGTGGAAATCCACGTCAGGTTTTCCTGGTAATTCTGATTATAGAGCAGTGCACCGAACAGCTTGTCAGCCTGAGAAGCTATGTCACAAGCTGAGTCCTGGGTGTGGCAGCCTACAGAAGCCAAGGTATGAAAAGCCTTTCATTATAAGGGAAAGTTTAAGTGATGAAAACCTTATGCAAATAGATAAGCCTCAGAAAGTTAGAAGAAGTAAAGCTAATCTTTTAAAAGCACTTCCTAACAGTGTGCTAAGAAAGTTGTATGAGAAACAGAAGAGCCCCTGTGAGGAGTTAACAGATACTGAAGACAGTCATAGCATTGAAGAAGGTAGTGACCCAGAATCAATGGACTTTGATTGTGAAACCAGTGTTCCCATTCCTCAGAGTGAACCAATGGAATGTAACTTTTGTTCAAGAACTAGCTTGATTACCTGGCTAGATGTATAGAGAAAAGAGAACTCTGCATATGGTGAAGTTGATAACCATTTGTTTCCTGATGTTAATTTCTATTGCTTTGAAAGAAGCCTTATCCCAGATAAACAGTTAATTGTGAAGCCTACAACCCTTAACTGTTTATATAACGGTGGAACCTTTTTGTTAGAGGAAAGAATTACCTTCATTTTCTTTTGTGTCTTATTGAACCTAAGCGTTGACCGGGGAAATAAAGCCTTATTACCCTACACTTTGGTGTAGATTGTTCTTTATAAGGAGTTCTGCACTACAAGGACCAGAATCCTCCTGGTCCTTCAGCTCAACCACTCCTTAAAATAAATTAAATGTCACCGGATGCCCTTATTTCCTGCGCCAGTAGGGGCGCCTGGGGACAGTGCGCGCGCGCACACGCGCACAGCTTAGAGGGAACAGTGCTCCGGAGGCAACTCCTCCTACTAAGGCAAGATGGCTCCTTCGGGCAGGAAGGCCGGCACACATGCATGGAGGACACGCCAAAGGCTTCCTTTGGAAGCTGGGAAGTGTTCCTATGCAGGCTCCATTGGTGACATCACCCATACGGGAGGACAGACTTCCTACATGGTGCTGGAGAATGGTAAAAACCATTATAAAGAATAAAATTAATGAACATGTAGATAGTCATGATTTAATGGGAGAAAGCCAACATGGACTTAGCCAAGGAAAGTCTTGTCTCTCTAATCCATTCTACAGGTAGCTAAAGATGAGTCACTTGATACAGTATCTGGATTTACAGAACTATTGCTACTACTACTTACCATTTATATAGCTCTACAAGGTGTACACAGAGCTGTACGGAGACATGTAAGATCATCCCTGCACCTCCAAGCTTAGAGTCTAATAAAGACAAACACAACTGGGGATTAGGATATATCTAGCGAAATGGTAAAGGAAACACATAGGATGTGAAAAGGAAACAAGGAGGATCAAGATCCAAAAACAGTCTCAAAGAAGTGATTTTCTAGCCTGGATTTAAACAGGGCCAGAGATGGTGCCTGATGCATTGACTCGGGTAGTTTTCTCCATGCCTAAGAAGCGCAAGGTAGAATGATTGAAGTCTGGAGTTGGCAGTGGAAGAGAAGGGCACAGATAGAAGGGATCTGCTAGAAGAGCGGAGTTCCTGAGAAGGGAAAGAGAAAGGTAGTGAGGAGCAGCAAAATGTAGGTTAATAGTAGAAGTTTGAACTGGATGCAGAAATGGAAAGCCTTTGACAAGGTCCCCCTTCAAGAGAGGCTCTTGGCGAAATTAAAAAATTATGGGAAAGGAGGCAGTGTACTATTCTGGATCAGGAACCGATTAAAAAACAGAAAGAGAACAGGGATAAATAGCCAATTTTCTCAATGGAGAAAGGTGAATAGTGGAGTATCCCAGGGATCTGTGCTGGACCCGCTACTTTTTAACATTCATAAATGACCTAAAATGGGAATAACGAATGGAGGTAATCTAATCTGAAGATGACACAAAATTATTCAAAGTTGTTAAAACACAAGAGGATTGTGAAAAACTGAAAAAGGACCTTGATAAATTGGAAGACTGGATTTTCCAAATAGCAGATGAAATTTAATATGGACAAGTGCAAAGTTATGCACTCGCAGAACAATCCAAACTATGGTTACTTGATGCAAGGTTCCACATTAGGAGCCACCACCCAGGAAAAGACTTTGGGTGTCATTGTGGATAATACATTGAAATCCTCTGTCAAGTGTGCAGTGGTGGCCAAGAAAGCAAATAGAATGCTAGGAATCACAAGGAAGGAATAGAGAATAAAACAATGGAAATTAAAATGCCTCTGTATCATTCCATGGTACGACTGCACCTTGAATATTGTGTGCAATTCTGGTTACCATATCTGAAAAAGGATATAGCAGAATTAGAAAAGGTACAGAGAAGATGGTAAAGAGGATGGAAGGAAAGGCTTAAAAGGTTAGGGCTCTTCAACTTGGAAAAAAAATACAGCTGAGGGAAAATATAATAGATGTCTATAAAATAATGAATGGAGTGGAACGGATAAATATAGATCAGTTGTTTGCTCCTTCAAAAGGTAGAAAGGCTAGGGTCATGGAATGAAGCTACAACGTAGCTCATTTAAGTTTAATCATAGAAAATATTTTGTTCATCAATGTGTAATCAAACTGGAATTCATGACCAGAGGATGTAATTTAAGCTGTTAGTGTAGTTGGATTTAAAAAAGGTTTGGACAAGCTCCAGGAGGAAAAGTGTATAAACCATTATTAAAAAGAGGACCAGGGAAATCCACTGCTTACCCCAGGAATCTGCATTTTTTTGGGAACCCGATAGGTACTTGTGACCTGATTGGCCACTGTTGGAAACAGGATACTGGGGCTTGATGGACCATCGGTCTGACCCAGTATGATGTATCTTATGTTCTTAAGCAGTCCCACCTTCTAGTCTGGCATCTCTGTACTGTCTTGGAGAAGGAGAAGGAGAGTTACCTCTACAGAGAGCATCAGTGTGTGACAGAAGTGTTTCCATAGTTAGGACTTGACTGCCAGATGATGTGGGATCCTCACATCAGGATCTCTCTCCAGGGGCACATGTGCAAGAAGAAAGAGTTAGGACTATCACTGTAGTTGGCAATTCATCCATTAGGAATGTAGATAGCTTGGTGGCTGATGGTATCTTACCTGTCTGGTGCAAAGGTGGCAGACCTCATGTGTCACCTAAAGAGGATATTAGACAGTGCAGGAGAGGAGCCATATGTTCAGGTATACATGGGTACCAATGACAAAGGAGTTGTAGGAAGCTTGGGGAGCCAAATTTAGTTTTTTTTAATGTAGAAATTTGAAATCCAGAATTTTCAACGTAATATTTACGAAATGCTTTCCATTCCATATGCAGGACCCCAGAGGCAGTCAGAGCTCTGGAGTCTCAATGTGTGGATGAGATGCTGCTACAGGGAAAGGAGATGCAGATTTGGCCGGGCAACATTCTGGAGAAGGGGAATCCTGTTCCAAAACGATGCACTCTACACCTTAACAAGGGTGGAATGAGAGTACTGGTGCTAACCTTTAAAAAGGCAAAATTAGACCTTACCTGCTAATTATCTTTCCTCGAGTCCCTCCCGGCCAGTCCAGTACGCATGTGTTTTCTCAGCCCACCAGCAGTTAAGGACTGAATATGACAGAGTTCTGATGTCAGCTTACAAGAGCTCCCTCTTCAGTTCCAGAACCCAGTCTTCCACTGGCAAAGCAGACTCGACCGATGCACCGCAGGCACCAAGTTACGCTGTACCGGCCCAAACCATCTTGGCCTGAATTAATGCTCCCAAAAAGGAATGCTTAAGAAACTGAGGCAACCAACGCCCAACTCTGTACAGATGTACTTAAAAGGAAAAGATACATCTTACCAACCATCCATCCCAAATAGAACCCCCCCCCCCAAAAAAAAATAAGGGGCACCCATGAAATGCTGCATTTGTACTTACTGCAATGGAGACTCCTCCAAGCGACACAGACTTGCTCAACCAGCAACTGCATGCATGAGAACTCCTAGTAATCGGGCAAGTCCTGGACTAGCCTGGAGAGACTCAAGGAAAGGCAATTAGCAGGTAAGGTCTAATTTTACCTTCCTAATCGTCCCTCCAGGCCAGTCTAGTACGCATGGGACGTACCAGAGCAGTGCCTAAGAATGGGAAAGACCCGCAAGTTCTGCTTGGAGCACTGAAGCTCGGAAATGTGCATCCTGCACTGCTTGAACATCCAGCCAATAGTGTCTTGTAAAGGTATGCAGTGACACCCAAGTTGCTGCTTGTCAGATGTCCGCCAGGGGCACCAGACTGTGCTCCTCCCAGGAAGCCGCCTGCGATCTAGTAGAATAAGCTCAGTCTGCCAGTACCACCTGCCCAAGACTCAAATAAACTACTGAGATGGTCTGTTTCACCCAATGTGCTATGGTTGCCTTAGAGACGGCCTCACTCTCCCGGGAACCTCCGAAAAGCACAAATGCACGCTCCAACTTACAGAAGCACTCTATGAGTTTAAGATACCATTGTAATACCCTGCACAGATACAACAGATGAAGTTTCCATTCCTCCACAGACTCACCACGCACGGAAAATACTGGCAGGGAAAGCATAGTTACTCACCTGTAACAGGTGATCTCCAGGAACAGCAGGAATTTAGTCTTCACATATGGGGATCGTCGGTACCGACGGAGCCTGCGTGGGAATGCTCCCCAGCATCCAATTAGAAAGCTTTTGGGAGCATCCCACAGCGCCTGCATGCTGCCTTCCCGCCTTTCCCAACTGCTTCTCTCCAGTTGAGTTTAAAACTGAGACAAAGAGAGAGAGAGGGAAAGAGAAAGAGATAGATAGAGAGATACAACTCCTAGGGGAGGTGGGTGGGTTGTGAAGACTAAATTCCTGCTGTTCCCGGAGATCACCTGTTACAGGTGAGTAACTATGCTATCTCCAGGAACAAGCAGGAATGTAGTCTTCACATATGAGGACTCCCTAGCTTTAGATGCCAGGGAGAGAACCCCAGAAGTAGTGTGTCCCTGTGAAAGGGCTCCACTTCCCCCCATGGATCTCTGGCATCCTACCAGGGATGGTGGGTAGGAGTTGATTAGGTATGGAACAGGTGTTGAAGAACAGCCTGACCAAACAAGGCATCCTGGCGGGAGTCCTTGTCCAAGCAGTAATGGGCTGTGAAGGTATGAACCGAGGCCCAAGTGGCTGCTCGACAGATGTCGTCGATAGACACAGAGTGGAGATGAGACATTGAAGCTGCCATGGCTCTCACATTGTGAGCTGTGACATGGCCCTCCAGAGGAAGACTCTTGCTCTGATAGGCAAATGAAATACACTGTGCAATCCAGTTGGACAGTGTTCTCTTGGAGACTGGAAGTCCCAAATGAGAAGGATCAAAAGCAACAAAGAGTAGAGAGGACTTTCTATGTTGCTGTGTTCTTTGTAAGTAAAAAGCTAAAGCTCTTTTACAGTCCAAAGTATGAAGATTCCTTTCTGCATTTGATGCATGAGGCCTTGGAAAAAAGACAGGCAGGTAGACCGCTTGGTTCAGATGAAAAGGCGAGACCACTTTTGGCATAAAGTGTGGATGAGCCCTAAGGACTACCTTGTCATGATGGAACCTTGTATACGGAGGATCAGCCACTAGTGCCTGCAACTCACTGATGCGACGTGCTGATGTGATTGCAATGAGAAGAAATTAGGCCTTACCTGCTAATTGTCTTTCCTGGAGTACTCTCCGGGCCAGTCCAGGACATCTTGGGTGGTCAATCCGCTCCAGCAGCTGAGGACTGGAATCTAAAAGGTTTTCCTGACAGCCTACCCAGCTCCCCTAGGTGTCAGCTAATCAGTCTCTCGGTCACAAAGCAGTAAAGCTAGCCCTAAGAATCCTTAGAATCTAACAAAACAAGAAAAAAACCATATATATATGTGTAGGTATTCAGGCAGTAATCATTTCTTATTTGCCATATTGACTGACCAGCACAGTGTTCTCTGCAAGAGAAGCAGAGGCCCTGCAGCACTGCCGCAGGTGCTAAGAGACATGTTTATGTACTGTCCATTTCTCTTATCCCTTTTTTTTTTTCCCATCATTTCCCTCTGATCCCCCGTTCGCAAAGGGAACCTCAGTATCCTAAACCACTGCATTGTACAGCTCCTTGATCAAAAAACAACCTACCGAACAAGCACCATCCTCTTCTGAAACTCGCAGATACACTAAGGGAGGGTCCTGGACTGGCCCGGAGAGTACTCCAGGAAAGACAATTAGCAGGTAAGGCCTAATTTCTTCTTCCTATTTGTCTCTCCGGGCCAGTCCAGGACATCTTGGGAAGTACCAAAGCAGTACTTAAAAACGGGAGGGTCCTGCGAGACCTGCCACAAGCGCCGCCGCGCCCACTCTGGCGTCCTCCTGAGCATGAACATCCAACCGATAATGCCTCACAAATGTGTGTAAAGACGACCACGTAGCCGCCCGACAAATGTCCACCGGCGGAACCAACGCATACTCCGCCCAAGAGGTAGCCTGACCTCTGGTTGAATGAGCTCCAAGACCCTGAGGAACCGGCGTGCACTTCGCTTCGTACGCGGCGCGAATAGCATGTTTCACCCAGCGAGCGATAGACGCTTTGGAGGCTGCCTTACCCTTCGCTGCTCCCCCGTAGAGAACAAACAACCGGTTGGACTGACGAAAGGCCGCTGTTTCCTTGAGATACTTACGCAACACACGGCCCAAGTCCAGCCGTCTAAGGGAACGATCCAAGCCACCGTTCCCCAACCCCTCGAAGGTAGGAAGGGAAACGACCTGATTGATGTGAAAAGGAGAAACCACTTTGGGAAGAAAAGAAGGCACCGGTCTCAACACCACCTTCTCCGCTGAAAAGTGAAGTAACGGTTCTTTGCAGGATAGAGCTTGAAGATCTGAAATCCTTCTAGCAGAACACAAGGCCACCAGAAAGGCTGTCTTCCAGGACAACTCTTGTAGGTGCTCCGACCTATGTCCGACAAATGACAGATCCGACAACGCCTGAAGCACCAGGTTCAAATCCCAAGGAGGAACTACCGGACGCCTAGGAGGCCGAATGTTCTTAGCGGCTCGAAGAAAACGTAGCACATCAGGATGGGAAGCAAGCGGCCTGCCCTGCACCCTACACCTCTGTAACAGGCCAGCGCCGCCACGTGAACTCATAAGGTACTAAGCGCCAAACCTTTCTCCAAACCCCCCCTGAAGGAACCCCAAAATATCCGGTAGCGATGCCCCCTCGGGCAACACTTCACGCTGAACACACCAAGCTTCAAATAAGCGCCAAACTCTAATGTAAGCCAACGACATGGACCGCCGTTTGGACTGTAACAGAGTAGCTATCACCGCGTCGGAGTAGCCCTTGCGTCGCAACCTGCGCTGTTCAAGAGCCAGGCCGTAAGACAGAATCGATCCACTTGCGGCATGAACACCGGACCTTGTCTAAAGGGATCGCTGCGAACGGGCAGCCTCCAGGGAGGTGCTAAGAGCAGTCGCATCAGGTCGGCATACCAAGGACGCTGCGGCCAATCCGGAGCTACCAGAATCACTGGACCGCTGTGAGCAGCCACTCTTTGGATGACCCCTTCCCAAGAGCGGCCACGGAGGAAACACATAAAGGAGCTGAAGTTGAGGCCAAGGCTGTACTAGGCCGTCTAGACCTTCCGACATGTGTTCCCTGCGCCGGCTGTAAAACCGCGCGGCCTTGGCATTGGACTGGGTAGCCATAAGGTCCAGGACAGGCTGCCCCCACTTCCGAGAAATCTCCCGAAAAACCTCCTCGTCCAGTTCCCACTCCCCCGGATCTAGACGATCACGACTGAGATAATCCACCTGAACGTTGTCCTTGCCGGCCACGTGAGCCGCCGATATCGCCACGAGATGGGCTTCCGCCCAGTGAAACAGCAGCAGGCATTCTTCCAGCAACAGAGCACTGCCCGTGCCGCCTTGCCTGTTGATGTAAGAAACAGTTACCTGATTGTCGAAGAAAACCCGAACTGCCGTCCCGACAAGCACTCCCACAAAGACCAGCAGCGCGAGATGGACCGCTCTGAGCTCCAAACGATTGATCCACCAGGTCCGCTCTTCTGCCGACCACACACCTTGAGTCACACGACCCAGACAATGCGCCCCCCACCCGGAGAGGCTTGTGTCCGTTGTGAGCAACACCCAGTTCGGCACTTCCAGAGGAACTCCCGCTTGTAGATGGGTTGGAATCGACCACCACTGCAAGCTGAGACGCACGACTTCTGGACAGACTAACTTGTGGGAGAGAGGATGCTCTTGAGGGGACCAATGGGACAACAACGCGCTCTGCAGCGGCTGCATGTGAGCCCTGGCCCACGGGACCAGGTCCAAGGCCGCCGCCATGGACCCCAGCAATTGCAGGTACCTCCAAGCCGTCGGAGCCTTGACACGCAGAAACGCTGCCACCTGCCGTAAAATCTTCCACACTCTGTCTATTGGAAGAAAAACTGACCCTACACCCGTGTCGAATAGGGCCCCTAGATACGTCAACCGCCGAACGGGTTCAAAATGGCTCTTTGCATGGTTGATGACCCAACCTAACTGCTCTAGGACTTGCACCACTCGCGCCATGGCCTTCACTGACTCTGTCCGCGACGACGCCCGAATCAACCAATCGTCCAAGTAGGGATGAACCTGAATCCCCTCCTTTCGGAGCGCAGCCGCTACCACGACCATTATCTTGGTGAAGGTGCGAGGCGCCGTGGCAAGCCCAAACAGCAATGCCCGAAACTGAAAATGCCCCATGGGCACCGCGAAACGAAGATACTTCTGATGTTCGGCCCTGATCGGAATGTGCAGGTAAGCCTCTGTAAGATCTATGGAAGCAAGAAACTCGCCTGGCCGAACCAAGCGGATCACCGACCGTAAGGTTTCCATCCGAAAATGAGGCACCCGCAAACAGCAATTCACGTGCTTGAGGTCTAGGATAGGGCGAAAAGAACCTTCTTTCTTGGGACCCACAAAATAAATCGAGTATCGACCTAATCCGCACTGGTCTGCAGGCACCGGAACCACCGCATGAAGAGACAAGAGACGGCGGAGCGTCTCTCCAACCGCTTCCTTCTTTGCCTGCAGACCACAGGGAGACAGGACAAAAGCATCTGGAACCCGTTGCTCGAATTCTAAGGCATAACTGTCTCTGATAACCTCCAGAACCTACTGATCCGTGGTTATACTGGCCCAGGTGGAGAGGAACAGCTGTAACCGACCTCCTACTGGAACCTCCACCTGGACCGGCCTCACTTCATTGGGACTTTTTTGTTGCGGCCTGCTGGGCACCAAAGTAGCCTCTACCGAAACCTCTGGAGCCCCGAAAGGGATGTCCTCTAGACACAAAACGACCCCGCTGATAAGGGGTGAAACGTGCACCCCGGAACCTGCGAAAGTCCCGACTTTGACCCCGTTGAATGGAGCCCTGCTTCGAAGCTCTCGGACGGTCTTCCGGCAGACGCCCCCCTTTGGAGTCACCCAAATCCTTAATCTTATCTAAGGCCTCACCGAATAACAACTTGCCTTTATACGGCAATTTACTAAGACGCGCCTTGGAAGACGCATCCGCCGCCCAATTCCTAAGCCAAAGGAAACGCCTAGCGGCGATTACGGAAGCCATAGCCTTAGCTGAGATGCAAACCAAATCATAAAAAGCATCGGCTTGATAGGCAGCCGCTGACTCTAGCTTTGCCACGTCCGCAGTAGCTTCGTCCACCCTCTCCGAAGACTGCTCCCCCTGCAGCCAGCGGATGGAGGCTCTAGACACATAAGCCCCACAAATAGACGCTTGAAGGGCTAACGCACTAGAATCAAAGGCCTGCTTCAAAAGAGCCTCCAAGCGACGATCCTGTAAATCTTTGAGAGTTGTCCCCCCTTCAACAGGAATGGTGGTCTTTCGAGTGACGGCCGACACCAACGCATCCACCTTGGGCATACGCAATAGATCCTTCTCTTCCTGAGGCATAGGGTAAAGCCGAGCCATTGAGCGTCCTCCCCTGAGAGAGGCTTCTGGAAATTCCCATTCAGCTTCTATCATCTGTTTGATAACCCGATGTACAGGGAAACACTTGGTCTCAAATCTGAACCCTTGCAGTAATGGATCCTCTAAGGGCTCCTGCTGTACAGCTGGAAGGACTAAATTCAAAGTCGAAAGAGACTGAGAGATTAAGGCCCCCAGCTCTTCCTTACGGAACATCCGAAAAACATTAGGATCCTCCCCAGGACCCAGCTCACCTTCCTCCAAATCCCCTGACCAAGATTCTAAGCCTGGATCAGAGAGAAGCTCACCTTCTTCCACTCCTGGTGATGGCACACTAGGAGCCTCGATATGCTCCATAGTCTGGTCCCTGCCCTGCAGCACCGCAGAGCTAGATTCACCCAAGTGAGCCTCTGAAGGGGCTGCTACTGGTGAACCAAAGAGGTTGTCAGGTCCAGGAGGAAGAGCAATCTGTGTTTGCTTCAGGAGATAAGCCTGATGTAGAGAGAGAATAAACTCCGGAGAAAAATAAGAACTTAGAGCCTCCGGAGCTGCAGGAATGGACTGATGCTTTAGTTCTGTAGCCACAGTCTGTTTCACTGACTTCGCTTTCCGCTTGTGGGGTTTACTAAGGGGCGCGGGATCACCGGCCTGATCTGATAAAATGGCCGCCGTTCCCGCTCTCTCCCCTGCACTGTGAGGTAAAATGAGAGCACTCTCCGAGGATTTATCCTCCATGGTAACACTGCCCCCGAAAACAAAACCCCCAGAAATGAAAAAAATCAATCGCAAATAAACAGCGCGAACCGAGCCGGAACGGAGTTCCCCAACAGAAAACAAAAAACCGCGTGTCGAGGAAAGCGCCCGCACCGAAGCTAAACTCCGCGGTCAGAGACAAAAATCCTCACAAATCCAAGAAATTAAGTGCCCAAAGGCGACTCACCACCTGCTGACTGACCGGATCTTCAACGATCCCTCAAGCACTGTTGTGCCGTTGCAAACGGTAAGCAGATGCCAGGATGCCGTCGAATGCAGGGAGAGGACACTGGGGCTCCCAGGCCTGCTATCCGCTGCCGAATCGCAACGTCTTTGAAGAGGCAGGCTCTACCTCGTGAAGACGGTGCACAGAGGGTCAAGAGGAGCTTCCCCGACCGCTAGTGCTACCGACTGGGCAGAGCCCCTTCGTCCGTGTCTTTGCGATTATATATATATATATTTTTTTTAAAGCTCAGCCCGGTATCCGGAAGACAACAGGTAAAGCTCTAAACTGAGCTGTAATCTCCGAGTTTTGAGTTTTTTTTGTTTTACGCCTAAAGCGCCATACCAAACAGTTGATCTCCTTAGCAGAGAAGTAACCCTTAGCTAAACCCTAACACTTTCCTATTCGGATCTCTGGGGAGCTGTTCCAAGAACGTCCAGCTCAGCTGCTGAGGACTGTAAGACTGATTAGCTGACACCTAGGGGCGCTGGGTAGGCTGTCAGGAAAACCTTTTAGATTCCAGTCCTCAGTTCCTGGAGCGGATTGACCACCCAAGATGTCCTGGACTGGCCCGGAGAGACGAATAGGAAAGATAACTTTCCAGGAAAGGAATTTCAATGAGGTAGTAGCTAAGGGTTCGAAAGGTGGCTTCATGAGCTGGCCAAGAACCAGGTTTAAGTCCCATGCCACTGGTGGTGGCCTAATGGGAAGCTTAGTTAGAAGAAGGCCTCTCATAAATCTTGCTATATGAGAATGGGAGGAAATAGGTTGTCCATTTAGAGGCTTGAAAGAAGCTGCAATAGCACTCAAATGACTCTTACTGAGTTAGTCTTGAGTCCTGCATTGGATAAATGAAGGAGATACTCCAGTAATGATTCCAGAGGTATCGCAAGGGGGCTAAGACCCTTCTGCGAACACCATATGGTACACCTTTTTCACTTGAAAGCATAAGAGCGTCTTGTGGAAGGTTTCCTGGAAGCATAAAGGATATCGTTTACTTGCTGAGAAAGGTTAAGATCATGAAGATCTAGGCCTTCAGCAACCAAGCCCTGAGATGCAGAGACTGGGGATTGGGATGCCATAACATTCTGTCCTCCTGAGACAGGAGATCTGGAGCAGACCCTAACTCCACAGAGGGAGCTTGAGAGAGATGTAGAAGCAGAGGGTACCACACTTGCCATGGCCAATGTGAAGCTATGAGAATCATACGGCCTGTCTCTCTGAAGCTTGAAGAGGGTTTTGGGAATTAGGGAAATGGGTGGAAAGACATAAAGGAAGTTTTGACTCCAATGAAGGAGGAAAGCATCCCTGGCCTGAGAGCCCTGAGCCGGAATTCTGGAACAGAACCGGGGAAGTTTGGCATTCAACGGACTTGCAAAGAGGTCTATGTCCGGGGTTCCCCAAATTTGAAAAATCTTGGCTATCTGGTCTGCATGTAGAGACCATTCGTGTGGAAACAGAACTCGACTGAGTCTGTCTGCCCAAGAGTTTTGGGTGCCTGGAAGATACACTGCCAGGAGATGAATCTGATGCTCTCTGGCGAGGGCCCATAGTCGCAAAGCTTTGTTGCAAAGCGACAGAGAGCCTGTTCCTCCCTGCTTGTTCACGTAGAACATGGCTACTTGATTGTCCGTATGAATGAGGACTGTCTTGTAGCTGAGCAGGGTGTGGAACACTCAAAGAGCAAGGAAAATTGCTCTGAGCTCTAAGAGATTGATGTGTAGATGAGTCTCCTGTGGAGTCCAAGTGCCTTGGGTGGAGAGGTCTTGCAGATGAGCTCCCCAACCCATTGGTGAAGCATCTGTTGTGAGAGTTGCCTGGGATAAAGGTTGTTGAAAAGGGGACCCCACCAACAGGTTTTGAGTGGACTGCCACCATTGGAGGGACAAAATAAGGCGATTTGTGTTTGCTATTTTGTCTGACAGGCACCCTGATGCCCGGGTCCATTGAGTGGATAAAGTCCACTTGGGCTGCTCTCATATGGAGGCGAGCATAAGGAACCACATGTACGGTAGATGCCATGTGGCCTAGTAGTTGTAACATTTCTCGAGCAGTGTGATGAGGCTTTAGCACTGCTTGAGAAGCTAACTGCACCATGCGAAGGCAACGGGTCTGAGGAAGATAGGCCCTTGCTTTTCTGGTATCCAGCAAAGCTCTTATGAACTCTAGAGACTGAGTGGGAGTTAGGCTGGATTTTGGGATGTTTATGACCAGACCCAAATACTGAAGGATACGCATTGTGCAAGATAGAGAAATCCTGGCCTCTGACTCTGATGGGGCTTGAATGAGCCAGTCGTCTAAGTAGGGAAGACGAATATTCGTAGAGTGTGAAGAAATGCTGCTACCACAGCCATACATTTTGTAAACACCCTTGGTGCTGAGGCCAGGCCAAAAGGAAGCACCCTGTATTGGTAGTGCTTTCCTTGAAAAAGGAACCGAAGGAACTTTCTGTGAGTTAGATGGATGAGAATATGAGTGTACGCATCCTTGAGATCTAGAGAACAAAGCCAATCCTGACTCTGAAGGTATGGCAGCAGAGTTCCCAGAGAAATCTTGAATTTCTCTTTGAACAGGAATTTGTTCAATTCTCTGAGGTCTAAAATAGGTCTGTGTCCCCCTGTTTTCTTTGTGATAAGGAAATAGGGGGAGTAAAATACTGTACCCTGTTGAGGAATATGTACCTCTTCTATTGCCCCTTGGGCAAGAAGCATAGTGACCTCTTGATCTAACAGATTGATGAGAGAGGTCTGAGAATTCAACTGTCTTACCAATGTGGGAGGGGGCATGCAGAGAAAGGGAAGCTTGTACCCCTCTTTTATAATGGAGAGAGTCCAATGTTCTGCTGTTATCTGCCCCCATCTGGGGGCAAAGTGACACAACCTTCCTGGAATGGTGGAAGGCTCTGGTCCATTGAGAGCCAGGAAGGCTAAGTTCTCTAGATGGAAGTCAAAGGCCTTGTGGAGGCTGAGACAGCTGAGGTTTAGCAGTCTCTGCTTTCCTTTGTTTAGGTGGTTGCTGACTCTTTCGGGCAGGTTGACCTGCAAAACGTCCCTGCTGGGAATAAGAGGGATAAAACCTCTTCTTTTTGGAGAAGAATGGCTTCTTGAAAGAGTTCTTTCTTGCAGGATCAGCTGTGGCTTTGGATAATCTATCCAAAGTGGAGTTTGTCAGTATCCAACTCATTGGCTTTCTCTTGCCAATTTTTGCCGAATAGATTCTCACCTGTACAAGGGATATTGCCCAGTTTGTCCTGCACCCAGAGCTCCAAATCAGATGCCTGTAGCCAGGCAATTCTACGTGCACCTATGGCAATGGCAGAGGTTCTGCTTATGCACTCAAAACAGTCAAAAGCTGCACGATTGACAAACTTAGAAACATCCTGGGCATGTTTAACCAGTGTGGAGAAAATCCTGCCTCTTATCAGGAAGAAGAGGGCTCAAACCTCTAAATCTCCTGTGACTTCCTTAAGGAACATTCCCCATATAAAATATAGGAACTGATCCTCGCAGAAAGCATGGAAGCCTGGAAAGTACGACGTCCAAAGGCATCCAAAGTTCGACACTCACGTCCTGGAGGATTAGAGGCATGCCTCTTTGCACTTCTGATCCTTCTCATAGCTCATTCCACTACAATAGAGTGATGAGGAAGCTGAGTTTTCTGGAAGCCAGGACGTGGAGGTACTCGATAAATGGTATCCAGTCTACGAGAGTGAGGAGAGGTGGTAAGAGGTGTTTCCCACATTTTCAACATGAGATCATGTAAGATCTCATGGATAGGCAAAGTAGCTGCCTCCTTAGGAGCCTTGGGATATTGTAGAATCTCCAACTCCTTTGCCCTGGGCTGTTTCCGGAGCCACAGTAATGGACAGACCTTGAGCCACCTCCCTGATAAAATCCTGAAAGGAGATATCTTCTGGAGGAGACATCCTGCGTTTAGGAGAGGAAGGCTCCTCCGGGAGAAGTACTCCGGTACCGATGGAGCTATCAGAATCCTCAGATTCATCCGAGGATTCAAAGTACCTCCTGTCCGGATGCTCTTGTAGAGCACGATACCCGTACCGACCGAAGTCGGTACCGGGGGGGATCGGTACCAGTGTATCGGTACCGGAAGGCATAGCATGACTGGGTGCCGGCAATGCAGACACCGATGTTGATGCTGTCGGTACTGGTACCGATACCGGTGTCGGTACCGGTTGAACTGTCTGACGCGGTTCTGAGGGTGTCGATGCCGCAAGGAGAGCCGCCAGACTGTGTTCAATAGCCAGGAACCTCTGGTCTATCGACGCTGCCGATGCCTGGGTATCGGTACCGGAGAAAGCAGCCGGTACCCCAGAGCATGGCAAGAGTAGTTACTCACCTGTAACAGGTGTTCTCCAGGAGCAGCTGGAATCAGTCCTCACATATGGGTGACGTCGGCGCCGACGGAGCCCCCGTGCGGAGCATTTCTCCAGCTTTCAAAGAAAACCTTTGGGAATGCAGTGCGCATGCGCGGTCCCCTTCCCGCCCAAGGGTGCCATCTTGCTCAGTCTGATGACATAGCTAAAAGACAGCAAAAATAAAGCATATGACTGCAACTCCAAGGGGAGGAGGGAGGGTTGTGAGGACTGATTCCTGCTGCTCCTGGAGAACACCTGTTACAGGTGAGTAACTACTCATTCTCCAGGACCAAACAGGAAGTCAGTCCTCACATATGGGACTCCCCAGCTCAGGGCTACCAGAGGCCCCAAACTGAAACAATGAGCTCCCTCTAAAGCCTCAGCATGCAAGAACAGAATCTTCTCTGATAACACCCCCGAACGGTAGCCCAACACCAGGGCCGGAGGGTAGGAGTTGCCTAAACCCCAAAAAGATTATGGAGTACCGCCTGCCCGAAAGCACTGTCCCTGCAGGACTCCCTCTCAAGGCAGTAGTGGGCTGCAAAAGTCTGGCTTGAAGACCAAGTAGTGGCCCGGCAGATGTCTGCCAACGGAACAGAGCGGAGATGAGCCACTGACGCAGCCTTCGCCCGGACACGATGAGCTGTAACGCGACCCTGCAACGAGAGGCCGGCTGGCCTGTAAGCCCAGGCGATACAGTCAGCTACCCATATGGACAAAGTACGCTTGGAGACAGCCAACCCCAACTTATTGGGGTCAAAAGAGACGAAGAGCTGAACAGCCCTCCGGTGCTCCCGCGTACGGTCAAGGTAGAAGGACAACGCCCTCCTACAGTCCAGGGTATGCAAGACCATCTCAGCCTGGCTGGCATGCGGCCTGGGAAAGAAAGTCGGAAGAACTACCTCCTGACTGAGGTGGAAAGAGGAGAATCTTAGGAAAGAACTTAGGGTGAGTCCGTAAGACTACTCTGTTCCTATAGAACCTAGTATAAGGAGCATCTGATACTAGGGCCTGAAGCTCACTCACTCGCCTTGCTGAGGTAAGGGCTCCCAGGAACAACGCTTTCCAGGAGAGAAATTGTAGAGGGCAGGTAGCCATAGGTTCAAAAGGTGGACAAGTAAGCCGTTGCAAGACCACATTCAAGTCCCAGTCAGGGGCAGAACGACACAGTGGAGGTTTAAGCAAAAGCAGGCCTCTGAGGAAGCGAGCCACCAAAGGATGGCTGGAAAGAGACCGACCTTCCAACTGGGGAGTGGTGTGCTGAAAGAGCACTAAGGTGCACTCTCACAGAATTGGACTTAAGGCCTAGGTTGGACAGGTGAAGCAAATATTGCAGCACCACTGGTACCAGGCATGAGAAAGGATCTTCGTTGTGCTGAGTACAACCATACAGAGAACCTACGCCACTTAAGGGCATAAGACTTTCAGGTGGATTGCCTCCTAGAGGCCAAGACCACGTCCTCCACTTCCCTAGGCAGCAGTAAGGGTGCTAGAACTACCCTTTCAGCAGCCAGGCCATCAACTGTAGGGACTGGAGATTGGGGTGTAAGAGTGATCCGTGCTCCTGAGACAGGAGATCGAGTTGCATCCCCACAGGAAGAGGAGTGTCCACCGCTAGTTGCAAAAGAAGTGGGAACCACGGTTGCCTCGGCCATCTGGGGGCCACCAGGATCATCGAGGCCCTGTCCCTGAGCACTTTGAACAGTGTCTTGGGCACTAGAGGCGTGGGAGGAAACGCATATAGGAGGCCTGTGGACCACGGAATGAGAAATGCATCCGCTGCTACTCGGAGAGGTTGCGGTTGTCTGGAACAGAACCTTGGAAGTTGATGGTTCAGAGGACTGGCAAAGAGATCTATGGTTGGAAGGCCCCATCTCAGGAAGATCTGTTGAACCACTAAGGGATTCAATTGCCATTCGTGCGGCTGCAAGATCCGGCTCAGTCTGTCTGCCAGGTAATTTTCCTGACCTGGGAGGTAGACTGCTTTGAGAAGGATGCCGTGATTGACTGCCCAGGAGCACAGTCTCTGCGCCTCCTGACATAGAAGGGGGGACCCTGTGCTCCCTCGTTTGTTCACGTAGAACATAGCAAACTGATTGCCCGTTTGGACCAAGACAGACTGGTGAGAGACTAGATGGGAGAAGGTTCTCAGGGCTAAGCGGATAGCTCTCAGTTCTAAGAGACTGATCTGCTGAGCAGCCTCCCAAGGGGTCCACAGGCCTTGAGTACATGCTCCTTGGCAATGTGCACCCCAACCCTGAAGAGAAACATCGGTGGTCAGCACTTGAGAGGGTGGAGGTGTCTGAAAAAACACCCCTTACAGCAGATTCGGAAGATGAAGCCACCACTTCAGAGAAGAGGCTAGTAGCATGGACACCCTCACTTTGTCCGTAAGGCGTCCTGTGGCTTGGTGCCACTGAGTTCTGAGGCCCCACTGAGCTGGCCTCATGTGCAGCCGGGCATTTGGGGTTACATGGACTGTAGAAGCCATGTGACCTAAAAGCCTCAGGAATTGCCTGGCGGAGACCAGAGAATTGCCGTCGACCTGCCTGGCCAGATCCATTAATCTGTGGGCCCTGTCCACGGGTAAAAAGGCCTTGGCCTGAAGGGTGTCCAGCCTTGCTCCTATGAACTCCATGTTCTGTGAAGGGTGCAAAGCGGACTTTGCAAAGTTTATAACAAACCCCAAGTGCTGAAGGAGAGCAACAGTGCGAAGGGTGGCTTGATTGGTCTCCTATGGAGACTGGCCCCTGATGAGCCAGTCGTCCAGGTATGGAAACACAAAGAGGTCTTGAAGCCTTAGGTAGGCCGCCACCACTGCCAGGCACTTGGTGAACACCCTGGGGGCGGAGGGTTAGGCCAAAGGGCAGTACTCTGTACTGATAGTGGTTTTTTTCCCTCCCACTACAAACCTGAGATATTGTCTGTGGTCTGGATGAATGAGGATGTGAGTATACGCATCCTTTAGGTCTAAGGAGCATAGCCAGTCTCCCTGCTGGAGGTAGGGCAGCAGGATTCCAAGGGTGAGCATCTTGAACTTTTCCCTCTCCAGGAACTTGTTGAGATTTCGCAAGTCTAGGATGGGTCTGAGGCCTCCTGTTCTTTTTGGTCCTAGAAAGTACCTGAATAGAAGCCTTGACCCCCTCAGGTGGTAGGGCACCGGTTCCACGGCCTGTTCCTTTAGAAGACTTGCCAACTCCTGCAGGAGTAAGTCCCTGTTGCAGAGGGAGTCTTGGAGGCTCCCCTGGAAAATAGGAGGGGGATACCTGGTGAAAGTGGAGAAGATAGCCCCTGTGGACTATACTGAGCACCCAGGTATCCCTTGTGGCGGCTGACCACCTGTGGGCAAAAAGGGCCAGCCAGCCTCCTGTGCTGATGACCAGCTGAGGAGGAGAGGCTATGCCACTGGAGTCAAAACCCTGCTTCCTGCTGTGCAGGAGCCGGTGTTGGGGGCTTGGGGGCTTTCTGCCTACAGGGCCCATGTCCCTGCCCCTTGGCCTGCTGACCCTGTTGGGGAGCTACAGAGGCCTGATAATGAGGGTACTGTTTATAGGCAGATGACTTCCTTGGGTAAAAGGTCTTTTTTCCCCGAGCCCTTCTTCTTCTGAGAAGGGGCAGAGGTTTTTCTGGACAGCCTAGTCCGGGTAAGAATCTCGGTCTCGGGTTCTGCAGCCTTTTCAGCCATGGGCTTGCCAAAGAGGTTTGCACGTCGGCAGGGACATCGACCAACTTGTCCTGCACCCATGACTCGAGGTCCGATGACTGTAGCCAGGCCTGACGGCGTGCACCGATGCCGGCCGTGGCTACTCGGGCCGAAGCCTCAAAGCCATCACAGGCTGCTCAAGAAATAAACTTCGAGCACTCACGAATACCCGACGACAGAGCATTGAACCTCTGCAAAGGTTCCTCGGAGAGACCAGCAGAGAACCTGGCAATCTCCTTTGCCAGGTCGCGAAGGTACATGCTCATGTACAGCTGGTAGGTATGGACACGGCAAGCAAGCATAGAGCCCTGGAAGCACTTCTTACCGAGGGCATCCAGATTCCGTGCCTCCCGGCCAGGAGGCACCAAGGAGTGCATCTTCTGACGATGCATGGCCAATTCCACAACCATGGTGTGGTGCAGTAATTGTGCCTTTTGGAACCCGGGGCTCTTGCGGACTCGATAGATGGAATCGACCCGCTTGCTTAAAACCAGCGTCGATGCCAGCGCCTCCCACATGCGGAAGAGCAACCGTTCCAGCATCGGAGGAACCGGAACAGTAAAGGCCTCCTTCGGAGGAGAGTCATACTGTAGGGCCTCGAGCTCCTCTGCTCCTCCTCGGGATCCGCGGGGAATGCCAAGGCCTTGGCCATATCCCGCACGAAGTCCAAGAACCGGGTATCCTCCGGTGGGGACCTTCTCCGAGGCTCAGACTCGGGTGAGTCCGAAGGGACGCACTGAGTCCGAAAGGTGTCGGGTGACTCCTCATCCTCCGTCTCCCAGCCGGACTCCTCGGAGGAGGAATCAAGCAGCTCCGATCAGGCAGGCACTGATGCCATCCGCCCCGACGCTGAGGGTACCGGCATCGACGACCTTGGTCCCGAACGGGAGGCCAAGGGAGACCTTGGCCGAGGATAGACTCGAGCGCGCATGGACTCTAGGATCGGCTCGGCCTCCAGGGTCGACTTGGACGTCGATGTCCCGGTGGTCGGGGCAGATGCACTGGTGAGACTGGTGATCAGTGCCCGCTGCTGTTCCATAAAGGCAGCCAAGCTGCTCTCCAAGTCTGTCAACCTGAGTCCGAGCTCAGGAGACTCAGCAGCCCCTGACTCGAGCCCCGGCGGTGCTGGGCCAGACGTCGGCTCCCCTGGAGGAGAGTCCACGAGGACTACAGTACTCACGTGACTCGGGGACTCCATCTCCACACGAGGTTGTTTTGCAGGCCTCTCCGACTCCAAAGACCTGGGACGGCGCTCGGGGCTATGTGACGAGGAGCCAAGTGCATCCACCGATGCCGCCCTCGCGGGTTTTTTCTTTTTGCGATGCTCCCGTGAGGGAGACCCCCTCCTCTCAGAGGAGCCTCGACGCTGCTCGGGGCCGGAATCCCGAGATGTCGAGGCCTCTGACGAGGTCCGGGCCCGACCGGACGCGGAGTCAGAGAAGATTCTTTCCTTTTGGTGCTGCTGACTCCTCAACGCCTTAGAGGACATGTTTTTCCCACACGGACCACAGATCATCATCGGGTTCATGATCGGGTCTGAGGCACCGGAGACAGCAGTCATGTGTGTCGGTGAGAGACATTAGTTTCTTACACCAATCACACTTTTTAAACCCGCTGGCAGCCATCGGGGGAAAAAGGGCCCCTGTGATGTCAAAAGACAGGGCTGCCAGTGAAAACAGAAAAAGTGGCGCGTATGCTAGTCACTAAGGACAAAAAACAAAAAAAGAGGTCCGGGCTCGATACCGATGTATCGGGCCCAGGCGGGAAAGGGAAACCGGCGTCGAACCGAAGAAAACGGCTTCACGCAGAATAAAATCGACTTTTTCCTCGGGTGAAACATAAACACATCCATCGAGCTCCGCAGAAAAAAGACGACTGAGCAAGATGGCACCATTGGGCGGGAAGGGGACCACGCATGCGCGCTGCATTCCCAAAGGCTTTCTTTGAAAGCTGGGGAAATGCTCCGCACGGTGGCTCCGTCGGCGCCGACTTCACCCATATGTGAGGACTGCCTTCCTGCTTGGTCCTGGAGAAAGCGTAGTTACTCACCTGTAACAGGTGTTCTCCAGGAGCAGCAGGAATCAGTCCTCACATATGGGTGACGTCGGCGCCGACGGAGCCCTCGCGGAGCAATTTTCCCCAGCTTTCAAAGAAAGACTTTGGGAATTGCAGCGAGCATGCGAGGTCGCCTTCCCGCACTAAGGTGCCATCTTGGCCAGTCTGATGACATAGAGAAAAGACAGCATAAAATTTGCAAAAAAACTAAAGCAGATAATTGCAACTCCAAGGGGATGAGGGAGGGTTGTTAGGACTGATTCCTGCTGCTCCTGGAGAACACCTGTTACAGGTGAGTTACTTCGATTTATCCAGGACCTAGCATGAAGTCAGTCCTCACATATGGGAATACCAAGCTTATGGCTTCCGGAGACCATAAGCACAAAATTGTGCTCACTGTTGCTCTGCAGTTCAGAAGGTAGGAATCTTCGCTGAATTATTACCCACCGGTAGCCCCCATCCGGGATGGAGGGTAGGAGTTGCTCAAACCTCGAAGAGATTTTCGGAGGACTGCCTGTCCGAAAGCACTGTCACTGCGGGACTCCCTCTCGAGGCAGTAATGGACCGCAAAAGTCTGGCTCGAAGACCAAGTAGTAGCGGCCTGGCAGATGTCTGCCAATGGAACAGAGCGGAGGTAAGCCACTGACGTAGCCTTCGCCCGAACACAATGAGCCGTGACTCGACTTTCTAACGAGAGTCCGGCTGCCCCATAAGCCCAAGCGATACAGTCAGCAACCCAGATGGACAGAGTACGCTTGGAGACAGGGAGCCCCAATTTATTGGGGTCAAAAGACACAAAAAGCTGAGCAGCTTTACGGTGCTCCCGCATACGGTCAAGGTAGAAGTTCAATGCCCTTCTACAGTCCAGGGTATGCAGGACCATTTCAGCTCGGCTGGAGTGTGGCCTGGGAAAGAAGGTCGGAAGTACCACCTCCTGATTGATGTGAAAAGGGGAGACCACTTTTGGAAGAAATTTAGGGTGAGTCCGCAGGACTACCCTATTTTTGTAGAACCGAGTGTAAGGGGGATCAGACACGAGGGCCTGCAATTCACTTACGCGTCTAGCGGAAGTGAGGGCTATCAGGAATAAGGTTTTCCAAGAAAGAAAACGGAGAGAACAGGTAGCCATAGGTTCAAAAGGCGGACAGGTGATCCGCTGCAAAACCTCATTCAGATCCCAGGCAGGTGCTGGCGGGCGCAGAGGTGGTTTAAGTAGAAGGAGACCTCGGAGAAACCTTGCCACGAGAGGGTCGCTGGAAAGAGGTCTGCCGTCCACCGGCACATGATGTGCTGAAAGAGCACTGAGGTGAACTTTGACGGAGTTGGACTTAAGTCCCAGATTAGAGAGGTAGAGCAAGTACTGCAAGATCACCGACACCGAGCAGGAGAAGGGATCCTGAGAATGCTGGGCACACCAAGCGGAAAAGCGACGCCATTTAAGGGCGTAGCATTTGCGGGTAGAAGGTCGCCGGGAAGCTAGGACAACCTCTTCTACCTCTGCCGGCAGTAGAAGGGGAGCAAGGACTACCCTTTCAGCAGCCAGGCCATCAGATGTAGAGATCTGAGGTTGGGGTGTAGTAGGGACCCCTGATCCTGTGTTAGGAGATCTGGTTGAAACCCCAGAGGAAACGGATCCTCCACCGCTAGTTGCAGCAGGAGTGGAAACCACGGCTGTCTGGGCCACCGAGGAGCTATCAGGATCATGGAAGCTTTGTCTCGGAGAACCTTGAAAAGAGTGCGAGAGACTAGCGGTATGGGAGGAAAGGCATAGAGAAGGCTTTTCGATCATGAGAGCAGAAAAGCATCCGCCGCTACTCGAAGGGGATGCGGCTGCCGAGAGCAGAAGCGAGGAAGTTGCCGGTTGAGAGGACTGGCAAAGCGATCCATCGTGGGGAGGCCCCACTTCAGAAAAAGTTTCTGAACTACCAAGGGATCCAGTCGCCACTCGTGCGGCTGGAGGATTCTGCTGAGTTTGTCCGCCAGGCAATTTTCTTGGCCTGGGAGATAAACGGCCTTGAGAAGAATGTTGCCACTGCTTGCGAAGGCACCACTGAGCAGGCCGCATATTCAGGCGGGCATTGGGGGTCACGTGGACGGTGGAAGCCATATGGCCGAGTAGTTTCAGGAAGCGCCTGGCTGAGACCAGGGACTGGCTGCGAAAACGGCCGGCTAGGTCCATGAGCCGTTGAGCCCTGTCGAGAGGCAGGAAGGCTCGCGCCTGAAGAGTGTGCAATCTTGCGCCGATGAACTCGAGATCTTGCGAGGGGAGCAAAGTGGACTTTGCGAAGTTTATGACAAAGCCCAAGTACTGTAGAAGAGTCCACAATGCGGTGTGTGGCTTTTGTGACTTCTGGAGAGGACGATGCTCTGATGAGCCAGTCGTCTAGGTACGGAAAGACATAGAGGCCGTGAAGCCGGAGATAAGCCGCCACCACCGCGAGACATTTTGTGAAGACTCGCGGTGCGGAGGATAGGCCAAAGGGCAGTACTCTGTACTGGTAATGATTTCCTGCCACCACAAACCTTAGGTATTGGCGGTGGCTTGGGTGGATGAGGATGTGCGTGTAGGCATCCTTTAGATCCAAGGAGCATAGCCAATCTCCCTGCTGGAGGTAGGGCAGAAGGATTCCAAGGGTAAGCATCTTGAACTTCTCACTCACGAGGAACTTGTTGAGGTTGCGCAAGTCCAGGATGGGTCGGAGGCCTCCCGTCCTTTTTGGTATTAGGAAATACCTGGAATAGAAGCCTTGACCCCTCAGGTGGTGGGGCACCGGTTCTACAGCCTGTTCCTGAAGAAGACTTGCTAACTCCTGAAGGAGTAAGTCCTTGTGCAGAGGGAGTCGTGGAGGCTCTCCCGGGAAATAGGAGGGAGGGACCTGGTGGAAGTGGAGAAGATAGCCGTCTCTCACAACATGAAGCACCCAGGCATCTGAGGTGATGTTGTACCACCTGTGGGCAAAGTGAACCAGCCGGCCTCCTGTGCTGGGAGGAACCAGCTGAGGGGGAGAGGCTATGCTGATGAAGTCAAAAACCCCCACCCTGCTGAGCAGGGGCCGGTGGTGCAGGCTTGGGGGCTTGCTGCCTACGGGACCCGTTACCCCGTCCCTTGGCCTGCTGACCCTGTTGGGGAGCTGCCGAGGCCTGATATTGAGGGTAGTGTTTATAGGCAGCCGCCTTTCTCGGGTAAAAGGGCTTTTTTTTTTTTTCCCGAGCCCTTCTTCTTCTGGGAAGGGGCAGAGGTCTTCCTAGAGAGCCTAGTTCTGGTGAGAGTCTCCGTCTCGATTTGTGCAGCCTTCTCAGCCATGGGCTTGCCAAAGAGGTTCTCACCTCGGCAGGGGACATCGACCAACTTGTCCTGCACCCAGGGTTCAAGGTCAGACGACTGAAGCCAAGCCTGTCGGCGGGCACCGATGCCGGCTGCGGCCACTCGAGCAGATGCTTCAAAGCAGGGGTCTCAAACACGCGGCCCGCGGGCCGCATGCGGCCCGCGGGAGAAGGTTGTGCGGCCCGCGACGGCTTCTGCTGCTGCCGTTGCCGCCGTGGCAACGGCAGAATCGACGGTCAATTTAAAAAAAATAAAAAACTGGCTTCTGCTGCTCTGTCCGGCGGCCCGTTCCCCTCTGCGCGAGAGCCCTGAATGTGCTTCCTCTGCGGCGTGCTTTTCAAGCCGCGAAGGGAGTATTTCCCTCTCGTGAGGCTTGAAAAGTGAATAGGCTTAAGCCGCGCGAGAGGGAAATACTCTCTTCGCGGCTTAAAAAGCATGCCGCAGAGGAAGCACACTCAGGGCTCTCGCGCAGAGGGAAAGGGCCGCGGGACAGCTGATTTTCTGCTGCAGCAGAAGCCAGCAGCAGAAGCCAGGTTGTTTTTTTATTTACCGGGGGGGGGGGGGGGGGGATGAAAGGTAAATGGGGTATTGGCGGGGGGGGTGTAGGATTGGAAATGGGCTATTGGCAGGGGGGTGTATGACTGGAAATGGGCTATTGGCGGGGGGGGGGGGGTTATGACTGGAAATGGGCTATTGGCAGGGGGGGGTTATGACTGGAAATGGGCTATTGGCAGGGGGGTGTAGGACTGGAAATGGGCTATTGGCAGGGGGGGGTTTATGACTGGAAATGGGCTATGGTGGGGGCTAGGACTGGAAATGGGCAGGTGGGGGTTAGGAAGGACTGGAGGTGGGCTGATGGGGGGAGTTAGGACTGGTAATGAGCTATGGAGGGGCTGACTGAAATGGGGTAATGGGGGTTAGGGCTGGAAGTGGGCTATTGGCAGGGGGGGTTATGACTGGTAATGGGCTATGGGGGGTCTAGGACTGGTAATGTGCTGGGGGGGTTGCTAGGACTGGAAATGGGCTGAGTGGAAGGGGGCTTGAACTGCAAATGGCTGATGGGGAGGGGGGCTTGGAATGGAAATGGGCTGTGAGGGGAGGGAGCTAGGATTGGAAATGGGCTGATGGGGGGCTAGGATTGGAAATGGGCTGATGGTGAGGCTAGGATAGGACTGGAAATGGACTGATGCAGGGACTAGAAGGGAGCGGATGCTGGGTGGGGCTGGAACTAGAAGGGAGCTGATGTTGGGGGAGGATTAGAATGGGATGGAGCTGGGAAAGTGAAATGGAGAGGGGAAAAATATTTTGTCTGGGAGAGAAGACAAATCTACAATTGGCCAGGTATTGTGAGAGTAAGTGGGGATTGAGGATGGAGGGGTAAAATTTGAGTGGATGAAATAGGAATGAGGAAAGAGAAAAAGGAGAAAGATTAGTATGTTAAAGCAGATGTAGAGAGAGAATGGAAAAAAAACTAGGAGAGAAGAAAGGGCAAATGGAAGCAGACGATGGAGAGTTAGCAGAAGACATGAAGAAACCAGAAGAAAGTGGCTGGAACAATTGCAACTGAAAAAAATGCACAAAAGGTAGAAAAATATCTCTTTATTTTGAATTTATTAACTGGAATATGTCAGCTCTGGGAAATGTGCATCATTAATGTTTGCGCTTTGTTTAGTACAAGAGGAAATTAATTTATAGTTTTATTTCTACAGTGTTGTTGTACATTCCCAGTTTGGCTTTTGGGGTTCCCAGTTTAATTATTGTCTTCTTGTTTCTAAATCTTTTAGTCTTTCTTTATCCATACTCATTAAAGAGGCATGTTTACTAAAAGTTAGTGTATGGTAACATTATGCAAATATTTATGCAAATGAGGCCCCTTATGCAAATGAGGCCCCGCGTCTTATGCGGCCCCCGGGTTACTTTACAAGTCCTCATTTGGCCCTCAAAGCAATTTGAGTTTGAGACCCCTGCTTCAAAGCCATCATATGCTGCTCGAGAAATGAATTTGGAGCATTCCCGAATACCAGTTGTCAAGGCTAGGAACCTCCGCAAAGGTTCCTCGGACAGCCCAGCGGAGAATCCGGCTATCTCTTTAGCCAGGTCTCTAAGGTACATGCCCATGTAGAGCTGGTAGGTCTGGACCCGACAAGCAAGCATAGAGCCCTGGAAACACTTCTTACCGAGGCCATCCAGGTTGCGGGCCTCCCTGCCAGGAGGCACCGAGGAGTGCATCTTCTGGCTCTTAAGCCTATGCATGGCCGATTCCACCACCATGGAATGGTGCGGTAGCTGTGCTTTTTGGAAGCCAGGGCTCTTGCGGACTCGATAGATGGAATCGACCCGCTTGCTTAATACCGGCGACGATGCCGGACTCTCCCACATGCGGAAGAGTAGTCGTTCCAGCATGGGAGGAACCGGTACAGTAAAGTGCTCCCTGGCGGGAGAGTCGTACTGAAGGGCGTCGAGCTCTTCGGCTCGAGGCTCCTCCTCGGGATCCGCAGGGAAGGCCAAAGCCTTGGCCATATCCCTGACGAAGTCCGAGAACCGGGCATCCTCCGGGGGGGACTGTTTCCGAGGTTCGGACTCAGGGGAGTCCGAGGGGACACACCGAGTCCGAAAAGAATCAGGTGACTCTTCCTCTTCAGACTCCCAGGCCGACTCCGAGGAGGAATCGGTGGGGTCGGTTCAGGCGGGCGGAGGCGTCGGCCGCCCCGATGCCGAGGGAGTCGGCGTCGACGACCTCGGTCCCGAACGGGAGGCCGAGGGTGACCTCGACCGAGGATCGACTCGAGCCCGCATGGACTCGAGGATCGGCTCGGTCTCCGGGGTCGACTTAGACGTCGACGTCCCGGCGGTCGGGGCCGAGGCGCCAGTGAGGCTAGCGATCAGTGCCGCTGCTGGTCCATGAAGGCAGATAGTCTGCTCTCCAAGGCCGTCAACCTGAGTCCGACCTCAGGTGACCCAGCAGCCCCCGACTCGGGTCCCGACGGCGTCGGGCCCGGCGTCGGACCCCTCAGAGGCGAGTCCAGGAGGACGCCAGGACTTACCCGAGCAGGCAACTCTCCGATTCCAGACGAGTTCGCTTCGGGAGACGTTCCTTCTCCAAAGACCCGGGACGGCTATCGGGGCTATGCGACCTGGCCCTCGCGGAACCAGGAGTGTCCACCGACGCCGCCCTCGCGGGTTTCGCCTTCCGACGATGATCCCCGGAGGGAGAACCCCTGTCGGAGGAACTCCGGCGATGCTCAGAGCTGGAGCCTCTGGACACCGAGGCCTCCGACGAGGTCCGGGTACGGGTGGGATCTGCGAAGATTCTTTCCCGCTGATGCCGCCGACTCCGTAGCGCTTTGGAGGACATTTTGCTGCAGGCCCCACAGATCAGTTCTTCGTGATCTGGGCCGAGGCAGCGGAGGCAATTATCGTGTGTGTCAGTGAGTGACATATTTTTGTCACACTGAACACACCTTTTGAAACCACTGGCAGCCATCGGGGGAAAAAAGGGCCCCTGCAAGGTCAAAGGACCGGGCTGCCAGCGAAAAAACCGAAAACGAAACTGACAAGAAAATCAGAAAAACCGAAAAATAAGAGAAGGGCTCGCAACGGCGTCGCGAGTCCGGGCAGGAAAGAGACCGGCGTCGAACCGAAGAAAAAAGAGAAATAAACGACGAAAAATCAACTTTTTCTGCGGGGACAAGAAGACCACGTCTGTAGGGCTCCGCGGAAAAAAGAAGACTGGCTAAGATGGCACCCTTGGGCGGGAAGGGGACCGCGCATGCGCGCTGCAATTCCCAAAGGCTTTCTTTGAAAGCTGGGGAAAATTGCTCCGCGAGGGCTCCGTCAGCGCCAACGTCACCCATATGTGAGGACTGACTTCCTGCTTGGTCCTGGAGAACCAGTAGTTCTGCCAAGGTTGAGGCCTCGAGAACATCCTGGAGCCCCGATAATGTTCTGGAAGCCGAAGCCTCCTGCCGGGGCAATTTTGCCGGTACGGAACCCTCAAGGGCAACGCCAGAGGCATCTCGATGCTTGGAAGGAGATCTACCCTTTGAGGACTGGCCAGACTTATGTTTAGTTACCTGAGATCCATGGGAGGAAGACGAAGCCCTGGACGACGTCGATGCCACAGAGGCTGCATCGGAGGGAAAAAGGGTGCAGAGCTTAGCAGCTCGGTTTTGTCAACCCTTCTTGGACATCATGGCACAGGCCATACACTCCGAAATGGAGTGGTCAGGACCTAAACATTTAAGACACCACTCATGGGTGTCGGTGACGGAGATGGTACCGCCACACTTGGTGCACTTTTTGAAACCCGAAGCGGGTTTTTCCATAATAGAGGAAAGTTTGGGCCTAACGCCCAAAAAGGCGCATACACCTGAGGAAGAAAAGTTTGGAAAAGAAGATTATATATATCTATATATCTATATATATATCTATAAATATATCTATATATATATTTATATATATTTATATTTATATTTTTTATTTTATTTTTTTGAAAAGGAAGAAAGAAAGAACCGGTGGTACCGGTATAGCGTTGAAGGCAGATGCAACCACAAAAAAGAGGGAGAATACGAAAAACCTTTCTGCGGTGACAGGAACGACGACCTGCTGGCTCCGCGGAAAACAAAGAACTGGAGAGAGGCAGTTGGGAAAGGCGGGAAGGCAGCACGCAGGTGCTGTGGGATGCTCCCAAAAGCTTTCTAATTGGACACTGGGGAGCGTTCCTGTGCAGGCTCCGTCGGTATCGACGATACCCATATGTGAAGACTACATTCCTGCTTGTTCCTAGAGATACCACTTGATTCAAATGGAAGTGGGAGACCACCTTAGGAAGGGAAAGATGGCACTGGCTGTAGTACCACTTTCTCAGCGGTGATGCACAAAAACGGCTCCCTACACGACAGGGCCTAAGCTATGAAATCTGCCAGGCCGAAAAAAATCACCACCAGAAACACCACCTTCAACGTCAGGTCCCGAAGAGAAGCGCTCGAAAGTGGTTCAAACGGTGCCTCCGACAAGGCCAACTAAGATAAGATTCCATGGAGGCATCACTGTGCAAAAGGGAGGCCATACCTGCTTCACTGCCTTAAGCAACCGGACCACATCCAGATGGCCCCCCCAAGGACTGCCCACGCACTTGCCCCCTGTAGCAGGAGAGGGCAACCAGTTGGATTTTCAACTAATTCAGAGCCAGACCCTTCTCTAGACTGTGCTGTAAAAGCAAGAGGATGTCCGGCAAAGAACAGGAGAACAAGCTAATGTCCCATTGGGAACACCAAGACTCGCCAGACCCATAAATAAGTCAGTGACGTTGAACTCTTTCAGGCCTTCAACATGGTTGCAATGACCACAGAGGCATAACCTCTCTGCTGCAAGTGCACCCGCTCAAGAACCAAGCCGTAAGCAAGAACCAATCCACTTGTAACATCAGAATGGTCCCCTGCGAGAGGAGATAGAGGCTGCCAGACAGAATCAAAGGCTGGTCTATCAGAAGATGAATCAAGTCCACATACCGAGATCTCTATGGCCAATCCAGAGCGATGAGGATTACCGGCCCATTATGTGTCCCGATCCGCCGCAGAGTGTGGCTGATGAGCGCCCACGGAGGAAAGACATAGAGCAGCCCTTCCTCGGGCCAATGTTGAGCCAGGGCATCGAGCCCTTTTGACATGTGTTCCCTGTGCCAGCTGTAAAAACAGCTCGCCTTGGTGTTGACCAGGGAGGCCATGAGATCAATCACTGGCACCCCTCAGCGGACCGTGATGGCCTGATAAACTGCCGCATTCAGCTCCCATTCTCCTGGATCCAACTGGTGTCAACTGAGCAAATCCGCCTGCACATTTCCTTTCTGGCCACATGCACTGCAGAAAGAGATGTCAGGTGCTCCTCTGCCCTCTCCAAAAGGGGCTGAATTTCTTCTGCCAGGGTCGCACTACCTGTGTCCCCCTGCTGACTGATATACACCACTGTAGTGGCGTTGTCCGAACACATTCGCACAGCTTTGTGGGCTATCCAGGGATGGAAGAACCTGAGAGCTAAAGACACCACTCTCATCTTCAGTCAATTGATGGACCACAAGCTTTCCTGAAGGGACCACTGGCCCTGTATAACCTGCAGCAAACAATGCACCCCCACCCGGTGAGGCTGGCATCTGTTGTTACCAGTATCCTTGGTGGTGGCTCCAACCAGACCCTGGCTATCAGATGCTCGGTCTGCCTCCACCAGGCCAGACTCCTGTGCACCCCATTTGGACATTCCAACCTCTGGGACAAGGGGTGACGCTGAGGAGACCATCGCGAGAGCAACACCCACTGTGGTGGCCTCATATGCATTCTGGCCCAGGGCACAAAATCCAATGTCGCTGCCATCGAGCCCAGCAACTGGAGATAGTACCATGTCATAGGAGCCCTCATATTCATGAACCTCTAGACTTGCCCCTGAATCTTCCATACCTCATCCTCCGGAAGGGAGACTAGACCTGCCTCCATATCAAACAACGCTCCCAGATAAACTACCCGCTGGAATGGCTGCAATCGACTCTTGGCTGGATTAACCACCCAGCCTAGAGAGCCTGAAGGATCTCCACCACCCTCTGTGTAGCAGCAAGGCCTTCGGCTGTAGATTTTGCTCTGATTAACCATTCGTCCAAATAGGGATACACCAGAATGCCCTCTCTGCGCAAGGTTGCTGCCACCACAACCATGACCTTGGTGAATGTGCAGGGAGCGGCTCTAGGCCAAAGGGCAGCGCTTGGAACTGAAAATGCCCCATTGGCACCACAAATCGCAGGAAGTGTTGATGCTCCAGCCTTATAGGAATACGTAAATAGGCTTCAATGAGATCCAGGGCAGACAGGAACTCGCCCTGCCGCACTGCCAAAATGACCAAGCGCAATGTTCCCATCCGGAAATGTGGCACCCGCAGGGTGCGATTCACATTCTTGAGATTGAGGATGGCCAAAAAGTGCCCTCCTTGGGCACTACAAAATAAACGGAGTATTGACCTAAGCCACACTGGTCTAGAGGCACCAGGACCACTGCCTGTATGGATAATGGCCATTCCAGTGTTTCCTGGACCGCTCACTTCTCTGGAGCCTTGGAGGGCAAAACTACAAAGGCATTGGACAAGTGTCGTGCAAACTCCAGGGCGTATCCCTCTCGTACAATCTCCAGAACCCATTGGTCGGTTGTGATAGAGGTCCAAACAAAATAAAACTGCTGAAGCTGACTGCCAATTGGTATGCTGTCTGTCTGGGCCATCCTGGCATCATTGGGGCTTTTTGGCAGGGATTTGTGGGGCGGAGTAGGAACCCCTACCAGAACACCTACAACCCCGAAAGGGCTGCCCCCTTACTCCATAACGTCCCCTTTGATAGGGAGCGAAGCAGTTTGCCCAGAACCTGTGAACTTCTTTAGGCTGATCTCACTAGGGGACCCCCTGCTTCGGGCCTTTAGGTCTATCTTCCAGCAGCCTGCTTCCCTTAGAATCCCCTAGGTCTATGACCAACTTATCTAGCGTCTCACCAAAGAGTAATTTGCACTTAAAAGGAAGTTTTCTGAGTCTGGCTTTAGAAGAAGCAGCCATTGCCCAATTGTGGAACCACTAAAAACGGCGGGCTGCAATGATTGACGGCGTAGTCTTAGAGGATGCCCAGACTAGATCATAGAAGGTATCAGCTAAATAAGCAGAAGCAGACTCCAGCTTAGCCCCATCCAAAGCCGCCTGTCCCTCTAGATCAGGCGGCGCTAACCCCTGGATCCAGCGAATGGATACCTGGGAAACATACACCCCACAAATAGCGGCCTGCAGCACCAAGGCACTGGTAGGCGACCAAAAGGATTTGGAGCCTGTGTCAGAAGACTTATGAGAAGAGACTTGAAGACCTAAATATGTACTGTGATAAGGAAGCTTATCATAGCTCAGGAAGGAGCTATAGAAAAGGTGAAGTGACTCTGAACAAGCAACCTGTCAGTTCTGGTAGAAATAAGAAAACAGAATTTTGCCATAAAAGACTACCAGTCCCAGAATGCACCAGGTTTCCAACAGCCATTAGAGGAGCTGAAGTGGGGAAACGTGTGTTCAATCAGGAGGGCTATGAGGTAATCCCTAAGCACTCATCTCAAAGGGCAGGGCCTGATTCAGCACAGCTGCGCTGTATTAGGGGGGGGCACTCATCTAGGCAGAATAAAGGTAGAGTTTATTCAACAGAGAATTATCCTCATTATCCTGAGAATCAGCTAGAGCTTGATCATCAGTTTCATCTGAAGGATCATCAGAAGCAGAAGCCAAACCGGACGGACAGAGAAGGAAAGAAACCCTTTGGAAGAAGGAAGAGAAAAGCCTTTGAGAGGTCTAGAAGAGTCCAGAGCAGTACGTATACTGGGAGGCATTTCAAGGGCCAGCATACACCATTGGACTGGGGAAAGCCAGAGGAATGGTGCTGCAGAGCTAGGAAACTCCAGACGCTACCTGTGAGGGAGACGGCTGCACGTGGAAGGGACCCTAAGACCTGTGCCAGAAGGTATGTGAAGAGAGATCCAGTGTCCAGGGATCTGGATTGGAAGGCTGGACATAAGAACTGGACTACATTACTGGCCAGGCTATATAGAGAGGAACTCTAACAGCAATGGAAGCTCAGGTATGAACACTGATCTATGCCCTAGCTATAACCTTGAAAGACAGCAGGGAAAACAAGTATTCTCCTGAAAGTGCTCCATTGAGAGATTCATCTGTGCCAATCCATGATACTGAACCCATGCTTGTTGAAGAAGGGGGAATGATTGCAGATGAAGAATGTGTTTATATGGACTGCTCTCTATCCAAACTCCTTTGGTGATTTTCTGTTATAAAGTACAGCAACCATCACAAAGAAATACAAACTTGTTCTTTAATCTACTCAGAAAAGCTCCTGAAGCAGGATTTGACCCACACAGTAGAAAGCAAGCCAGCTAAGGGGTTTCAGCTGGATAACTGCTAGCAATTGAGCCTTACCTAATTGCTTGTGAGCTAGGAGAGAATCACTTCTGAATCTATGTGGGAAGTTATCAGAAGTTAACCTGAAAAGAACAGTTTTTTTCTTTATTTGTGGCTTTTCGTTTGTTGTTTGATATATGCTAAGAAAACATTAGCTAATGCCTGACAAGTTTGAATGTTGTTTTCCTGATTTTGACTTTGTTTTTCCAAGTTAAACACTGAAAGCAAGTAACCTGATTTATGTGCTACCAAGCATATCTGTGTTGGGAGAAATAACCCCATAAATAAATATCTTATTGGCTTTACCCAAAAGCACAACTAATTATTGTGAGCAGCTGTGTCTGATGTGAATGAACTGCATTGCCCACAATCCCTTGCAAATCATATAGATATATGCACTTGCCAAGACTGTGAAGATTCTCACCCAGGCAGCCGTCTGACAGTACACTCTGGAGGCGAGGAGGGACAGGGGAGATATGATTCAGACCTTTAAATACTTAAAGAGGATTAATGGAAAAACCTCTTCCAAATGTAGGGAAGCTGTAAAACTAGAGGGCATAACATGAAGCTACAAGGGAGTAAACTGAAAGGCAATGTCAGGAAATACTTTTTCACTGAAAGGGTGGTGGATGCTTGGAATGCCCTCCCGATAGAAGTGATGGGGACAAACACAGTGACAGAATTCAAAATTGCATGGGACAGACATAGTGGATCCCCTTTATAGCAACAGGATAAAATCAAAATAAGAATAACTATCTCTTATATCTAAACAAATAAGGGTGACCTACACGGAGCGGTGGGTAAACCCCCAAACAAAAGCATGGGCAGACTAGATGGACCATGCTGGTCTTTATCTGCCGTCATATACTATGTTACTATATATGTATCAAAACACCTGTTTGAGCAAGGACTCCAGTTGAGGATCCTGAAGATCCTTTAGAGCTGCTCCGCCCTCTACTGGAATGGTGGTCTTCTTGATCACCCCTGAGACCAAGGCATCCACCTTAGGCATCCAGAGCAAGTCCCCGTCATATTGGGGGACAGGGTACAACTAACCAATCGCCCTGCTGTCCTTCAGCGTAGCCTCTGGAAACTCTTATTCAGAATCAATCATTTTTCTGATCACTATGTACTAGAAAATAAACCTGGGTCCCCTTAAAATCCTGTAGCAAGGGGTTTTCCATAGGCTCCTCTGCCACTGCAGGTGGGGGCACAATATTCAGGGCCACCAAAGACTGCTTAATTAGGGTGGACAGTTCCTCCCTATGGAACACCCAAACCACATTTGGATCCTCTCCTGAGGGAATCTTATCTTCTTTGAACAAAGAGCCCCGTCTCTTCCCAGAGATCCGAGGGGCTCTCCCCGAGCTACTCAGAAGTCTGAGATGGCAGAGTCCTGATCCAGTCAGGTATCAGGATCATCTCTAGCCTTTTTCACTGAAGGTGACCCCTCCTCCGGTCACCCTCCTGCAGGGTAACTATTGCAGCCGCAGCCCCAGCCATAGCTCCAACGTGCTTCAGGCCTAAATTGTCCCACTTAAGGCAGTAAAGCCTTATGTGAGGATAAAATTAAATCAGGAGAAAAAAAAAGTAAGTCCTCTGCCCGGATTGCAGCCCCTGCCTGAGGTTCTGAACACTTGCTCCCCTTTGTTTTGGCTCTTTTCTTACCTTGCTTGCCTGTCTCTACTCTGGAAATGGCTACATTTAATTTGCGTCCCTCCCTGGCTCTGCCTCCTCTGCCACTGCTCTCTTTTTATCCGTGGACATGATCATGCTCCTGCAGTCCTGCCCCACACACATTGCGCTGGCTCCAGGAAATTGCAAAACCATACTGGTCAGCTATTTCTCTGCTGGAACCTTGATGCAGCTGTTGGCCCCTGGCGTGAGGAGGCGGGCCGAGCACGCTGGTACTCCAAACTGCACTGCACTGCTACACACCGCCTCAGGAGTCACCCGAAATGAAAGGCCCAGGAGGGAGGAGAGAACCCTGCTCACTGCAATGCTGCACTTCAAGAAAAATCAGCCTGTTACCGGCTAAGCTGTACGCTGTCGGTTCACTTCTCTGTTGTTCCTTTTTTTGTTACACTTCAATTTTAAGTCTGCTCCTTACAGACAGCAAAGGTGGAGCCACACCACACCAAAACCTATGGAGCCTGAGAAAGCCTGTAGTCAACAACCTCTTGGACTATCCTGCTGGGGGGGAAAAAGAACCTGGGGCACCCAGATAGTTTACCGTGGGCACTCCTGCAACTCAGCCAAAGCCAAAAACCTAGGCAGGCTCTGCCGCACTGCCTACCCTCCTCACCTACCCAAAAATGCTAGTAAGGCGAGGCAAACCTGCTTTCCCTGAATTTCTCTTTTCCCCTCCCCAATCGTCCTTCCAGTGGAGTCCACTACACAGGTCTTCCCTCAGCTGCTGAGGACTGAAAGAATGGGTTCTAGAACTGAAGAGGGAGCTCTTTTAAGCTGACATCTCTGTCATATTCAGTCCTCAACTGCTGGTGGGTGGAGAAAACCCATGCATACTGGACTGGACTAGCCTGGAGGGACGAATAGGAAGGAGACAGAGAAGTATTTAAACTAGATCACATGTAGATTGTGAGAAATTGCTGGAGGACCTTGAGAGACTGGGCATCCAAACGGCAGATGTAGTTTAATGTGGACAAGTGGTGCATGTAGGGAAGAATAACCAAAATTATAGCTATACGAGGCAAAATGCCACATTAGAAATCACTATCCAAGAAAAGGAGCCAAGCATCATTGTAGACGATACATTGAAATCTTCTCCCTAGTGTGAAGCAGCAGCGGCCAAAAATGAAAGACAACAATGTTAGGAATCATTAAGAAAGGAACAGAGAATGAAACAAAGAATATCATAATGCCACATCTAAAAAAGATATAGCAGAATTAGAAAAAAGTGTGACCAAAATAGTAAAGGAGATGGAACAACTCTCCTATAAGAAAAGGGAAGAGATGGCTGAGGGGAGATAAGATAGAGGTCAATAAATCCTGAGTGGAGTGAAACGGATAAACACTGATCGATTGTTTACTCTTTCAAGAGTTACAAAGACTAGGGACGTGCCATAAAGTTACAATGCTGTACATTCAAAACAAATAGGAGGAAATATTTTTTCCATTCAGTTCATAATTAAGATTTGGAACTTGTTGCTGGAGGATGTGGTAAAACAGTCAGCGCAGCTGAGTTTAAAAAAACGTTTTGGACAAGTTCCTAGAGAAAAAGTCAACAAGGTAGACCTGGGGAAACCACTGTTTAATGGGTTAAGTAGAATTGAATTTGGCTATTCTTTATAAGATCCTGACAGATAATAATTTCCAATAATGGCCAATCCAGGTTACAAGATACTAGGCGTGACAGACCTTTGGTCTGATCCAGAATTGCAATTCTTATGTTCTTATTAAAGCCAACAATCATTCAAGAGTGCATAGTTCAGAATGAAGTATCTTCAAAAGAGATACTGCTAAAATGCTTAAATAAGACTATCCTAACACAGAGGATTTGGTAAAGACTGAAGTAGCCCAGGTTCATTTAAATAAAGAGGAGACAAAGATAACAGATTAAAAATTGCTCCAATTAACTGCCAGGCAGGTTGTGGACACAAATAAAACATTCTTGTATGTATGCAAATGACAGAAGTCTAAAAAAATATTGGAACGTTAGAAATGATCGGGTGAATCAAAATGGTAGAATGAGGGTGCTGTATGTTAAGGATAGCATAGACTCAAACAGGATCAAAATCCTGCCGGAAACAAAATGCGAAGTGGAGTCTTTATGGATAGAAATTCCACATATAATAGCGAAGAGTATAGTTGTGGGCATATATTATCCACCTGGACAGGATGAAAAGGCAGACAGCGAAATCCTAACAAAAATTAAGGCGGCTAATAAATATGGTAATAAGAAAAATGGAAGATGTATAGACTATTGTATATAGTTATATAGTGAACATAGTTTCCCTTTATTACCAAGTTCTAAATTCCTGTTACTTGTAAAATGCACTACAGTTTTCTGTATGTATATGTTTGGTTCCATGTAAACCGCGCTGATGACAATAGTGCGGTATATAAGAGATGTTAAATAAATAAATAAAAATAAATAAGATGTCCAATTAGGACATGTTAGAGACGTAAACTTTTTGAATACCATAAATGATTATGCTATGGCACCAAAAAGGCGCCTATTTTATATAGGCAACAAAGCACTTATGTACCTTTATAAAAAAACTCTCAGATCAAACCCCAAGAGTGCACAAATGAAGATGTAAAATTTGAGCATGTACATAAACATTTTATGACATGCACACTTGCATCTTAACTCTGCCTCCGTTTACCCAAACTGCATCTCCAGGATTGCCTCATGCGGATGTGTAAAGTAGGCATGCTTTCCTTGCATGTACTTTATGCGGTTGCACAATATTTTACACTGAAAAAAAGGCTTTTATAAAACATTGTGTGTGGAAAGAGCTTTATAAAAATTACCCCCCAATGGAATCAAATTTGCCATAATCACTGGAAGGATGATGTTAAAGAAAACATATCAGTTTTAATTGTAAGCTCTGTTACCTGTTACTTGTTCAATGTAAACCTGTTCAATGCAAACAAGTTCTATGTATTAAGTTGTTATTCTGTAAACCGCACTGACTTTAAAAAGTGCGGTATATAAAACCAAATAAATAAATAAAACTACACTCTAACATGTCTGCTTCTTAGAGCAAACTGGTTCATGAACCGACCAGAGGGGAAGCCATGTTGGACATAGTCCTTAGTGAAACACCAGATCTGGTGCAAGAGATAAGGTTGTTGGGGCCTCTTGGCAACAGTGATCATAGCATGATTGCGTTTGATTTAATTAATGGAGGAGGGATGGTAAGGAAATCCACAGTACTACTTTTTAACTTTCGAAAGGGAGACTATGGTAAAATGAGGAAAATAGTTAGAAAAAAAAAACCTAAAAGGGGCAGTTGCAAAGGTTAAAATACTATCTTGGAAGCCCAGACCAGCTATATTCCATTCTTTAAGAAAAGTGGAAGGAAGTCCAAAAAACTACCAGCATGGTTTAAAGGTGAAGTCAGAGAGGATGTTGCCAAAAAAGCATCTTTCAGGAAATGGAAAAAAGAGACAAATGACGAAAACTGGAAACAGAACAAGCACTGGCAAGTTTGATGCAAGGCATTGATAAGGCAGGCAAAGAGAGAATTTGAGAAGAAGCTTGCTGTGGAAGCAAAAATGCGTAATAAAGACTTTTTCAAGTACATTCATAGCAAAATTCCTGTGAGAGAGTCAGTTGGACTATTAGATGATAGAGGGGTAAAAGGGGCAACTAAGAGGGGACAAGGCCATAGCGGAGAGACTGAATGAATTCTTTGCTTCGGTCTTTACTGAGGAAGATGTAGGGATGTTACCCATGACTGAAGTGGTATTTAAAGGTGATACTGTGAAAGAATTGAAAGAAATATTGATACACTGGGAAAATGTATTACAACTGCTTGACCCAATACAAGCATTGAGGAACCTGTGTCTTTTGGGGAAACTGCTAGGTACTTATGACCTAGATTGGCCACTGTTGAAAACAGGATACTGGGCTTGATGGTCTGACCCAGTATGGCATATCTTATGTTCTTATTTGATAAACTGAAGAGTAGCAAATCACCTGGACTGGATGGTATACATCCAAGGATGTTGAAAGAACTGAAATATGAGATTGCAGACCTCCTATTAGTAATCTGTGGAACTATCATTAAAATCATCTGTAATACCTGAAGAATGGAGGATGGCCAATGTAACACCAAATTTTTAAAAAGGGTTCCAGGGGTGATCCGGCAAACTACAGACGGTGAGCCTGATGTCAGTACTGGGAAAAATGGTAGAACCATCATAAAGAACAAAATTACTGAACATGTAGATAGTCATGGCTTAATGGGAAACAGCCAACATGGCTTTAGACAAGGAAGATCTTCTTACTAATCTTATGTTTTTTTGAAGGCGTGAATAAACAGGTAGACAAAGGTGAGTCAGTTGATACAGTGTATCTGGACTTTCAGAAAACCTTTGACAAAGTCCCTCATCAGAGACTTTTGGCAAAACTAAAAAGTCATGGGATAGGAGATAGTGTACTATTGTGGATCAGGAACTGGTTAAAAGATAGAAAACAGAGGGTAGGGCTAAATGGCCAATTTTCCGAATGGAGAAAGGCGAATAGTGGAGTACCCCAGGGATCTGTGCTGGGTTCGCTGCTTTTTAACATATTCATAAATGACCTAGGAAATGGGAATAACAAGTGAGGTTATCAATTTGCAGATGACATGAAACTATTTAAAGTTGTTAAAACCTATGAGGATTGTGGAAAATTGCAAAAGGATCTTGATAAATTGGAAGACTGGGCATCCAAATGGCAGATGAAATTTAATGTGGACAAGTGCAAAGTTAGAACAACCCAAACTATGGGTACACGATGCAAAGTTTCACATTAGGAACCACCACCCAGGAAAAAGATTTAGACGTCATTGTGGATAACATGTAAAAACCCTCTGCCCAGTGTGCAGCGATGGCCAAGAGCAAAGAGAATGCTAGGTATCATAAGGAAAGGAAAATAAAACAAAGGCTGTTATAATGCCTCTGTATTGTTCCATGGTGCGACTGCACCTTGGATAGTGTGTGCAATTCTGGTCACCGTATCTTAAAAAGGACATAGCGTTATTAGAAAAGGTATAGAGAAGAGTCATCAAAATGGTAAAGGGGATGGAAGGATACCCCTATGAAGAAAGGCTAAAAAGGTTAGGGCTCTTCAACCTTGAAAAGAGACTGCTGACAGGAGATATGATAGAGGTCTATAAATTAATCAATGGAGTGGAATGGGTAAACGTAGATCGATTGTTTACTCCTTCAAAAAGTATAAAGACTAGAGGACACTCAATGAAGCTACAATGTAACCCATTTAGCACTAATAAGAGAAAATATCTTTTCACTCAATGAATAATCAAACTCTGGAATTTGTTACTGGAGGATGTAGTAAAAGCTGTTTGTGTAGCTGGGTTTAAAAAAGGTTTGGACAATTTCCTGGAGGAAAGGCCCATAAACCATTATTAAAAAGGGACCTGGGATATCAATGCTTGACCCAATACAAGCATTGTGGAACCTGTGTCTTTTGGGATAACTGCTAGATACTTATGACCTAGATTGGCCACTGTTGGAAATAGGATACTGGGCTTGATGGACCTTGGTCTGACCCAATATGGCATATCTTATGTTCTTATATGTTTTTCCTCATTTATCTTCTTTTGTAATCTCATTTCATATATAGATTCAAATGAAACTTTCTGTACCATGCTGACTCTTTCCAAAAGGAAAACTACCTCTAGTTAGCTATACTCAGAGCTGCATGCTCCAGTATATGGTGCTCATTTTTGAATTAGTAAAAAGCTAGAAATAGATTTTTAGTTTATTCAGAATTAAACTTGCTATGGCAAGAGGAAATACAATTGATTATTCTTTAAGACAGAAACTGTCAAGCTATACAATTACACAAAAAGCTCTCAGTCAAAAAATAATACTATAACACATTCAGCACTCGACATTCAGGTAGTTACAAAAAGTACTAAACTTCATTACTTTTTTTACTTCTATTTACCCCAATCCCACAAGGTGAAATGAAGAGTAGTTACTCACCTATAACAGGTGTTCTCCAGGAGCAGCAGGAATCAGTCCTCACATATGGGTGACGTCGGCGCCGACGGAGCCCTCATGCGGAGCATTTCCCCAGCTTTCAAAGAAAGCCTTTGGGAATTGCAGCGCGCATGCGCGGTCCCCTTCCTGCCCAAGGGTGCCACTTGCTCAGTCTGATGACATAGCTAAAAGACAGCAAAAAAATCAGCAAAATAAATCATATGACTGCAACTCCAAGGGGAGGAGGGAAGGTTGTGAGGACTGATTCCTGCTGCTCCTGGAGAACACCTGTTACAGGTGAGTAACTACTCTTTCTCCAGGACCAAGCAGGAAGTCAGTCCTCACATATGGGACTCCCCAGCTTAAGGCTACCGGCGACCTCAAGCCGAAAAAATGAGCTCCCTCTAACTCATCAGTACGTAAGGAAGGAATCTTCTCTGAGAACGCCCCGACCAGTAGCCCAACACCAGGGCCGGAGGGTAGGAGTTGCCTAAACCCCAAAGAGATTATGGAGTACTGCCTGTCCGAAAGCACTGTCCCTGCGGGACTCCCTCTCAAGGCAGTAATGGGCCGCAAAAGTCTGGCTTGAAGACCAAGTAGCGGCCCGGCAGATGTCTGCCAACGGAAAAGAGCGGAGATGAGCCACTGACGCAGCCTTTGCCCTGACACGATGAGCCGTGACTCGACCCTCCAACGAGAGGCCGGCTGCCCCATAAGCCCAGGCGATACAGTCAGCGACCCATATGGACAAAGTACGCTTGGAGACAGGTAACCCCAACTTATTGGGGTCAAAAGAAACGAAGAGCTGAACAGCCCTCCGATGCTCCCGCGTATGGTCAAGGTAGAAGGATAACACCCTCCTACAGTCCAGGGTATGCAGGACCATCTCAGCCTGGTTGGCATGCGGCCTGGGAAAGAAGGTCGGAAGAACCACCTCCTGATTGAGGTGAAAAGGGGAGACAACCTTAGGGAGAAACTTCTGGTGAGTCCGAAAGACTACCCTATTCCTGTAGAACCTAGTATAAGGGGGATCAGACACTAGTGCCTGAAGTTCACTTACTCGCCTAGCAGAGGTAAGAGCTACCAGAAACAAGGTTTTCCAGGAGAGAAAACGGAGAGGGCAGGTAGCCATAGGTTCAAATGGCGGACAAGTAATCCGCTGTAAGACCACATTCAGATCCCACTCAGCGGCTGGTGGGCGTAAAGGAGGCTTAAGCAGGAGGCGGCCTCTGAGAAAACGAGCCACCAAAGGGTGGTTGGAAAGAGGCCTCCCGTCCACCGGCGAGTGGTGCGCTGAGAGAGCACTGAGGTGAACCCTGACAGAGTTGGACTTAAGGCCTAGATTGGAGAGGTAAAGCAAATATTGCAATACTACCGCTACCAAGCACGAGAAGGGATTCTCGCTGTGCAGAGCACACCATGCGGAGAATCTACGCCACTTAAGAGCGTAGGATTTCCTGGTGGATTGCCTTCTAGAGGCTAAGACTACGTCTTCCTCCTCCCTAGGCAGTAGTAGGGGAGCCAGGACTACCCTTTCAGCAGCCAGGCCATCAGATGAAGGGACTGGAGGTTGGGGTGCAAGAGAGATCCCTGTTCCTGAGACAGGAGATCGTGTTGAAGCCCCAGAGGAATAGGCGTGTCCACCGCCAGTTGCAACAGAAGTGGGAACCATGGTTGCCTCGGCCACCTGGGGGCTATATAGAAATTACACTTACCTGGTAATTGATGTTCCTTGAGGGAGTACAGTTCAGTCCTCCACCACTGGGTAGTGCACCTCCTCCTGCAACATGGAGACTGGACAAGTCAAACTTGTGACATCACCGGGTATATCCTGCTGGTCTTCTCCCATGATCCCCCAGTGACCTACTGTCAAAGCAGACTCAAAGGAGCAAACAAACAACCAGTTAAAGTACTAAATACAAAGCTATGCTCAAACTTCAACTTTAAAATCACAGGGCCCCAAAAAGAAAGGCCGAAAACACCCTCCTCCGTGCCCCTGTCCCCCTGCGCACCAAACAGCGGAAGACAGAGAGCTAGAAGGAAGGAGAACTAAGGAAGAGTATAGGCAGAAAAGGTTGCTCTCGCGATTACCTGCCAATCAGAGCCCGTTGCCGACTCTAGGATCCGAAAGCATACTCGGAACTGACGCCTCGCGTCTGAAACATCCATCCCCGGGCGGGAATGAGGACTGAACTGTACTCCCTCAAGGAACATCAATTACCAGGTAAGTGTAATTTCCATTTCCTTATCGGTCCTACAGTTCAGTCCTCCACCATTGGGAGGGACCTATCCAGTCGGCTCGGCCCCTAAACGAACAGAGCAGGCACCGACCCCAGCCCGCTCCTCACGTCAACAGGCGGTAAGCCAACCAGGAAGACACGACCGAGAGCACACTTGGATCGTCTTCATTGGTGAAAACAGCACAGAACTCTGCCCCAAGCAGCGCTAGTGCTTCAGAAAGACAAACTCGCCATCGCAAACACACTGAACGCCCTAGAAACAGACCTACTGAGAAGGCTACCGGAGCTCCGCCTGAAAAATCCGCTTGAGCTCCCCCTTGGCTCTCGACCCCACCAGGGTGTCAAGTGTTAGCAACCGCTGCTCTCCCGCAGAACCCGCCTCCACGGAGGGACAGACAGCGAAGAGACCTCCCAGAAAGCGACGGAACCTCACCTAAGGTCCAAGGAACGCAGGTTACAAGCAAAGTGTTCTTGCGTAAGTCCCAAACCGACAACTAAACAGGCACAGCCGGAATCCACGAGGGAGAACGGAACCGAGGTCCATCCAGACAGAGGTGGGAAGCAAAATGAAGGAAATGGAAAAACCACCAGTGTCAAACACCCTATTTGTCACACCTCTTAAGGGCTTTATTCTTTGCAACACAAAGTAGCTCTACAGCTATGTCCTGGACCAGTTGGAGTCTTTTTAATTGAGAATGTGGAATGCAGCTAAGCAATGAGTTGCAATAAACCAAGCGTGATCCACCAAGGGCATATAAGAGGGTGTCAAGTGCCCCAGAGTCCAGCGTTGTTTCAGAAGATGTGGAGTCTTACATGGTGTGACAAAAAAGAAAGGAGACTCTGGTAGCCATGCCCACGACGCAATGCCAGTAGGCCAACCGCTTACATCACCTGGATATGCCCTCCGGAATTGGAGGAACCATGCAGAAGTAGCAATCGCCGACGTGATCCATGGGCCCTCTCCAGATCATTGGAACCGCAAAAGACTTTGATGGTCTTTTCCCATCCATCCACAGCCTGAGATCTGCTACACATGTATTGCAGCATATGTGTGGCGCCTAGCTTTTATCCTGATCTTTTATTCTGCAGCCAAAATATAAATTGTAGACTTTCTGAACCGCCACAGTCATATGCCATTTTTGTGATGTAAAAGTCACATCACCACAACTAGAGCAGAAATTATCTGCATGATTAACACCAGGACGAGGAATCACCAAATATGCTGTGAGTGACCTATCGGTATAAAATAAATATGTCTTTTTTTTTTTTTTTTTTACTGTCAAGCGAGGCAAATTTAAGTAGTGACTGCATCAACTGGTTTTGGACAGTTATTTCAATTGGTTGCAAGTAAAGATTATGCAAGCTCACGCAAATGTTGCAGAATACACTGGTAATGGTCCCACTGACTAATGAAGAGCACATATCTTAGCAACCAGACCCAGTCGGCCATTTTCACTATGACCTCTGAAAGGCATAGAATGGACCGGGCCACGGCCCCGTACCAATGCGTCGACGCTATCCAGTAGCCTCATATGTCCTCTGCTAAACATCGACCCGTCGCCGCAGACTGACAGGTCGCCATGAGGTCCAATATGGGCTGACCGCATCTGAGCACACGCGGCGCGCACACCGCCTGATGCAATCTCACTCCTCCGGCAAACACTCGGACCCCGCTAAGGACATTCGCCACCACAGTGTCCCCACCGAAATGCAGGCCGCCAAGGCTTCAACCGCGCATGCTGTCCCTTCGCTCGGGCCACCCTGACCACCCGACCGACTCCACCCTGCCGATCGAAATAGGCCACCATCCCGGAGATCTCAGACAGCACCTACAGCGCTCGATCCGCTACCGTGTCCGTGAACGCCTGCCACGGCTGACGTACTGCGTACCGTTCCAGTCAGACGATGGAACACTGGGCGTGCTGCGTACACTAAAACGCCTTGTACAGAAAGGATCCCCAAAATGTAGCTGAGTCTAACCACGCTCCGGCCAAGCTCCCGGAAGAAAGGGACAGAACCTTATAAAAAAGAAGTGGGGACAATTAGGAAGGCTTTCCTGTTTGATTATTCTTTTTTTTTTTTTTTTTTTTCCTTTTTACAACTCCATAAGGGCCACAAGGCACACAACCGAACAGGGCATTGTCCAGAGAACGCAAGGCCCCTCCTCCAGGCTGACTCCACAGCCTAAAACGGCAGTCACCTTGGCTGATGCCGAGCAGCGCGGAAGCCAACTTGTAAGCCCAGCATATGAAGTATGCCTACTAGTACAGCATTCCACAATGGAGGGACATGTAACCGGACGGCTTTGAATATGAACCTACAGATATCCCGCGCTTGCTCCAAGACAAGCATTGTGCAGCCTACTGGTCTTCTCGGAGCACCGCCACGACCCGAAGACCTAAACCGGCCAGCAAAAGACGACGTACGCTGGGCCCGAAGGAACCTGGTTGAACGGATCCCAGCACTCCCTGTATCGTTAGGATCGGAGCCTCCCCCCAAGGACTCAGCCCTGGCTGGAACCGGCTGAGCATAACTCCAGGCCCTGCGGCGAGCCCCCACGAAGAAGTGGGACGCAACGATGCCTTGAGGAAAGGGAAAGCCCAATGGGTGAAGCAAGTTGCTAGCCGACCAAGGGAGTAAACCCCACACGCGCACCTCAACGGAAGGTCGGAAGAACCGAGGATTCTGGTCCCACAGGTGCGCCTGCTAGCCTTTAACAACATACACCTCCGCAGGTACAAAAAACTTAAATTGTGAGCACCTTCAGGGGTAAGGGGAATAGACGACAGCCTCCGACTGTTGACCAGCTTGTCTTGCCCAACAGACAGCAGCACCCCACCAAACAAATGATTGGGAATATATGACCTCAGAACCCCAAGACGGAGGTAAAACAGTAGAACGTGCAGTGGACGTGAATTTCCAGATCTGCCAGCCCCCCTGCCCACATTGAGAAGAGGCAGAGAAGAACTGGACCGGCGGATCTGGAGGGGTGCCTCCTGGACAGCCGGGCCACCGAAGGGAAAGCTGATGACTGAGGCCCAAACTCCTCAGGATGGCCCCGTCTTGCATTGGCAACCCCATGCAACACCATGACAACCCCGCTCACGATATCCCAAGCGATCTCTGTCATTGCTGCAACAATTACCTGAGCATGAGATCACAGACGGAACACGGACATGCAGACGCACTCAAGGAGAGTGCACCTAAGAAGTATGAGTCTATCCAACATCCAGCACCACATGTCCAGGTGTCCCACTCCTGTCACCCAAAACACAGGACGCTTGAACCTAGGTGACCGTCATAGCAAAGACAGGGAGGCCTGACTGCCACTATCAACCCTTCCAGGACCCTGGAACACTAAGCCCCGGACTGTGCCATCCAGCAACACTTCTCACGATCCCCAGCAGGGGCCTTTCCCCAGATGGCCCAGATGGGCATTGTTCCCGCCAAATGGGCAAGCTGCGCACTGATAACATAGTGCAGAAAACCAAATCAAAGTGTCTTAACCTAGCTAATTTTTGTCTAATAGCGATCATTCATAATATCAGCCAGGCTCAATCATAACATTAGTATTAATGATCTCTAAAGATTGAAGAATTACTAATGTAACACTAATTGGTTTTTGCTTTTGTTTTGTTTTTTTGTTTTTTTTAAAGAGCTTCAAAGGCGATCTTGGAAACTACAGACCAATGAATTTGAGTTCAGTGCCAATTAAATGATAGAACTTGTTCTGAAAAGCAGCACCAAGCTGTCTTTTCAAAGGGTTAATAAACATGTGAGTAAGCCAAATGATATGTATCTGGATGTTTTAGAAGGTACTTGACAAAGCCCCTTATGAACTTCTCCTGAGGAAGGAGATGATGTGCTATTATAGAATGGGAAATGGATCAAAAACAGGAACACAATAGGACTAAATGGCCAGTTTTCTCACAGGAGACCCGTAAATAGTGGAATGTCTCGGGATCTGCACTGGAACTGGCATCTGGTAACATCTACTGCACTGAAATGATCTGGAAAATAGATCAGCAAGCATGGCGTTCAAATTTGCAGATGGCATAACGACATTTAGAGGCTGTCTGCACAATTTCCAAGCGTATGAACATGGAAATAGCATCCTTATGTAAATGACAATTTCAGAAAGGGCTCAATTTGTAGGTGGTTGTGCCGCCGATGACCCTGAATGGCCAAATCCTAGCACGGAAACCTGCTGCTGACAGACGTCGTTAACTGCCAGAATGCAGACAAAGGTAAAGTCACCCCCCAAGAAGTAAAACCCAAACCAATCACATTGCATTCAAAGAACTATAAACTATCATGAAATTAAAAGGAAATTAAAATTAGAATTAAAATTAAAAGTAACAGCAAAAGGAAGTCCTTATCTGGGTGTAGCCGCGTGGAACAGCGTCGTCTGCTCAAACGCGGGGCTGCTCCGCTCTCCGCCACGAGGCCTCAGCCCTGTCGAGAAAATGGCGCCAATCCGAAGCAGGCCCGTTTGGCGCCAAATACCACAGAGGCGGCAAGAGCTCAGAGCCCCTCCATGCGGACTCGAGAGACTCCCTTGTGGCGTCGGGATGCAGCAGTTACCCCGCTGTAGCTGCGGGGTGAAGAGCTGTCCAGACACGCTGCTGCCTCGCGCCACCAGAAGTAGCAGACGCTGCGAGCCCCGGTCCACCGGCTAAAGAACCTCGAACGGCCTAAGGCTCCCGCCACGATGGGAATCTGCCGCATGGACACTGCCAAAATGCAGGTGTTCCACAGAGCTCTCCCCCGTACAGCCCTGGGGGAGAGATCATCACCGGGCACAGAGACCGAAGAATCCCAAGCAGAGAGGCTAGCTGGCAGCGTGAACTTTGAAAAGGGACAGAACCCCCCTTTACACTAAGGCAGACTAGGTGAAAATAAATAAAGTAAAAGTAAATGAAATTAGATGAAAATGAAAATGAATTCAATTTACAGGATTACACCTAATGAAGGGCAAAAGAAATGCAAGGTAAATCAAATCCTGACTAACTGCTCCTAAACTGCTTCTCAAGTGAGCCCAGCACCTAGGCTCACTACTTCCTCATGCTGCATGGAGACTGGACACACTGGGGGATCATGGGAGAAGACCAGCAAGATATACCCGGTGATGTCACAAGTTTGACTTGTCCAGTCTCCATGTTGCAGGAGGAGGTGCACTGCCCAGTGGTGGAGGACTGAACTGTAGGACCGATAAGGAACAGAATCATTGAGGCCCCGTCCTTGAGGACTCTGAACAGTGTTCGGGACACTAGTGGCGTGGGAGGAAACGCATACAGTAGGCCCTTGGACCACGGAATCAGAAACACATCCGCTGCTACTCAGAGGATGCGGTTGTCTGGAACAGAATCTCGGGAGTTGCCGGTTCAGAGGACTGGCGAAAAGATCCATGGTGGGGAGGCCCCACCTGAGAAAGATCTGCTGAACCACCAACGGATTCAATCTCCATTCGTGTGGTTGCAGGATCCTGCTCAGTCTGTCCGCTAGGTAATTTTCCTGACCTGGGAGGTAGACAGCCTTGAGGAGGATTCCGTGATTGACGGCCCAGGAGCACAGCCGTTGTGCCTCCTGACAGAGAAGGAAGGAGCCTGTGCCTCCTTGTTTGTTTACGTAGAACATGGCAACTTGATTGTCCATCTGGACCAGTACAGACTGGTGAGATGTGAGGTGGGAGAAGGCTCTCAGAGCTAGGCGTATTGCCCGTAGCTCCAGGAGGTTTATCTGCTGAGCAGCCTCCCAAGGGGTCCAGAGACCCTGAGTACATGCCCCTTGGCAATGTGCTCCCCAACCTTGAAGAGAAGCATCTGTCGTCAGCACTTGAGAATGTGGAGGGGATTGAAAAACCACTCCGAGTACCAGATTCGGAAGATGAAGTCACCATTGCAGAGAGGAGACGAGCATGGTGGATATTCTGACTGAGTCTGCAAGGCTCCCTGTGGCTTGATGCCACTGAGTTCGAAGGCTCAACTGAGCAGGCCGCATGTGCAGGCGGGCATTGGGGGTTACATGAACCATGGAAGCCATATGGCCGAGAAGTCTCAGGAATTGCCTGGCGGAAACCAGGGAATTGCTGTGAAACTGCCTGGCTAGATCCATCAACCTGTGGGCTCTGTCCACTGGCAGAAAAGCCTTTGCCTGAAGAGTGTCCAGCCTTGCTCCTATGAATTCTAAGTTCTGGGACGGGAGCAAAGTGGACTTTGCGAAGTTTATGACAAACCCCAAGTGCTGAAACAAAGCCAGAGTGCGAAGGGTGGCTTGACTGGCCTCCTGGGAAGACTGGCCCCTTATGAGCCAGTCGTCCAGGTATGGAAACACAAAAAGACCTTGAAGCCTCAGGTAGGCCGCCACCACCGCCAGGCACTTGGTGAAAACCCTGGGAGCGGAGGTTAGGCCAAAAGGTAGTACTCTGTACTGGTAGTGGTTTCCCCCCACAACAAACCTGAGATATTGTCTGTGGTCTGGATGAATAAGGATGTGAGTATAAGCATCCTTTAGATCTAAGGAGCATAGCCAATCTTCCTGCTGGAGGTAGGGCAGCAGGATTCCAAGGGTAAGCATCTCGAACTTTTCCCTCTCCAGGAACTTGTTGAGGTTGCGCAAGTCGAGGATGGGTATGAGGCCTCCTGTTCTTTTTGGTACCAGAAAGTACCTGGAATAAAAGCCATGACCTCTCAGATGGTAGGGCACCGGTTCCACAGCCTGTTCCTTTAGCAGACTTGCTAACTCCTGAAGGAGTAAGACCCTGTGCAGAGGGGGTCTTGGAGGCTCCCCTGGAAAATAGGAGGGAGGTACCTGGTGAAAATGGAGAAGATAGCCCTTTTGGACTATATGGAGCACCCAGGTATCTGATGTGACGGCTGACCACCTGTGGGCAAAGTGGGCCAGCCGGCCTCCTGTGCTGATTTGAGCCAGCGGAGGAGAAGAGGCTATGCCTTCTGAGTCAAAACCCCCCACCCTGCTGAGCAGGGGCCGGTGTTGGTGGCCTTCTGCCTACGGGGCCCATGACCCTGCCCCTTGGCCTGCTGACCCTGTTGGGGAGCTGCAGAGGCCTGATAATGAGGGTATTGTTTATAGGCAGATGACTTCCTCGGGTAAAATGTCTTTTTCCCCGAGCCCTTCTTTTTCTGAGAAGGGGCAGAGGTTTTTCTAGATAGCCTAGTCCGGGTCAGAGTCTCGGTCTCGAGTTCTGCAGCCTTTTCAGCCATGGGCTTGCCAAAGAGGTTTTCACCTTGGCAGGGGACATCGACCAACTTGTCCTGTACCCATGGCTCGAGGTCGGATGACTGTAGCCAAGCCTGTCGGCGGGCACCAATGCCGGCCCCGGCTACTCGGGCCAAAGCCTCGAAGCCATCGTAGGCTGCTTGAGAGATAAACTTCGAGCACTCTCGAATACCAGTGGACAAGGCCTGGAACCTCTGCAAAGGTTCCTCGGAGAGACCAGCAGAGAACCCGGCAATCTCCTTTGCCAGGTCCTGGAGATACATGCCCATGTAGAGCTGGTATGTCTGGACACGGCAAGCAAGCATAGAGCCCTGGAAGCACTTCTTACCGAGGGCATCCAGGTTCCGGGCCTCCTGGCCGGGAGGCACCGAGGAGTGCATCTTCTGGCTTTTCAGTCGATGCATGGCCGATTCCACAACCATGGAGTGGTGCGGTAATTGTGCCTTTTGGAACCCGGGGCCTCTTGCGGACTCAATAGATGGAATCGACCCGCTTGCATAACACCGGCGTCGAGGCCGGGGTCTCCCACATGCGGAAGAGCAGCCGCTCCAGCATCGGAGGAACCGGTACAGTAAAGGCCTCCTTCGGGGGAGAGTCATACTGGAGGGCCTCGAGCTCTTCGGCTCAAGGCTCCTCCTCGGGATCCGTGGGGAATGCCAAGGCCTTGGCCATATCCCGCACGAAGTCCGAGAACCGGGTATCCTCCGGTGGGGATCGTCTCCGAGGTTTGGACTCCGGCGAGTCCGATGGGACACACCGAGTCCGATAGGTGTCGGGTGACTCTTCGAACTCCGTCTCCCAGCCCGACTCCTCGGAGGAGGTAACGAGCGGCTCCGGTCGGGCGGGCACCGATGCCCTCCACCCCGACGCCGAGGGCACCGGCGTCAACGACCTCGGTCCCGAACAGGAGGCCGAGGAAGACCGTGGCCGAGGATCGACTCGAGCCAGCATGGACTCGAGGATCGGCTCGGCCTCTGGGGTCGGCTTGGACGTCGATGTCCCGGTGGTCGGGGCAGATGCACCGGTGAGACCGGCGATCAATGCCCGCTGCTGTTCCATGAAGGCAGCGAGGCTGCTCTCCAAGGCTGTCAACCTGAGCTTAGGAGACCCAGCAGCCCCCGACGGCGTCAGGCCTGACGTCGGCTCCCCTGGAGGAGAGTCCACGAGGACTACAGCACTCACGTGTCCAGGAGACTCCATCTTGATACGAGGTTGCTTGGCAGGCCTCTCCGACTCCGAAGACCTGGGACGGCTATCGGGGCTATGCGACCTAGCCCTCGAGGAACCAGGAGCATCCACCGACGCCACCCTCACGGGTTTCTTCTTCCTGTGCTGTTCCCGCGAAGGAGACCCCTGCTCAGAGGAACCCCGACGCTGCTCGGGGCCGGAGTCCCGAGACATCGAGGCCTCTGACGAGGTCCGGGCCCATCCGGACGCGGAGTCAGAGAAGATCCTATCCTTCTGGTGCTGCCGACTCAACGCCTTCGAGGACATTTTGCCACATGGACCACAGATCATCGGGTCATGATCGGGTCCAAGGCAGCGGAGGCAGCAGTCATGTGTGTCGGTAAGAGACATAAGTTTCTTACACCGATCACTCTTTTTAAACCCGCTGGCAGCCATCGGGGGAAAAAGGGCCCCTGCGAGGTCAAAAGACAGGGCTGCCACTGAAAAAAGAAAAAGTGGCGCGAACGCTAGTCACAAAGGACAAAAACCGAGAAAGAGAGAGTGGGCTCGATACCGGCGTATCGGGCCCAGGCGGGAAAAGGATCCGGCGTCGAACCAGAGAACAAAAAACAGGGAAATCAACTTTTTCCTCGGCGAAAAACTAACTACGTCCATCGGGCTCTGCGGAAAAAAGAAGACTGAGCAAGATGGCACCCTTGGGCGGGAAGGGGACTGCACATGCGCGCTGCAATTCCCAAAGGCTTTCTTTGAAAGCTGTGGAAATGCTCCGCTCGAGGGCTCCGTCGGCGCCGACGTCACCCATATGTGAGGATTGACTTCCTGCTTGGTCCTGGAGAACAATAAATTACCTAAAAAATGTCTAAAAATTACTAGGGAGAAAAGACCTCAGCAAGTTAGCATAGTTACTCACCTGTAATAGGTGTTCTCCAGGGAGAACAGGAATTAGTCCTCACATATGGGTGACATCGGTGCAGACAGAGCCCGCATGGAGCATTTGCCCCAAAAGCCTTTGGGACATGCTACCACGCATGCATGGTCCCCTTCCCATCCAAGGGTGCCATCTTGCTCAGTCAGATGACACAGCTAGCGTAGTTACTCACCTGTAACAGTTGTTCTCCAGGGACAGCAGGAATCAGTCCTCACATATGGGTGACATCTACAGAGCCCCCATGTGGAGCAAATCCCCAGCTTTCGCATGCGCGGTCCCCTTCTCGCCCAAGGGTGCAATCTTGCTCAGTCAAATGACATAGCTAAAAAGACGACAAAAGGATAAAAAATTAACCAAGGACTGCAACTACAGGGGAGGAGGAAGGGTTGTGAGGACTGATTCCTGCTGTCCCTGGAGTACACCTGTTACAGGTGAGTAACTACGCTTTCTCCAGGAACAAGCAGGAAGTCAGTCCTCACATATGGGACTCCCTAGCTATAGGCTACCAAGAATCTATAACTGAAAAATAGGCTCCCTTTAGAAGAGCCGCAGCAGCCATGATAGGAGTTCAATCGAGAATGTAACACTCCAGTAGCCTGACACCAAAGGGTCAGAGAGTAGGAGTTTCCTTAACCTCGAACAGATTATGGCGTACAGCCTGGCTGAAAGCACTGTCCTGTTGGGAGTCCCTATCCAGGCAGTAATGGACTGCAAAAGTCTGGCTTGAAGACCAGGTTGCGGCCCGGCAGATGTCTGCCAGTAGAACAGAGCGGAAGTGAGCCACTGATGCGGCCTTAGCCCTGACCCGGTGGGCCGTGACTCGACCCTGCAACGGGAGATCGGCCGCCCTGTATGCCCAGGCGATGCAATCTGCCACCCAAGTGGACAACGTACGCTTGGAGGCCGGCATCCCCAGCTTACTGGGGTCATAAGAGACGAAGAGCTGAGGAGCTCTTTGATGTCCCCGTGTACGCCCTCTTACAGTATGCAGAACTGCTTCTGCCCGGCTGGCATGGGACCTGGGAAAGAAGGTCAGAAGCACCACCTCCTGGTTGAGGTGGAAAGAGGAGACCACTTTCGGCAGGAACTTAGGGTGCGTGCAGAGTACCACCCTGTTCCTATAGAACCGTGTGAATGGTCTATTGGACACCAGAGCTTGCAGCTCACTCACTCGTCTAGCCGATGTGAGTGCCACCAAGAAAAGCGTTTTCCAAGAAAGGAAGCGAAGATGGCAAGTAGCCATCAGCTCAAAGGGTGGGGGAGAAAGCTGTTGCAAGACCACATTCAGATCCCATTCGGTCACCGGGGGGTGAACCGGGGGTTTCAGCAGAAGCAAACCTCTCAGGAACCTGGATACCAAGGGGTGTACAAGAGAGAGGTTGCCCTTCCACTGGGGAGTGGTCTACTGATAAAGCACTAAGGTGAACTCGGACCGAGTTTGACTTGAGGCCTAAATTGGAAAGATGAAGCAGCACCATAGCCACCTGGCAGGAGAATGGGTTCTCACTCTGCTGAGTACACCATACCTCAAATCTACGCCACTTAAATGCATAGGTTTTCCTAGTTGATTGCCTTCTAGAGGCCAGCAGCACATCCTCTATCTTTTTTGGGAGAAGTGGTGCAAGGACTACCCTTTCAGCAGCCATGCCATCAGGTTGAGGGACCTGAGGTTGGGATACAGAAGTGAGCCCCCGTCCTGCGACAGGAGATTGGGCGGAAATCCCAGAGGAATTGGAGACTCCTCCCCCAGTTGCAGGAGGAGTGGAAACCAAGGATGTCTCGGCACCTGGGGGCCACCAGGATGACCGAAGCCTTGTCCTGAAGGATCTTGAATAAGGTCCGAGCCACCAGTGGCATGGGAGGAAACGCATACAGGAGGCCCACCGACCAGGATATTTATTTTTTATTTATTTATAAAATACTTTTATACTGCGTCCTCCCAAGGATCGGATGCTGTTTACAAAGAACATTTGTTGCAAGGCATGACAATAGTGCATGTCTAGTCTTAATACATGGAACATTTGGAACTTTTTTATAGGTAACTTTTTACAGGTAACATAATAACTATGTACAGGCAGTGCAAATTTCGTTTCAAGTTGTGTGCTTTGCAACTAATCTACACTGGTTTATTTAAAGAGGGAGTAGGGTGACAACTACGTACATCTTGGGAATTTGATAGGTGCGCTATAGGATTGGGTTGTTTTGAATTAATTGTTATCCTTTGTCTATGTGTGTGTCAGTGATAGTGTTAGTCGGTGTGCCAAAGTGTTTTTTAAATAGATGCGTTTTTAGTTTTTTACGGAAGTCTCCAATGTCTGTAAGTTGTCTGATGTCCTCTGGAAGTTCATTCCAGAGGGTAGGTGCTGCGTGTGAGAATGCTCTACCGTTGGTTACTTTATTCACTTTTGTAAATTCTTTCGGTGTCACTATTTTGTTCGTGTTTTTACTCCTTTGGCTGCGGGTCGGTGGTGAGTAAAGTGTTTAGTGTTGATGGGGCAAGGTTGTTTATTAGTTTAAAGGTAATTACTAGGATTTTATAGTTTATCCTGCAGTAGATTGGGAGCCAGTGGAGCTTAGCCAGTATGGGTGTGATGTGTTCCATGGGTCGGGTCTTCAGTATGGTTCTGGCTGCTACATTTTGTGCAAGCTGGAGTCTTTTAAGGTTTTGTTTGGAGATGCCTTGAAAGATTGTGTTTGCGAAGTCAAAGTGGGGTGTAATAATTGCATGAATTATTTTTATGAAGTCTTGTAGGTGAACTAGTGGGCGTAGTTTCAGGGTTTTTAGTTTATAGTGTATTTTTCTAATTGTGTTTCTGATGTGTGATTCCATACTGAGGTTCTTGTCAAGTATCACTCCTAGATACTTGACTTCTGTTTTAGATTTGATTTCGTGGTTCTGCAGTATGATTGATGCTAGGGGTGTGTATGTTTTGTTCCTTGTGACGTATAGTACTTCTGTTTTTGCGAAGTTAATGTTTAGGTTGTTATTGTTTAGCCATTTTGTGAGTTCATTGAAACACTCTGTGATTAGTTGCATTGGTGGGTTAGGGATCCTAAATGGGAGGTATTTATTTATTATTTATTTATTTAGCTGTAATTATATCCCGCTTTTCACCGGGTCAAAGTGGTCATTTAACACGAGGGGATATGACACACATATGCTAATACTTACAGGGAACATGGGCAATGGAGGGTTAAGTGGCTTGCCCAAGACCACAAGGAGTGCCTATAGGACTAGAAATCCCAGTCCCTCCAGCCTGAGATTGCTGTCCCCAGGTGGGACTTGAACCCCCGGCCCTCCGGCCTGAAGTACCTTGTCCTAACCACTAGGCCACTCCTCCCAGGTATATCATTATATCGTCCACGTAGGATATTAGGAAAGTATCTGCAGCTACCCTGTGTGGGTACGGCTGTCTGGAACAGAAATGGGGCAACTGGTAATTTTGAGGGCTCGCAAACAAATCTATGGACGGTCACCCCCAGCATTGGAAGAGTTGCTGGGCTACATTGGGATCCAGTTGCCACTCGTGCGGCTAGAGAATTCTGCTTAGCTTGTCTGCTAGGAAGTTCTCCTGACTTGGTAAGTAAACTGCCTTAAGGAACATACCCTGGCTGACTGCAAAGGAGCATAGGTCCAGGGTTTCCTGACACAGGATGCGAGAGCCTGTGCCCCCTTGTTTGTTCACATAGAACATCGCTACTTGGTTGTCTGTCTGAATCAAGACAGATTGATGAGCCAGGGTTTGGCAGAAGGTCCGAAGAGCTAGATGGATCGCTCGAAGCTCTAGGAGATTGATTTGTTGTTTGCTCTCCCACGGAGACCACACACCTTGAGTGCAGACCTGTTGGCAATGCCCATTCCATCCCAATAGGGATGCATCTGTAGTCAGCACCCTTGAGTGCGTGGGAGACTGAAAAGGCACTCCCTCCAGAAGGTTGTGAGGTTGAAGCCATCATTTCAAAGACTGTATCAGGCGATGGGACACCTTGATGTTGTCCCTGAGTCTGCTTGTGGTTTGTGTCCACTGGTCCCTGAGGCACCACTGAGCTGTTCTCATGTGAAGTCGAGCATTGGGTGTAACATGCACTGTGGAGGCCATGTGACCAAGGCGGCACAGAAAGTGTCTTGCTGAGATGCGGGATCTGCGACTCACTTGCTGCACTAGGACCACCAGTCTTTGAGCCCTTTCCTCTGGTAGATAAACCCTTGCTTGAGGGATGTCTAACCTTGCCCCTATGAACTCCAGTCCTTGAGAAGGAACCAGAGTGGACTTTATGTAGATGATCACAAAGCCCAGGTGCAGAAGCAACTGGATAGTGCGGGATGTGCCCTGTTGGATTTCTAGAGCTGACTGGGCTCTGATGAGCCAGTTGTCTAAGTAGGGGAAGGCGAATACCCCTTGAATCCTTAGAAAGGCCACCACCACCACAAGGCACTTTGTGAATACAATGGGTGCTGAGGCTAGGCCAAAGGCCACTTTGTACTGAAAATGGTTTCCTCCCACTACAAATCTTAGATATTGTCTGTGGTCTGGATGAATCAAGATGTGTGTATATGCATCTTTGAGATCTAAGGAGCATAGCCAGTCTCCCAGCAGAGGTAAGGCAGCAATATTCCAAGGGAAAGCATCTTGAACTTTTCCCTCACCAGGACCTTGTTTAGGCCTCGTAGGTCGAGGATAGGTCCTTAGGCCTCCAGTTCTATTTGGTATCAGGAAGTACCTTGAGTAGAAGCCTGTGCCCTGTAGGTGGTGAGACACTGGTTCTTCCGCCTGACCCTCGAGAAGACCTGTTAACTCTTGCAAGAGGAGGGTCCCTGTGAAGAGGGGGTCTGAGAGGCTCCCCTGGAAAGTAAGAGGGAGGCACCTGGCTGAGATGTAACCAATAGCCTATTTGGACTATCTGGAGAACCCAGGTGTCTGTTGTAATAACTGGCCACCTGTGGGCATACCGGGTCAGCCTTCCTCCTGTGCAGGGCCCTGTGTCCTATGGGAGAGAGACTATGCTCTGGGAGTCAAAAGCCCCCTCCAGGCTGGGCTGGAGCTGGTGCCTGAGGCCTTTTGCTTATGCGGGCCTTGCCCCCGTCCCTTGGTCTGCTGCCCCTGCTGGGGAGCTAGGGAGGCCTGATAAGTGGGATAGTTTCGGTAAGCTGATCCTTTCCTTTGGAAAAAGGGCTTCTTACCCAAGCCCTTCTTCTTAGAAGGGCAGAAGTCTTCTTCTTGAGTCTTGTTTGTCCGGGTCAGGTACTCGGACTCGATCTCGGCAGCCTTCTGTCATGGGCTTGCCAAAGAGGTTTTCACCCTGGCAAGGGAGAACGACCAACTTGTCCTGAACCCATGGCTCCAGGTCTGACTACCGTAGCCATGCCTGGCGTCATGCACCGATGCCAGCCCGCTACCCGGGCCAAAGCCTCGAAGCCATCATAGGCTGCTTGAGTCAAACTTCGAGCACCTTCGGATCCCAGTGGACAAAACCTGGAAGCGCTGCAAAGGTCCCTCAGAGAGACCAGCGGAGAACCCGGCAATCTCCTTTGTCAGGTCTCGCAGGTACATGCCCATGTACAGCTGGTACGTCTGGATTTGGCATGACAGCATCAAACCCTGGTAGCACTTTATGCTGAGAGCATCCATGTGGCGGGCCTCCCGGCAGGAGGCACCGAGGAGTGCGTCTTCTGGCTCTTGAGCCGGCGCATGGCCGATTCCACAACCATGGAGTTGTGCGGCAGCTGTGTCTTTTGGAACCCAGGGTTCTTGCGAACTCGATAGATAGAATCGATTCGCCTGCTGAGGACCGGCATCGAGGCCGGTGTCTCCCACATTCGGAGCATCAGCCGTTCCAGAATGGGGGGCATGGTACAGTAAGGGCTTCCTTTGAAGGGAAGTCATACTGGAGGACCTCGAGCTCCTCAGCTTGAGGATCCACTACGGCAGCTGGTTCATGAACCGACCAGAGGGGAAGCCATATTAGACCTAGTCCTTAGTGGAACACCAGATCTAGTGCAAGAGATAAGGGTGTTGGGGCCACTTGAAAATAGTGATCATAGCATGATCGCCTTTGATTTAATTAGTGGAGGAGGGATAGTAAGGAAATCCACAGTACTACCTTTTAACTTTCGAAAGGGAGACTATGATAAAATGAGGAAAACAGTTAAGAAAAAACTAAAAGGAGCAGTTGCAAAGGTTAAAGACGTACATCAAGCTTGGGTGTTGTTGAAAAATACTATCTTAGAAGCCCAGACCAGCTGTATTCCCCGCTTTAAGAAAAGTGGAAGGAAGTCCAAAAAACTGCCAGCATGGTTTAAAGGTGAGGTCAGAGAGGCTGTTGTTGCCAAAAAAGCAACTTTCAGGAAATGGAAAAAAGAGCCAAACGACGAAACCTGGAAACAGCACAAGAACTGGCAAGTCAAATGCAAGGCATTGATAAAGCAGGCAAAGAGAGAATTTGAGAAGAAGCTTGCTGCAGAAGCAAAAACGCGAAATAAAGACAGTTTCAAGTACATTCGTAGCAAAAAAACCTGTGAGAGAGTCAGTTGGTCCATTAGATGATAAAGGGGTTAAAGGAGCACTAAGAGGCGACAAGGCGATAGCGGAGAGACTGAATGAATTCTTTGCTTCGGTCTTTACTGAGGAAGATGTAGGAATGTTACCCATGACAGAAGTGGTATTTAAAGGTGTGGAAGAATTGAAGGAAATATCGATACATCGGGAAGATGTCTTACAACTATTAGATAAACTGAAGAGTAGCAAATCACCTGGGCCGGATGGTATACATCCAAGGGTGTTGAAAGAACTGAAAGCGTAGTTACTCACCTGTAACAGGTGTTCTCCAGGAGCAGCAGGAATCAGTCCTCACTTATGGGTGACGTCGGCGCCGACGGAGCCCTCGCGGAGCAATTTTCCCCAGCTTTCAAAGAAAGCCTTTGGGAATTGCAGCGTGCATGCGCGGTCCTCTTCCCGCCCAAGGGTGCCATCTTAGCCAGTCAGATGACATAGCTAAAAAAGACAGCATAAAAATTTGCAAAAAAAACTAAAGCAGACGATTGCAACTCCAAGGGGAGGAGGGAGGGTAGTGAGGACTGATTCCTGCTGCTCCTGGAGAACACCTGTTACAGGTGAGTAACTACGCTTTCTCCAGGACCAAGCAGGAAGTCAGTCCTCACTTATGGGACTCCCAAGCTCAAGGCTACCGGAGACCCTAAGCACAAAAATGAGCTCCCTCTAGCTCAGCAGCACAGAAGGAAAGAATCTTCGCTGAATTATCACCCACCGGTAGCCCACATCCGGGATGGAGGGTAGGAGTTGCTCAGACCTCAAAGAGATTACGGAGGACTGCCTGTCCGAAAGCACTGTCCCTGCGGGACTCCCTCTCGAGACAGTAATGGACCGCAAAAGTCTGGCTCGAAGACCAAGTAGCGGCCCGGCAGATGTCTGCCAGCGGAACAGAGCGGAGGTAAGCCACTGACGTAGCCTTTGCCCGAACGCAAAAGGCGGACAGGTGATCCACTGCAAAACCACATTCAGGTCCCAGTCAGGCGCTGGCGGGCGCAGAGGTGGTTTAAGTAGAAGGAGACCTCGGAGAAACCTCGCTACGAGAGGGTCGCTGGAGAGAGGTCTACCGTCCACCGGAACATGATGTGCCGAAAGAGCACTGAGGTGAACTTGGACGGAGTTGGACTTAAGTCCCAGATTAGAGAGGTGTAGCAAGTACTGCAAGATCACCGACACCGGGCAGGAGAAGGGATCCTGAGACTGTTGGGTACACCAGACTGCAAAGCGACGCCATTTAAGGGCATAGCATTTGCGGGTAGAAGGCCGTCGCGAAGCCAAGACGACCTCCTCCACCTCCGCCGGCAGGAGAAGGGGAGCAAGGACTACCCTCTCAGCAGCCAGGCCATGAGGTTGAGAGACCTGAGGTTGGGGTGTAGTAAAGACCCCTGATCCTGAGTGAGGAGATCCGGTTGTACCCCCAGAGGGAATGGATCCTCCACCGCTAATTGCAGTAGGAGCGGAAACCACGGCTGTCTGGGCCAGCGAGGGGCCACCAGGATCATGAAGGCTTTGTCTCGGAGAACCTTGAAAAGAGTCCGAGAGAGACTAGCGGGACGGGAGGGAAAGCGTACAGAAGGCTCCCCGACCATGAAATCAGAAAAGCGTCCGCCGCAACCCGAAGAGGGTGTGGCTGACGAGAGCAGAAGCGAGGAAGCTGCCGGTTGTGAGGACTGGCAAAGAGATCCACCGTGGGGAGGCCCCACTTTAGGAAGAGCTTCTGAACTACCAAGGGATCCAGACGCCACTCGTGCGGCTGGAGGACCCTGCTGAGTTTGTCCGCCAGGCAATTTTCTTGGCCCGGGAGATAAACTGCCTTGAGGAGAATGCCGTGACTGACGGCTCAAGAGCAGAGCTTCTGTGCCTCCCGGCAGAGGAGGAAGGAGCCCGTGCCCCCCTGCTTGTTCACGTAGAACATGGCAACTTGATTGTCCGTCTGGACAAGGACGGACTGGTGGGAAGTGAGGTGGGAGAAGGCCTTGAGAGCTAGGCGGATCGCCCTGAGCTCCAGGAAGTTGATCTGCTGAGCAGACTCCCACGTGGTCCAGAGGCCCTGAGTACGTGGCAATGTGCTCCCCAGCCCAGGAGGGATGCATCCGTGGTCAGCACCCGGGTCGGCTGAGGTGACTGGAAAGGCATTCCGAATATCAGGTTCGGCTGCCGAAGCCACCACCGGAGAGACGAGATCAGCGGCTCGGAGACGCGCACTAGGTCTGCTAGGCCGCCTGTGGCTTGTCGCCACTGCTGGCGGAGACACCATTGAGCAGGCCGCATATGCAGGCGGGCATTGGGGGTCACATGGACGGTGGAAGCCATATGGCCGAGTAGTCTCAGGAAGCGCCTGGCGGAGACCAGGAGCTGGCTGCGAAAACGGTCGGCTAGGTCCATGAGCCGTTGAGCCCTGTCGAGCGGTAGGTATGCTCGTGCCGGAGGAGTGTGCAGCCTTGCGCCGATGAACTCGAGATCCTGTGAGGGGAGCAAAGTGGACTTTGCGAAGTTTATAACAAAGCCCAAGTGCTGCAGAAGAGTCACCGTGCGGCGCGTGGCGTTGGTGACCTCCAGAGCGGACGCTGCTCTGATGAGCCAGTCGTCGAGGTACGGAAAGACATAGAGGCCGTGAAGCCGGAGATGGGCCGCCACCACCGCGAGACATTTTGTGAAGACTCGCGGTGCGGAGGACAGGCCAAAGGGCAGTACTCTGTACTGGTAATGATTTCCTGCCACCACAAACCTTAGGTATTGGCGGTGGCTTGGGTGGATGAGGATGTGCGTGTAGGCATCCTTTAGATCCAAGGAGCATAGCCAATCTCCCTGCTGGAGGTAGAGCAGAAGGATTCCAAGGGTAAGCATTTTGAACTTCTCCCGCACAAGAAACTTGTTGAGGTTGCGCAAGTCCAGGATGGGTCTGAGGCCCCCTGTTCTCTTTGGTATTAGAAAATACCTGGAATAAAAGCCTTGACCTCTCAGGTGATGTGGCACCGGTTCCACCGCCTGTTCCTGCAGAAGACCTGCTAACTCCTGAAGGAGTAATTCCTTGTGCAGAGGGGGTCGTGGAGGTTCTCCCGGAAAATAGGAGGGAGGGACCTGGTGGAAGTGGAGAAGATAGCCTTCTCGCACGACTTGAAGCACCCAGGCATCTGCGGTGATGCTGGACCACCTGTGGGCGAAGTGAACCAGCCGGCCTCCGGTGCTGGGAGGAACCAGCGGAGGGGGAGAAGCTATGCTTAGTGAGTCAAAAACCCCCACCCTGCTGAGCAGGGGCTGGTGGTGCAGGCTTGGGGGCTTGCTGCCTACGGGACCCGTTACCCCGTCCCTTGGCCTGCTGGCCCTGTTGGGGAGCTGCAGGGGCCTGATAATGGGGTATTGTTTGTAGGCAGCCGCCTTCCTCGGGTAAAAGGACTTTTTCCCCGAGCCCTTCTTTTTCTGGGAAGGGGCGGAGGTCTTCCTAGAAAGCCTGGTCCTGGTGAGAGTCTCAGTCTCAATTTGTGCAGCCTTTTCCGCCATGGGCTTGCCAAAGAGGTTTTCGCCTCGGCAGGGGACATCGACCAACTTGTCCTGCACCCAGGGCTCAAGGTCTGACGACTGAAGCCAAGCCTGTCGGCGGGCACCGATGCCGGCTGCGGCCACTCGAGCCGATGCTTCAAAGCCATCATAGGCTGCTCGGGACATGAACTTTGAGCATTCCCGAATGCCAGTGGACAAGGCCAGGAACCTCCGCAAGGGTTCCTCGGACAAACCAGCGGAGAATCCGGCTAGCTCTTTAGCCAGATCTCGGAGATACATGCCCATGTATAGCTGGTAAGTCTGGACACGACATGCGAGCATAGAGCCCTGGAAACACTTCTTACCAAGGCCATCCAGGTTACGGGCCTCCCTGCCAGGAGGCACCGAGGAGTGCATCTTCTGGCTCTTAAGACGATGCATGGACGATTCCACTACCATGGAATGGTGTGGTAGCTGTGCCTTTTGAAAGCCAGGGCTCTTGCGGACTCGATAGATAGAATCGACCCGCTTGCTCAGGACCGGCGAGGAGGCCGGACTCTCCCACATGCGGAAGAGTAGTCATTCCAGCATAGGAGGAACCGGTACAGTAAAGTGTTCCCTTGCGGGAGAGTCACACTGGAGGGCGTCGAGCTCTTCGGCTCGAGGCTCCTCCTCGGGGTCCGCAGGGAAGGCCAAAGCCTTGGCCATATCCCTGATGAAGTCCGAGAACCGGGCATCCTCCGGGGGGGACTGCTTCCGAGGCTCGGACTCCGGTGAGTCCGAGGGGACACACCGAGTCCGGAAAGAATCAGGCGACTCTTCCTCTTCAGACTCCCAGACCGACTCCGACGAGGACTCGGTGGGGTCGGCTCGGGCAGGGCGCGGCGCCTGCCGCCCCGACGCCGAGGGAGTCGGCGTCGGCGACCTCGGTCCCGAACGGGAGGCCGAGGGTGACCTCGACCGAGGATCGACTCGAGGATCGGCTCGGTCTCCGGGGTCGACTTGGACGTCGACGTCCCGGCGGTCGGGGCAGCGGCGCCAGCGAGGCCAGCGAGCAGTGCCCGCTGCTGGTCCATGAAGGCAGACAGTCTGCTCTCCAAGGCCGTCAACCTGAGTCCGAGCTCAGGTGACCCAGCAGCCCCCGACTCGGGCCCCGACGGCGTCGGGCCCGACGTCGGCTGTCGTGGAGGCGAGTCCAGAAGGACCACAGGACTTACCCGAGCAGGCATCTCCGACTCCAGGCGAGGTCGCTTCGTGAGGTGTTCCTTCTCCACGGACCCGGGGCGGCTGTCGGGGCTATGCGACCTGGCCCTCGCGGAACCAGGAGCGTCCACCGACGCCGCCCTCGCGGGTTTCACCTTCCGACGATGGTCCCCGGAGGGAGAACCCCGGTCGGAGGAACTCCGGCGACGGTCCGAGCTGGAGCCTTTGGACGCGGAGGCCTCCGACGAGGTCCGGGTACGGCTGGGGTCAGCGAAGATTCTATCACGCTGATGCCGCCGACTTCTCAGCGCTTTTGAGGACATTTTGCCGCAGGGCCCACAGATCAGTTCCTCATGATCCGGGCCCAGGCAGCGGAGGCAAAAGTCGTGTGTGTCAGTTAGTGACATATTTCGGTCACACTGACCACACCGCTTAAAACCACTGGCAGCCATCGGGGGAAAAAGGGCCCCTGCGAGGTCAAAGGACCGGGCTGCCAGGGAAAAACGAAAACGAAAGCTAAGTCAGAAAAACCGAAAAAAAGGAAGAGGACTCGTGACCGGCGTCGCGAGTCCGGGCGGGAAAAAGACCGGCGTCGAACCGAAGGAAAAGAATAAAATACTGAAGAAATATCGACTTTTTCGCGGGGACAAGACGGGGACGTCTGTAGGGCTCCGCGGAAAAAAGAAGACTGGCTAAGATGGCACCCTTGGGCGGGAAGAGGACCGCGCATGCGCGCTGCAATTCCCAAAGGCTTTCTTTGAAAGCTGGGGAAAATTGCTCCGCGAGGGCTCCGTCGGCGCCGACGTCACCCATAAGTGAGGACTGACTTCCTGCTTGGGCCGGGAGAATATGAGATTGCAGACCTGCTATCAGTAATCTGTGAACTATCATTAAAATCATCTCTAATACCTGAAGATTGGAGGATCGCCAATGTAACACCAATTTTTAAAAAGGGTTCCAGGGGTGATCCAGGAAACTACAGACCGGTGAGTCTGACGTCAGTACCGGGAAAAATGGTAGAAACCATCATAAAGAATAAAATTACTCAGCATGTAGATAGTCACAACCTAATGGGAGACAGCCAACATGGCTTTAGACAAGGAAGATCTTGTCTTACTAATCTGTTATGTTTTTTGAAGGAGTGAATAAACAGGTGGACAAAGGTGAGTCGGTTGATATTGTGTATCTGGACTTTCAGAAAGCCTTTGACAAGGTCCCTCATCAGAGACTTTTGGCAAAACTAAAGAGTCATGGGATAGCAGGCAGTGTACTATTGTGGATCAGGAACTGGTTAAAAGATAGAAAGCAGAGGGTAGGGCTAAATGGCCAATTTTCCCAATGGAGAAAGGTGAATAGTGGTGTACCCCAGGGATCTGTGCTGGGTCCGCTGCTTTTTGACATATTCATAAATGACCTGGAAAGTGGAATAACGAGTGAGGTTATCAAATTTGCAGATGACACAAAACTATTTAAAGTTGTTAAAACCGAAGAGGATTGTGAAAAATTGCAAGAGGATCTTGATAAATTGGAAGACTGGGCATCAAAATGGCAGATGAAATTTAATGTGGACAAGTGCAAGGTTATGCACCTAGGGAAGAACAACCCAAACTATGGTTACACGATGCAAGGTTCCACATTAGGAACCACCACCCAGGAAAAAGATTTAGGCGTCATTGTGGATACCATGTTAAAACCCTCGGCCCAGTGTGCAGCGGCGGCCAAGAGAGCAAATAGAATGCTAGGTATGATAAGGAAAGGAATGGAAAATAAAACAAAAGATATTATAATGCCTCTATATCGTTCCATGGTGAGACCGCACCTTGAATATTGTGTGCAATTCTGGTCGCCTTATCTTAAAAAGGATATAGCGATTTTAGAAAAGGTTCAGAGAAGAGCCACCAAAATGGTAAAGGGGATGGAAGGATACTCCTATGAAGAAAGGCTAAAAAGGTTAGGGCTCTTTAAACTGGAAAAGAGACGGCTGAGGGGAGATATGATAGAAGTCTATAAATTAATGAATGGAATGGAACGGGTAAACGTAGATCGATTGTTTACGTTATCAGAATATAGAAAGACTAGGGGACATGCAATGAAGCTACAGGGTAAACTATTTAAGACCAATAAAAGAAAATATTTTTTCACTCAACGTGTAATCAAACTCTGGAATTTGTTACCGGAGGATGTAGTAAAGGCTGTTAGTGTAGCTGGGTTTAAAAAAGGTTTGGACAAGTTCCTGGAGGAAAGGTCCATAAACCATTATTAAGAAGTGACCGAAGATATCAATGCTTGACCCAGTACAAGCATTGTGGAACTTGTGTCTCTTGGGGAAACTGCTAGGTACATATGACCTAGTTTGGCCACTGTTGGAAACAGAATACTGGGCTTGATGGACCTAGGTCTGACCCAGTATGGCATATCTTATGTTCTTATGAATGACAAAGCCTTTGCCATGTCCTGGACAAAGTTCATGAACCGGATGTCCTCCGGGGGTAACCATCTCCGAGGTTCAGATCCCGGGGAGTCTGACGGGACGTACTAGATATGGTGAGTGCCCGGGGACTCCTCGTCCTCCGTCTTCCAATCAGACTCCGAGGAGGAGTCGATTGGCTCCGGCCTCGAGGGCTTCGGTTTCAACTGCCCTGATGCCAAGGGAATCGGCATAGACGGTCTCTGTCCCGAACAGGAGGTCGATGGGGACCTCGGCCGAGGATCGACTCGAGACCTTAGTGTCTCGAGAATCGGCTCGGTCTCTGGGGTCGACTTGGACGTTGAAGTCCCGGTGGTTGGGGCAGATGGATGTGTGAGACCGGCCATCAGCGCCTGCGCTCCAATGTCGCCAACCTGAGGCCGAGCTCAGGAGGCTCCGCAGCCCCCGGCTCAGGTCCCGGCGCAGTCGGGTTCGATGCTGGCTCTCCCTGGAAAGAGTCAGCTATGAGGACAGCGCTTACCTTCTTTGATGTCTCCGGGTCCGAGGGAGTTTGGCAGGCCTCTCCGACTCCGAGGATCTGTGGTGGTGATCCGGGCTCCGTGACCGAGCCCACAAGGGACCAGGCCATTCGGAGCTCTCAGACGACACAGCACTCACGGATTTTTTTTTTCCTCCGGTGTTCCCGCGAGGGAGACCCCCTTTCAGAGGACACCCGACGCTGCTCGGGATCAGACAGCTCCCGAGAGGTCGTGGCCTCTGACGAGGTCCAGGCCCAGGCGGTTGCGGACTCGGGAAAAATCCTGTCATGTTGCTGCTGCCTGCTCCTCAATGCCTTGTAAGACATCTTTTTGCACAGGCCACAGACAAGGGGTCATGGTCGGGCATGAGGCATCGGAGGCAGCAGTCATGTGTGTCGGTGAGAGACATGAGTTTCGTGCACCAATCACACTTTTTAAAACCGCTGGCAACCATCGGGGGGAAAAAGGACCGGACTGCAAGCTAAAAAGAAAAAGAGCACGAACGCTAGCCACTAAGGACAAAAACGAAAAAAATAGACCGGACTCAATACCGGTGTACCGAGCCAAGGTGGGAAGGGGAACCGGCGTCGAACCGGCAAGCAGAAAAACACAATTTTTCAACTTTTAACACTTTTTCCACGGGGAAACTAGGACGACGTCCATTGGGCTCCGCGGAAAAAAGGAGACTGAGCAAGATGGCACCCTTGAGCAGGAAGGGGACCGTGCATGCGTGATACAGTCCCAAAGGTTTTCTTTGAAAGCTGGGGGATTTGCTCTACATGGGGACACTGTTGACGTCACCCATATGTGAGGACTGACTTCCTGCTTGCTCCTGGAGAAAGGACGGTAGTAAAAAATAAAACAAGGTAGGGAGGCAACTCCCAGGGGAGGAGGGAGAGTTGCGAGGACTGATTCCTGCTGTCCCTAGAGAATATCTGTTCAAGGTGAGTAACTATGTTTTCTCTAGGAACAAGCAGGAAGTCAGTCCTCACATATGGGACTCCCTAGCTCCAGGATGCCGAGGACCAAACCACAAAAGCACCAGTGGCGACCAATCAGGTAGCCGTGAGTTACAGGTGGTGAGACTCCACAGAGACTCTGCAAGACCCTAGCGTCTAGCGACACTATCACTCCAGTAGCCTGAACACAGAAGGGTCAGAAGAATATTACGGAGTACTGCCTGGCCAAAGGCAGTGAACGTATGAATTGAAGACCATGTGGCGGTCTTGCAGATCTCTTGTCATCGGCACTGAGTGGAAGTTGGCCACCGGTGTGACCATCGCCTTCACACGATGTGCTGTTATCCAGTGCTCAAGGGAGAGGCCAGCTTGCTCATAAGCTAGGGCAATACAGTCTGCCACCCAAATGGACAGAGTTTTCTTAGTCACAGGGAACCCGTCTGCTGGGGTCATAAGACATGAAAAGCTGAGGGCCTGGGTCCACTGTAAGGAGAAAGACAAGGCCCATTTCCAATCAAGTATATAAAGTACTGTGATAGGCTATGGCCTAGAATAGCTTGAATCTTAGTAAATAGACTCCTGGTTTTATTTATTGTGGACACTTCGCTACAACAGTACTATTTCCTCTCTGCAGGCGTGAGGCTGTGGAAAGAAGGTAGGGAGGACCACCTCTTGGTTGAGGTGGAAAGGAGATACCACCTTTGGGAGGAATTTGTGGTGTGTGCAGAGCACTACCCTGTTCTTATTGAACCTTCTATATGGTGGATCTGCCATCAGGGCCTGGAGTTCGCTCACTATTCGAGCAGATGTCAGGGCCACCAGAAAGGCCATTTTCCAAGACAGGTACCGCAGGTGGCAAATGGCTAGGGGCTTGAATGGCAGGGTGGTGAGCTGTGAGAACACCATGTTGAGGTCCCACTCCACTGCCGGAGGGCGGAGAGGGGGCTTCGATAACAGGAAGCCCCAGAGGAACCTGAAGACCAGGGGCTGGCCCGAGAGGGGTTTTACCTTGACAGGGTGGTGGTGAGCAGCTATTGCGCTCAGATGCACCCTCAATGAGTTAGACTTCAGCACAGTGTGGGACAGGTGCAGTAAGTACTGGAGTACTAATTCCACATAGCAGGAGAAGGGTTTTTCTCCTTTCTGCACACCAGGCAGAGAAGCTTCTCCACTTAAAGGCGTATGCCCATCTGGTGGAGGGCTTTCAGGATGATCTCAACTTCTCTTAGAAGATTGAAAGGGACCAATGCTACCCTTTCAGCAGCCAAGCTGTTAGCATTAGGGACCCCAAGTTGGGGTGGAGTGAACCCCTCTCTTGAGACAGGAAGTCCAGGGTTTGGCCCAGTGGGATTGTGAATGCCACCGACAGGGAGAGCAGCAGTGGAAACCAGGGCTGCCTCGGCCACCTGGGGCAATTAGTATAAATGATGCCCTCTCACTCTGGACTTTGAAGAGAGTCCTGGTGACTGGGGGGGGGGAGGGGTCGGTGGAAACGCATAGAGTAGGCCCTCAGACCACGAGATCAGGAAGGCATCTGCCGCTACTCTCTCCAGGTGCGGTTGGCAGAGCAAAAAGCGAGGTAGCTGTGAATTGTCTGGAGAGGCAAACAGATCCATCACAGGCCTGCCCCAGAGATGGAAGAGCCTTTTGGCCACTCTGGGGTTCAGGTGCCACTTGTGCGGCCAAAGGATTCTGCTCAGCCTGTCCACTAGGCAATTGTCCTGGCCCGGGAGGCAGACTGCCCCAAGAGCATATTGTTGCAAGCTGAAAAGGAGAGGAGGGCCACCGCCTCCTGGCAGAGGCAATACGAGTCCGTGCCCCCCTGCTTGTTGATCTAGAACATGGTGACTTGATTGTCTGCTTGGATCAGTATGGACCAGTGTCACAGGCAGTGGCGGAACGCTTGTAGGGCTAGGAAGATCTCCCTGAGCTCCAGGAGATTGATATGTAGGAGTGGCGACTCCTGGGAACAGCTGCCTTTTGTGTGGCATCCTCACAATGTGCCCCCCAACCTAGGAAGGAGGCTTCCTTGGTCTGAGGTGTGGGTGCTTGGAAGGGTATTCCTGCCTGGAGGTGTCAGAGGTTTTGCTACCAGTTGAGGGAAGCCGCCAGTTGGTGGAAGCCGCCAGTTGGCGGGTAATTCTGACCCTGTCCCGTAGCCTGCCCATGATTTGGTTCCACTGTGAGCGGAGGCACCACTGGGCTGTCTGCATGAACAGGCTGCGGGCATTATGTGGACCATAGAGGCCATATGACCCAGTAGGTGGAGGAGATGACAAGCTGGCACTGACCAGCAACGTTTGAGATGGGCTGCTTTGACTTGCAGCATGTTGAGCTGAGCCCCTATGAGCTCCAGATTTTGGGCTGGCGAGGGGGGATTTGGGATAAATGATGTCAAACCCCAGGTGCTGCAGAAGGAGGGACGCAAGCTCTGCCACCTGACTGGCTTCTGAGGCTGTGCTGTCCCTGATTAGCCAGTCATCTAGGTAGGGGAAGATGAAGGCCCCTTTGTAGGCGCAGGTGTGTGGCCACCACCACCAGGCATTTGGTAAAGACCCTTGGCGAGAAGGCCAAGCTGAAGGGTAGTACCCTGTACTGGTAGTGCCCTCCTCCTACCACAAACCTTAGGTAGTGCCTGTGGGAGGGGTGGATTAGGATGTGTGTGTACGCATCCTTTAGATCCAAGGAGCACAGCCAATCTCCCTGGTGGAGCTAAGGCAGCAGTGTTCTAAGGGAGAGCATCTTGAACTCCCTCACCAGAAACTTGTTTATGTTTCGCAGGTCTGGTATGGGCCTGAGGCCCCCAGTTCTCTTTGGGACAAGGAAGTACCTGGAATAGAAGCCCTTTCCCCACAGGTCTTTGGATACAGGCTCTACTGTGTTGTCCCTGATCAGGCCTGTGAGCTCTGTGAGCAGAAGAGTCTGGTGAAGGAGCAGTCGTACCGGCTCTCCTGGGAAGAACCTGGGTGGTATCTTTTGTAAGGGAAGGAGGTATCCTTCCCTTACCACTTACAGTACCCACTGGTCCAATGTGATGATTGCCCATCTGTGGGCAAAGAGCGCCAGGCCCCCCCCCCCCTTGTGAAGGTCTCTAGGGGGAAGGGAGACCCTGCCCTGGGAGTCAAAAGCTTCCCCTGGGTTGCGTGGGAGCTGGGGCATGAGGCTTCGGTGTTTTTGCCTTCTGAGCCCCGTGGCCTTGCCTCTTAGGGTGAGAACCTTGCTGCTGGCCCGAAAAGGGTTGGTAGTGGTGACTCTGTGGGAAAGGACCCTTTTTCCTTGGGAACATGCTGGTTTCCTGTGGGGAAGGGATGAGGTCTTTTAGAAAGCCTCTGGCATGTCACCATGTAGGACTCAATCTTGGCCGCCTTGTTGGCCATGGGTTTACTGAATAGGTTCTCCCCGGTGCAGGGGATGTTGAGCAGCTTGTCTTGGACCCATCGCTCTAGGTCAGAAGACTGTAGTCAGGCCCGGTGTCGGGCGCAGATGCTGGCTTCTGTGACCTGAGCTGCTGACTCAAAGTCGACCTATGCTGTTCGAAAGAGGAACTTGGAGCAGTCCTTGATCCCAGATGTCAGGGACTGGAACCGTTGGAGGGGTTCCCCAACAAGACCAGCCAAAAACCCTAACAGCTCCTGGGTTACAGCCTTTAAGTACATACCTATGTATAATTCATAGGCTTGGATCCAGCACCCCAGCATCAAGCCCTGGTAACACTTGCACCCGAGGGCATCGAGGACTCTGGCCTCCCTTTCTAGGGGGAACAGAGGAGTGGGTCTTTTGGTTCTTAAGTTTTTGCATGGTTGACTTGACAATCATGGAGTTATGTGGGAGCTGGGGTTTGTGGAACTCCGGGCCCTTCTGGACAAGATACATGGCACTAAGGTGCTGGCTCACCACCAGTACTGATGCCAGTGTCTCCCACATTCTGAGCAGTGGCCACTCGAGGATCAGCTGCACGGACACCGTGAAGGTTTCCTCGAGTGGAGACTCATATTGGAGGATCTCCAACTTCTCGGCGTGCAGGTCCTCCTCTGCCTCGGTCTGCACCGAGAGGGTTCAGGCCATTTCCTTGACAAAATCATGGAAGGCTACATCCTCCGGAGGAGAGTGGTGCCGGGGGAGACGGGCGCGTGGGAATGTCTTGGTGCCGTTTAGTCTCCGGAGATGCCTCGTTGTTGGTCTCCCACTCGGAGTTGAGTGGAGATGAAGAATCTGAAGCCCTGTGACTCATTGCCTCGAGGCCAGCGCTGAGGAGTTGGTGGCCTCCGAAGGACCTGGGGTCCAAGTTGCGGAAACTAGCCGGGGAGGACTGGATGCCCAAGGATGGGACTGGGACCTCCACCGGTGTCAAGGGCTTACCAGAGGCCAGTGGCGCTCGGAGTTTGGCTTGACAACTAGGGACTCCCCTGCAGTTGGGGGCCTGGTCATCGGTGCAAATGATGCAGATGAACCAGCATTATTGTCTGCTGCAGGACCAGGATAGCAGTGATATTCTGCTACAGGGCCACCATTCTTATTTCCAAGCCAGAAGGCTCCGCAGTTTTTGGTACAGGCACCGAGGATCTTGGGTATAGAGGACTACATCCTCGAGGAACCTCGCACGGTCTCCGCTGGCCAAGGAATCCTTCTTGAGGATCTTGGTAGGGCTCTTCTTGGAGCTGCCTGAGTCCCTCTTGATGGCTTTACCAGGTTTCTCAAGTGCAACCCTAGCAGACTTAGAGGACTTTTTCTTTTTTGTCTCGGGGTCCAAGGTTTTCTCGGAGGAACTGCCACCATAGGATTCCAAGGATGTTCAGGCCTCATGGGAAGTGCTGGGCTTGGAGCTCGGCGTCGGGGAGGCCGGGGCTGAGTCGGACCTGTGGAACAGTTTTTCCTGCAACTCTGACCTCTTTTTGTTGGTCTTAGGCGTCATGGCCTGGCACAGGTTGCAGAGGGTGCTGTCATGGTCCGATCCTAGGCAGCGTAAGCAGCAGTCATGGGTGTCGGTCACTGACACAGTTTGACTGCAGCGGTCACATTTTTTGAACCTTCGGGGGACATGGTGGGGAGCACCCGGCTGGGGTCGATGACCCCCGGACGAAAAAAGGCACGAATGCTGCTCAAAGGAAGCCTTGATCAAAAAAGGGAAAAAGGAGCCAAGAACAGCACAGGTTTTGGCGCCGGCTCGAGGCGGGAAGAGGAACCGGTATGCAAACCAGGAAAAGCTAACAAAGGATTTTTTCCAGGGAAGCAGGACAAACGTCTGTTGGGCTCTGCAGAAAAAAGGAGACCGAGCAAGATGGTCCATTAGATGATAAAGGGGTTAAAGGAGCACTAAGAGGCGACAAGGCGATAGCGGAGAGACTGAATGAATTCTTTGCTTCAGTCTTTACTGAGGAAGATGTAGGGATGTTACCCATGACTGAAGTGGTAAAGGTGCGGAAGAATTGAAGGAAATATCGATACATCGGGAAGATGTATTACAACTATTAGATAAACTGAAGAGTAGCAAATCACCTGGGCCGGATGGTATACATCCAAGGGTGTTGAAAGAACTGAAATACGAGATTGCAGACCTGCTATTAGTAATCTGTGAACTATCATTAATATCTGAAGATTGGAGGATCGCCAATGTAACACCAGTTTTTTAAAAGGGCTCCAGGGGTGATCCGGGAAACTACAGACCGGTGAGCCTGACATCAGTACCAGGAAAAATGGTAGAAACCATCATAAAGAAAAAAATTACTCAGCATGTAGATAGTCATGACCTAATGGGAGATAGCCAACATGGCTTTAGACAAGGAAGATCTTGTCTTACTAATCTGTTATGTTTTTTTTAAGGAGTGAATAATCAGGTGGACAAAGGTGAGTCGGTTGATATTGTGTATCTGGACTTTCAGAAAGCCTTTGACAAGGTCCCTCATCAGAGACTTTTGGCAAAACTAAAGAGTCATGGGATAGAAGGCAGTGTACTATTGTGGATCAGGAACTGGTTAAAAGATAGAAAGCAGAGGGTAGGGCTAAATGGCCAATTTTCCCAATGGAAAAAGGTGAATAGTGGTGTACCCCAGGGATCTGTGCTGGGTCCGCTGCTTTTTGACATATTTATAAATGACCTGGAAAGTGGAATAACGAGTGAAGTTATCAAATTTGCAGATGACACAAAACTATTTAAAGTTGTTAAAACCCAAGAGGATTGTGGAAAATTGCAAGAGGATCTTGATAAATTGGAAGACTGGGCATCAAAATGGCAGATGAAATTTAATGTGGACAAGTGCAAGGTTATGCACCTAGGGAAGAACAACCCAAACTATGGTTGCATGATGCAAGGTTCCACATTAGGAACCACCACCCAGGAAAAAGATTTAGGCGTCCTTGTGGATACCATGTTAAAACCCTCGGCCCAGTGTGCAGCGGCGGCCAAGAGAGCAAATAGAATGCTAGGTATGATAAGGAAAGGAATGGAAAATAAAACAAAAGATATTATAATGCCTCTATATCGTTCCATGGTGAGACCGCACCTTGAATATTGTGTGCAATTCTGGTCGCCGTATCTTAAAAAGGATATAGCGATTTTAGAAAAGGTTCAGAGAAGAGCCACCAAAATGGTAATGGGGATGGAAGGATACTCCTATGAAGAAAGGCTAAAAAGGTTAGGGCTCTTTAACCTGGAAAAGAGACGGCTGAGGGGAGATATGATAGAAGTCTATAAATTAATGAACGGAGTGGAACAGGTAAACGTAGATCGATTGTTTACCTTATCAGAATATAGAAAGACTAGGGGACATGCAATGAAGCTACAGGGTAAACTATTTAAGACTAATAAAAGAAAATATTTTTTCACTCAATGTGTAATCAAACAATGGAATTTGTTACCGGAGGATGTAGTAAAGGCTGTTAGTGTAGCTGGGTTTAGAAAAGGTTTGGACAAGTTCCTGGAGGAAAGGTCCATAAACCATTATTAAGAAGGGACCCAGGATATCAATGCTTGAACCAATACAAGCATTGTGGAACCTGTGTCTCTTGGGGAAACTGCTAGGTACTGTCAGACGGCTGCCTGGGTGTGAATCTTCACAGTCTTGGCAAGTGCATATATCTATATGATTTGCAAGGTATTGTGGGCAATGTAGTTCATTCACACCAGACACAGCTGCTGACAATAATTTAGTTGTGCTCTTGGGTAAAGCCAATAAGATATTTTATTTAGGGGGTTATTTCTCCCAACACAGATATGCTTCGGTAGCACATAAATCAGGTAACTTGCTTTCAGTGTTAACTTGGAAAAACAAAGTCAAAATCAGGAAAACAACAAATGAAAAGCCACAAAGCAAGAAACAAACTGTTCTTTTCAGGTTAACTTCTGATTACTTCCCACATAGATTCAGAAGTGATTCTCTCCTAGCTCACAAGCAATTAGGTAAGGCTTAATTGCTAGCAGTTATCCAGCTGAAACCCCTTAGCTGGCTTGCTTTCTACTGTGTGGGTCAAATCCTGCTTCAGGAGCTTTTCTGAGTAGATTAAAGAACAAATTTGTATTTCTTTGTGATGGTTGCTGTACTTTCATAACAGAAAGTTACCAACGGAGTTTAGATAGAGAGCAGTCCATATAAACAGGATCTTCATCTGCTATTATTTCCCCTTGTTCAACAAGCATGGGTTCAATATCATGGATTGGCACAGATGAATCTCTCAATGGAGCACTTTCAGGAAAATACTTGTTTCCCTGCTGTCTTTCAACGTTATAGCTAGAGCATAGATCAGTGTTCATACCTGAGCTTCCATTGCTGTTAGAGTTCCTCTCTATATAGCCTGGCCAGTATGTAGTCCAGTTCTTATGTCCAGCCTTCCAATCCAGATCCCTGGACACTGGATCTCTCTTCACATACCTTCTGGCACGGGTCTTAGGGTCCCTTCCACGTGCAGCCGTCTCCCTCACAGGTAGCCTCTGGTGATTCCTAGCTCTGCAGCACCATTCCTCTGGCTTTCCCCAGTCCAATGGTGTATGCTGGCCCTTGGAATACCTCCCAGTATACGTACTGCTTTGGACTCTTCTAGACCTCTCAAAGGCTTTTCTCCTCTTTCTTCCAGAGGGTCTCTTTCCCTCTCTGTCCGTCCGGTTTGGCTTCTGCTTCTGATGATCCTTCAGATGAAACTGATGATCCTTCTCTGGATATCCAAGGTGATCATGAAGATGGTCATCTGTAGAATAAACTCTACTCTTATTCTGCTTAGATGAGTGCTCCTCCCTAACACAGCGCAGCTGTGCTGAATCAGGCCCTGCCCTTTGAGATGAGTGCTTAGGGATTACCTCATAGCCCTCCTGATTGAACACACGTTTCTCCACTTCAGCTCCTCTAATGGCGGTTGGAAACCTAGTGCATTCTGGGACTGGTAGTCTTTTATGGGAAAATTCTGTTTTCTTATTTCTACCAGAACTGACAGGTTGCTTGTTCAGAGTCACTTCACCTTTTCTATAGCTCCTTCCTGAGCAATGATAAGCTTCCTTATCACAGTACATATGACCTAGATTGGCCACTGTTGGAAACAGAATACTTGGCTTGATGGACCTTGGTCTGACCCAGTATGGCATATCTTATGTTCTTATGTTCACCCTTGGGCGGGAAGGGGACCACACATGCGTGGAAGCAAGTCCCAAAGGCTTTCTTTGAAAGCTGGGGAAATGCTCTGCGCAGGCTCCGTCGGCACAGACGTCACCCATATGTGAGGGCTTAACTCCTGCTTGTTCCTGGAGAATATTAACTTCCCTCTACGTACCAGAATCCTGCTAAAAGGGGAAAGGCATCATTTCTCACCATTACAAGTCAAAACTTCCCCAGAAAACAGTACTGATTTTATCTATCTCCAATTAGTTATTTTATTTTGATAAAGTTTTATTTTTATCATAAATAAAAATTATCAAAATAAAATAACTAATTGGGGTAACTAGAAGTAAAAAGTAGTAAGGTTTAGTGGTTTTGTAACTACTTGAAAGTTGATTGCTGAATGTGTTATATTTCCTTCGGTCCTGCTAAGCCTTTACACATCAAGTGATGCCTCTCAAGAGCCAAACCATAAGCAAGAAAGGAGCCAGATCGTCTAGAAGGACCAGCCCTTTGACATAACTGCCCATGTGCCGGTGGCAGTCTGCAGAGGAGGCTCCTGCAGGAACTGCATTAGGACCCTGAACCATGGCCAACCCGGCACCACCTGGACAATTCAGTCCAGATACCACTCTATGCATTCAAGTACACATCCCACAAGCACCCAGTCTAAGACGTGATGAATGGAAAGACAGAGCTTTATTTATCATAAACCAGGGACAACCTGACACAGGCTGTGTTTCGATAACCTTCATCAGGGGTTAATTTGGCAAACTCTTTTTATGTTAGCCCATATATAGGTCTTGTAAACCGACTTGGCCAAGTTTCAGCAGTCAGCCAATTAAGATACAATTGCATATATATTCCAATGGCAGTCAGGACATTGTAACAAGAGCCAGTAGTTCAAAGCTCAAAAAGCGCTTCTCAGGAATGCCTTTTGGCATCTACTGAGAAAGTGAAAGATGTGCTCTAGTGATTTTTACTTTCACTTTCTCAGTAGATGCCAAAGGCATTCCTGAGAAGCGCTTTTTGAGCTTTCAACTACTGGCTCTTGTTACAATGTCCTGCCATTGGAATATATATGCAATTGCATCTTAATTGGCTGACTGCCAAAACTTGGCCAAGTCGGTTTTACAAGACCTATATATGGGCCAACATAAAACAGAGTTTGCCAGATTAACCCCTGACGAAGGTTATCGAAACACGGCCTGTGTCGGGTTGTCCTAAAATATAACCCTGGTTTATGATAAATAAAGCTGTCTTTCCATTCATCACGTCTTAGACTGGGTTCTTGATCTGATGTGGTATCTTGCTTTTTGTGGTGGACCACATCACACAAGCAGCCAGTGCTTTGGTCAGGGCATCGATGCCTTCAAAGCCAGCTTCCCTGCAGTGACTATAGTATCTACGTGTTTTAGCACTGGATTGGGTCACCATCAGGTCCATTTTGGGACAAGCCCAGTGGCATAGAATTTGCTGAAATGCCACCTGACTGAGCTCCCACTCCCTGGGAATCAAAAGAGTGGCAACTGAGAAAGTCCACCTCTATATAGTCTATCCTGGCAACGTGTTGTGCCAACAAAGCTAGGAGGTTCCTTTCCACCCAGGAGAGTCATTTTCAGGGCCACTCCGGCACACTTCATGCCCCCTTGCAGACCGACATACAACACTGTCATGGCATTGTTAGAGTACACCCAGACCACTCTGCCTTTGACTAGGGTCCAGAAGTGCAAAAGGGCAAGGTGAATGGCCCTCGCCTTCAGACAGCTGATGGGCCACGTTGCCTCCCAGTGGCTCCAACAGCCCTACGCTGTTTGATTTTCATTACAAGCTATTGACAGAAGACATGTAATCTTCCAGTGGTATACCCTTCCTCAGATACAGTGGCTGTTGTCACCACTGCAGGTTGTACACCAATTTCGGCTGAAGGGGAAGCCTGAGAGCTTGGAGGCCAGAGTCAACAAGGACCTCTGAAGTGGCCTCATATGGGTTCACACAAACTGCACCATCTTGACTGCCATCACCATCAAGCTGAATATAGATAATCCCAAACCTTGGGAGCCTGAAGAGATCGGAAGGTTGTCAGCTAGTCCAACAATTTTTTCAGTCTTTCCTGGGGCAGGAAAACTCTTCCTACCTGAGTGTCCAAGCATGTTCCCAGATATTTCAGCATTTGGGAAGGCTCCAAATGGCTCTTTCCTCAACTGATCACCCAGCTGAGACTCCCCAGGAAGTGCATCACTTGGGTCAAAACCAGAGACACTTCAGATTGTGACTTGCCCAGATAAGCCAATCATTCAGATATGGGTGAACACAGATCTCTTGATGACTAGGCACAGCATCCGCCACCACCATTACTTTCAATGGTATTGCTGGGATGATGGAGAGGCCAAACTGAAATGAGAGCCAAGGATGGCGAAGTGGAGAAATGCTTTTGATAGTCTTGTATCAAAATGTGGAAAAATAAGCTTCAGAACTCCCCACAGCCTACTGCCTGGATCAATGATCGTAGGGTCTTCGTACAGAAATGTAATATGCGCAGGTGAGCATGGATGCCTTTGAGATCAAGGACTGGCCAAAAAGAACAGTTTTCTATGGCATCACAAAATAGATGGAATGCTGGTCCTTGTTCTGCTCAGCAGGGGGAAAGGGCACCACTGTCTGCAGATGAAGCAACCTTTCCAATGTGATCTGAATACCAGTTCTCTTGGCTGCTGAACCATATAGGGAAATGATGAAGGCGTCTGGGATAGTTTCTCTGCATTTCAGAACATAGCCTTGTTGAATGGTGCCCAGCACCCAGCGATCCTTGGTGACCCGAGGCCATTCCTGTTAGAAAAGCCACAGTCTGCTGCCCACTGGAGGAGTCCCACAATGGGCACCCAACCCATCAATTTATTTATTTAGACAGATTTGTATGCCACCTTTTCCTTCAATCAAGGTGGTCACGTCACATCACAATTGGAGGGTTACATTTAACATTAGGGTATGTGTAATCATTTAGACAGCACAGTTACGTAACAGTATTTAGACATTTAGACAATGTTTCGACAGTACAATTGAAGTAACATTTAACATAAAGGTATTTACTAATGAGGAGTGTTGAATTTGTGTGTGTGGATGGGATGGGTGTGTGTTTAGTTGGCGGAGGTAGTAGTGTTGCTGTTTGGGTAAGAGATGTTGCTTGAATGCTCATAGGTTTCTATAAAGCGTAGTTACTCACCTGTAACAGGTGTTCTCCAGGAGCAGCAGGAATCAGTCCTCACTTATGGGTGATGTCGGCGCCGACGGAGCCCTCGCGGAGCAATTTTCCCCAGCTTTCAAAGAAAGCCTTTGGGAATTGCAGCGCGCATGCGCGGTCGTCTTCCCGCCCGAGGGTGCCATCTTAGCCAGTCAGAATGACATAGCTAAAAAGACAGCATAAAAAATTTGCAAAAAGAACATAAGCAGACGATTGCAACTCCAAGGGGAGGAGGAGGGTAGTGAGGACTGATTCCTGCTGCTCCTGGAGAACACCTGTTACAGGTGAGTAACTACGCTTTCTCCAGGACCAAGCAGGAAGTCAGTCCCTCACTTATGGGACTCCCAAGCTCAAGGCTACCGGAGACCCTAAGCACAAAAATGAGCTCCCTCTAGCTCAGCAGCACAGAAGGAAAGAATCTTCGCTGAATTATCACCCACCGGTAGCCCACATCCGGGATGGAGGGTAGGAGTTGCTCAGACCTCAAAGAGATTACGGAGGACTGCCTGTCCGAAAGCACTGTCCCTGCGGGACTCCCTCTCGAGACAGTAATGGACCGCAAAAGTCTGGCTCGAAGACCAAGTAGCGGCCCGGCAGATGTCTGCCAGCGGAACAGAGCGGAGGTAAGCCACTGACGTAGCCTTTGCCCGAACGCAATGAGCCGTGACTCGACTTTCTAAGGAGAGTCCGGCTGCCCCATAAGCCCAAGAGATACAGTCCGCAACCCAGATGGACAGAGTACGCTTGGAGACCGGGAGCCCCAATTTATTGGGGTCAAAAGACACAAAAAGCTGAGCAGCTTTACGGTGCTCCCGCGTACGGTCAAGGTAGAAGTTCAAAGCCCTTCTACAGTCCAGGGTATGGAGGACCGTTTCAGCTCGGCTGGAGTGTGGTCTGGGAAAGAAGGTTGGAAGTACCACCTCCTGATTGATGTGAAAAGGGGAGACCACTTTTGGAAGAAATTTTGGGTGAGTCCGTAGGACTACCCTATTTTTGTAGAACCGAGTGTAAGGGGGATCAGACACGAGGGCCTGCAATTCACTTACGCGTCTAGCGGAAGTGAGGGCTATCAAGAACAGTGTTTTCCAAGACAGAAAACGGAGAGAACAGGTAGCCATAGGTTCAAAAGGCGGACAGGTGATCCGCTGCAAAACCACATTCAGGTCCCAGTCAGGCGCTGGCGGGCGCAGAGGTGGTTTAAGTAGAAGGAGACCTCGGAGAAACCTCGCTACGAGAGGGTCACTGGAGAGAGGTCTACCGTCCACCGGCACATGATGTGCCGAAAGAGCACTGAGGTGAACTTTGACGGAGTTGGACTTAAGTCCCAGATTAGAGAGGTGTAGCAAGTATTGCAAGATCACCGACACCGGGCAGGAGAAGGGATCCTGAGACTGTTGGGTACACCAGACGGCAAAGCGACGCCATTTAAGGGCGTAGCATTTGCGGGTAGAAGGGCGTCGCGAAGCTAAGACAACCTCCTCCACCTCCGCCGGCAGGAGAAGGGGAGCAAGGACTACCCTCTCAGCAGCCAGGCCATGAGGTTGAGAGACCTGAGGTTGGGGTGTAGTAGAGACCCCTGATCCTGAGTGAGGAGAGATCCGGTTGTACCCCCAGAGGGAATGGATCCTCCACCGCTAATTGAAGTAGGAGCGGAGCGGAAACCATGGCTATCTGGGCAAGCGAGGGGCCACCAGGATCATGAAGGCGTTGTCTCGGAGCACCTTGAAAAGAGTCCGAGAGACTAGCGGGATGGGAGGGAAAGCGTACAGAAGGCTCCCCGACCATGAAATCAGAAAAGCGTCCGCCGCAACCCGAAGGGGGTGTGGCTGACGAGAGCAGAAGCGAGGAAGCTGCCGGTTGTGAGGACTGGCAAAGAGATCCACCGTGGGGAGGCCCCACTTTAGGAAGAGCTTCTGAACTACCAAGGGATCCAGACGCCACTCGTGCGGCTGGAGGATCCTGCTGAGTTTGTCCGCCAGGCAATTCTCTTGGCCCGGGAGATAAACTGCCTTGAGGAGAATGCCGTGACTGACGGCCCAAGAGCAGAGCTTCTGTGCCTCCCGGCAGAGGAGGAAGGAGCCCGTGCCCCCCTGCTTGTTCACGTAGAACATGGCAACTTGATTGTCCGTCTGGACGAGGACGGACTGGTGAGAAGTCAGGTGGGAGAAGGCTTTGAGAGCCAGGCGGATCGCCCTGAGCTCCAGGAAGTTGATCTGCTGAGCAGACTCCCACGTGGTCCAGAGGCCCTGAGTACGTGCCCCTTGGCAATGTGCTCCCCAGCCCAGGAGGGATGCATCCGTGGTCAGCACACGGGTCGGCTGAGGTGACTGGAAAGGCATGCCGAATATCAGGTTCGGCTGCCGAAGCCACCACCGAAGAGACGAGATCAGCGGCTCGGAGACGCGCACCAGGTCTGCTAGGCCGCCTGTGGCTTGTCGCCACTGCTGGCGTAGACACCATTGAGCGGCCGCATATTCAGGCGGGCATTGGGGGTCACATGGACGGTGGAAGCCATATGGCCGAGCAGTCTCAGGAAGCGCCTGGCGGAGACCAGGGGCTGGCTGCGAAAACGGTCGGCTAGGTCCATGAGCCGTTGAGCCCTGTCGAGCGGTAGGTATGCTCGCGCCTGAGGAGTGTGCAGCCTTGCGCCGATGAACTCGAGATCCTGCGAGGGGAGCAAAGTGGACTTTGCGAAGTTTATAACAAAGCCCAAGTGCTGCAGAAGAGTCACCGTGCGGCTCGTGGCGTTGGTGACCTCCCGAGCGGACGCTGCTCTGATGAGCCAGTCGTCGAGGTACGGAAAGACACAGAGGCCGTGAAGCCGGAGATGGGCCGCCACCACCGCGAGACATTTTGTGAAGACTCGCGGCGCGGAGGACAGGCCAAAGGGGAGTACTCTGTACTGGTAATGATTTCCTGCCACCACAAACCTTAGGTATTGGCGGTGGCTTGGGTGGATGAGGATGTGCGTGTAGGCATCCTTTAGATCCAAGGAGCATAGCCAATCTCCCTGCTGGAGGTAGGGCAGAAGGATTCCAAGGGTAAGCATTTTGAAATTCTCCCGCACAAGGAACTTGTTGAGGTTGCGCAAGTCCAGGATGGGTCTGAGGCCCCCTGTTCTCTTTGGTATTAGAAAATACCTGGAATAAAAACCTTGACCTCTCAGGTGGTGTGGGCACCGGGTTCCACCGCCTGTTCCTGCAGAAGACCTGCTAACTCCTGAAGGAGTAATTCCCTGTGCAGAGTGGGTCGTGGAGGTTCTCCCGGAAAATAGGAGGGAGGGACCTGGTGGAAGTGGAGAAGATAGCCTTCCTGCACGACTTGAAGCACCCAGGCATCTGCGGTGATGCTGGACCACCTGTGGGCGAAGTGAACCAGCCGGCCTCCGGTGCTGGGAGGAACCAGCGGGGGGGGAGAGGCTATGCTTTGCGAGTCAAAAACCCCCACCCTGCTGAGCAGGGGCTGGTGGTGCAGGCTTGGGGGCTTGCTGCCTACGGGACCCGTTACCCCGTCCCTTGGCCTGCTGGCCCTGTTGGGGAGCTGCAGGGGCCTGATAATGGGGGTACAGTTTGTAGGGAGCCGCCTTCCTCGGGTAAAAGGACTTTTTCCCCGAGCCCTTCTTTTTCTGGGAAGGGGCGGAGGTCTTCCTAGAAAGCCTGGTCCTGGTGAGAGTCTCAGTCTCAATTTGCGCAGCCTTTACCGCCATGGGCTTGCCAAAGAGGTTTTCGCCTCGGCAGGGGACATCGACCAACTTGTCCTGCACCCAGGGCTCAAGGTCTGACGACTGAAGCCAAGCCTGTCGGCGGGCACCGATGCCGGCTGCGGCCACTCGAGCCGATGCTTCAAAGCCATCATAGGCTGCTCGGGACATGAACTTTGAGCATTCCCGAATGCCAGTGGACAAGGCTAGGAACCTCCGCAAGGGTTCCTCGGACAAACCAGCGGAGAATCCGGCTAGCTCTTTAGCCAGATCCCGGAGATACATGCCCATATATAGCTGGTAAGTCTGGACACGACATGCGAGCATAGAGCCCTGGAAACACTTCTTGCCAAGGCCATCCAGGTTACGGGCCTCCCTGCCAGGAGGCACCGAGGAGTGCATCTTCTGGCTCTTAAGACGATGCATGGCCGATTCCACTACCATGGAATGGTGTGGCAGCTGTGCCTTTTGAAAGCCAGGGCTCTTGCGGACTCGATAGATAGAATCGACCCGCTTGCTCAGGACCGGCGAGGAGGCCGGACTCTCCCACATGCGGAAGAGTAGTCGTTCCAGCATAGGAGGAACCGGTACAGTAAAGTGTTCCCTCGCGGGAGAGTCATACTGGAGGGCGTCGAGCTCTTCGGCTCGAGGCTCCTCCTCGGGATCCGCAGGGAAGGCCAAAGCCTTGGCCATATCCCTAACGAAGTCCGAGAACCGGGCATCCTCCAGGGGGGACTGCTTCCGAGGCTCGGACTCCGGTGAGTCCGATGGGACACACCGAGTCCGGAAAGAATCAGGCGACTCTTCCTCCTCAGACTCCCAGACCGACTCCGACGAGGACTCGGTGGGGTCGGCCCGGGCAGGGCGCGGCGCCAGCCGCCCCGACGCCGAGGGAGTCGGCGTCGGCGACCTCGGTCCCGAACGGGAGGCCGAGGGTGACCTCGACCGAGGATCGACTCGAGTTCTCATCGACTCGAGGATCGGCTCGGTCTCCGGGGTCGACTTGGGACGTCGACGTCCCGGCGGTCGGGGCAGCGGCGCCAGCGAGGCCAGCGAGCAGTGCCCTCTGCTGGTCCATGAAGGCAGACAGTCTGCTCTCCAAGGCCGTCAACCTGAGTCCGAGCTCAGGTGACCCAGCAGCCCCCGACTCGGGCCCCAACGGCGTCGGGCCCGACGTCGGCTGTCGCGGAGGCGAGTCCAGAAGGACCACAGGACTTTACCCGAGCAGGCATCTCCGACTCCAGGCGAGGTCGCTTCGGGATGTGTTCCTTCTCCAAGGACCCGGGGCGCTGTCGGGGCTATGCGACCTGGCCCTAGCGGAACCAGGAGCGTCCACCGACGCCGCCCTCGCGGGTTTTCACCTTCCGACGATGGTCCCCGGAGGGAGAACCCCGGTCGGAGGAACTCCGGCGACGGTCCGAGCTGGAGCCTTTCGACGCGGAGGCCTCCGACGAGGTCCGGGTACGGCTGGTGTCAGCGAAGATTCTCTCACTCTGATGCCTCAGACTTCTCAAAGACTTTGAGGACATTTTGCTGCAGGGCCCAAAGATAAGTTACTCATGATCCTGGCCCAGGCATAGGAGGCAAAATTCTTGTGTGTCAGTTAGTGACATATTTCGGTCACACTGACCACACCGCTTAAACCCATTGGCAGCCATCGGGGGAAAAAGGGCCCCTGCGAGGTCAAAGGACCGGGCTGCCAGGGAAAAATCGAAAACGAAAGCTGACAAAGTCAGAAAAACCGAAAAAAGTAAGAGGACTCGTGACCGGCGTCGCGAGTCCGGGCGGGAAAAAGATCGGCGTCGAACCGAAGGAAAAAGAATAAAATAATGAAGAAAATCGACTTTTTCGCGGGGACAAGACGGGGACGTCTGTAGGGCTCCGCGGAAAAAAGAAGACTGGCTAAGATGGCACCCTCGGGCGGGAAGACGACCGCGCATGCGCGCTGCAATTCCCAAAGGCTTTCTTTGAAAGCTGGGGAAAATTGCTCCGCGAGGGCTCCGTCGGCGCCGACGTCACCCATAAGTGAGGACTGACTTCCTGCTTGGTCCTGGAGAAATAACCATGTTTTGAGGTCAATGTGCTGAACAGGAGGCGGAACCTCCGGAAGAGGTAGAATTCCAGGGCCCGCAAGCCCCATAAAAAGGACAGAGTCTGGGATCAAAACCCTGAAGATGAAGAGAGGTTTGACTAGCATGAGGAAAACGGGCCCCTGTTCTACCACTGGTAGGCTGCTCAAACACAGAGTAGATGACACTTGAGCAATCAGAGCTGCCAACTCATCCTTCTTGAACAATTGGATAATACCAGCTTCATTGCAATTCTCTGAAGGGGAAGGCACCCCTTAAAGTCGGAATCACTACCAAGGCATTGGGACTGGACTCCTAATCTTGACCAAATGACAGTCAATCTGAATCTCCAGATTTTGACCTTTGCCGAGAACATTTAGAAGGCGTTTTCCTCGTCAGGCTTTGAATCACTGCCTACTCCAAGTGAGCGGAAAGAAATTGAGAGTACCCGGAGGCCCCAGGTCTGAGTTACCATGCCAGAAAGAGCAAACTGGCTGCAGAAAGGAGAAAATCTCCAGGGAAGACAAAGCAGAGACCAGGATCTCCCTGCTAGAAGTATGAACTCCATCCTCGAGGGGAGCAGTAGTCACCAGGACCTTACTAGAAGGGGAATGACCAGAAGATCGAGCACTGGAACTCAAACCTGGATGGTCATCCTTTTTCGTAGCACCATCCGCCTTCCTCCTGCAGTTAGGCCGGCAAGGCTGGAGCACCCACATCCCCTCATAAAGAGAGAGGGGACAGACCCTCCAAAAGGCGGATCAGAAACTTCCATGCATGAAGCGCAGATACCAGAATCCAGCGATGAGGTTCTCCACTTTCCACAGACTAGACAGCGCATCTTAGAAGTCAGCATATGATTCTCCACTGGTGCAATGCAAGCTCAAGGTATGCCCACTGCCGCAGGGGCCGAACAGCATGCACTAGGGTCACATGGACCGAAGAGCATGCAAAAGGGCCATGGGGGCAAGGTTCCGTGTGCTGCAGATGAACACTAGAGAAAACACGTAAGTGATATGGCAAAACACGGGAAGCGCAATCAGCAATCACCAGTAGTTAGGCACGGCAGGAAACACTAATGCTGCACTAACAGATGCCTAAGCGACCCAACCCGACTTACACCCCACCAATGAACAAGGTCAGGAGTGCCCACAAAATTAGTCAGACAAGCCCCAAGGCAAGTAAAAACCATGTTGGGTTTAGTGCTACGCCCATCGCCGAACCTGTAGTCACATACCTATGAAAGCCTTCTTCAAACTTCAGGGAAGAGCAGGGGGTGGGGGAGGAGGAAGGGGGCACAGAGTGTTGTGCGAGGCTGTGAAGAATACTTTCCAAACTCCTTTTCCAATCTTCTGGCTGCTCAACAGGTCCTTAAAAGGATAAGGACGTGGAGCTGAACCAATTCCCTTCCTCCTATGGCATCTGAAAAGAACATCAGTTTGAAGGGTGTCTAATGGAGCTTCCCATGTCAGTCTCTAATGAGAGTCACCTAAGGGTCGTTCACAATCAAAAGCAATCTTCTTCCTCAAACTTCCTTGATTTGTTCAGATTTCACCAGAACTGGAAAACTTGCATCTATCATCTGCTGGAGACAGAGAAATACTGAATCATGCCACTAGAGGCTGATAATGGCACGATGTCAGAAGCCTGTGGAATGTTTTCTCTGTTTCCACATCTGCTGGTGGGGAGAGAGGGGAAGGGGAATACACTTGTCTGAACAGGTCTAGAAGGATGATATGGAAACCAGGATTAATCCTCATAGTTCATAAATCACCTCCAACCACTACATTTTCTCACAAAATTAATCCTTTTTATAAGACCTTATAGGTGCATAATTTTAGTTTTATCTTAATTGGAACAAGTCTGCTCTACTACGAGCACCCAAACACCCCACCGTGGTCAGCGTTTCATATCATCCACTTTCTCAGGGGTGCAATGATCTTCTAAAATCAAAATTTTATTAATGACTTTGCAGACAAATTAAATTAATCGTATATTTTATTTATTTATTTTAAAATATTTGTATCCCGCAATATGCCCTCCTAAGGCATTCAAGGTGGCACACAGTTAAAAACCCCAAAGCAGAATTAAATAGAAATTACACTTACCTGGTAATTGTAGTTCCTGGAGGGTCCAGTTTAGTCCTCCACATCCGGGTAGTGCACCTCCTCCTGCAGCAAGGAGACTGGACCAATCAACTCTTTAGTAATCTAGTCTGTATACTGCTTGAACTCCCATCAGCCCTCCAGTGAACTAGTAACAAAGCAGACTCAAGAAAGAACAGATTAAAGAAATAAGTATGTATCAGTATAGATGACCCCCGAACCAGCTAAGTGACCCCTCCCCCCAACGAGAGGGCTCGAACTCTGCACCTCGCTGCTGTCCCTGGCACTTAAAAGAAACCGGCAGGCAGAGCAGCAAGCAGAGTAACAAACAATGGAACAGAAAACCCAAAGGAACGAAGAAACCCCTAGAAAAAACAAGGTTCCTTCTCCTGCAGTTCTTTTTTTTTTTTTTGAGCCAAGAACATACCGACAGCATTGCACAACAGACTTAGCGCGCCGCCCAGACAAAGTCGTCACCGAAAATTCCGGGTGGGAATGAGGACTAAACTGGACCCTCCAGGAACTACAATTACCAGGTAAGTGTAATTTCTATTTCCTGAGCGGGTGTCCAGTTTAGTCCTCCACATCCGGGATGTACCAGAGCAGTTAACAACAGGGGGGATCTTGCCAAGCGGCGCGCAAGACCGCCGACCCAAAACAAGTATCCCGTACCGCCGCCACATCCAACCGGTAATGCCTACTGAAGGCATGGAGAGAGGACCACGTAGCCACCCTGCAAATCTCCAACGGTGGAACCAGACTATGCTCCGCCTAAGACGTTGCTTGTGCTCTAGTAGAATGAGCTCGCAGACCCAATGGAACAGATCTACCCTGCAGAATATAAGCCGAAGCGATAGCCTCCTTAATCCACCGAGAAATGGAGGCCTTCGCCGCTGCCTCCCCCTTTCAAGCTCCACCGAACAGCACAAACAAGTGATCCGACTTTCGAAAGGACTCGGAGACCTTCAGGTACCGACGCAGAATTCGCCGCACATCTAGCCTATGGAGAGCAGCGGAGGACTCCTGAGATGACTCTGTGGGAAACACGGGCAACACCACAGACTGATTCACATGAAAAGGAGAGATCACCTTTGGCAGAAAAGAGGGCACCGTCCTTAAAACCACCCGATCTCGGAAAATGGACAAGAAGGGAGCTCTATGAGAAAGCGCCTGAAGTTCCGAAATACGTCGCGCCGAACAAATGGCAACGAGAAAGACCGCCTTCAGCATTAAGTCTTTAACTGAGGCATGGCGAAGGGGTTCAAAAGGCTCTCGAACCAAAGCCTGCAGCACCCGGTTCAAATCCCAAGGTGGCAAAGTAACCCTGCGCGATGGACACAACTGAAAAACACCCTTCAGAAAACGCCGAATGTCCATATGCGCCGCAAGAGGAACATCCTGAATCTTGCCTCTATAGCACGCCAGAGCCGCCACCTGAACCTTCAGAGAACTAGCGGCTAGTCCCTTGTCAAAACCGTCCTGTAAAAAACTAAGAATGACGTCCACCGAAGAAGTCGCTGCCCGTAAGTCATGCCAGGAACACCAATCTTCAAAAATTTGCCAAACTCGAACATATGTAAGGGAGGTAGAAGCTTTTCTAACTCGAAGAAGTGTAGCAATAACCGCCGGGGAATACCCTTTTCTTCTCAACCTAGCCCTTTCAATGGCCATACCGTAAGCGAGAATCGATCCACTTGAGGCATGCGCAGGGGACCCTGAACTAGCAGGTCCACTAAGGGAGGAAGCCTCCATGGTACGCCGTCGAGCAGCTGCACCAGATCTGCGTACCAAGGCCGACGGGCCCAATCCAGCGCCACCAACAAAACCTTTCCGCGGTGAGCTTCGATGCGTTGAACTACCCTTCTGATCAGAGCCCACGGCGGGAAGACATACAGAAGCCCGAGCTCAGGCCACGGTTGGATGAGTGCATCGATGCCTTCAGACATGCGCTCTCGCCGTCTGCTGAAAAAGCGACCTGTCTTCGCCGACCGGAAGGTCGCCATAAGATCCATGATCGGAGGACCCCAACGACAAACTATTTGAGCATATTTTTGCGGGTGCAACTCCCACTCTCCGGCATCCACGTGCACCCGACTCAGAAAATCCGCCATCACATTTTCTTTTTCCGCGATATGCACTGCCGAAATGGCCAGGAGTCGCACCTCCACCCAGGCGAACAGCGCATCCGCCTCTTCTTCCATGGCTACGCTTCCCGTGCCTCCCTGCTGGTTGATGTACGTCACCGCCGCCGAGTTGTCTGACAGAATGTGCACCGCCCGACTCCGTACTGACGATTCGAAGACTTGCAACGCTAGCCGCACAGCTCGCAGCTCGAGACGGTTGATCGACCACAAAGCCTCCTGCGGAGACCACGTCCCCTGCGCGAAACGGCCCTGACAGTGGGCTCCCCAGCCTGTTAGACTCACATCCGTGATGACCAGTAACCAAACTGGTTGTTCCAAGGGGGCTCCCGCCCGAAGCGACTTCGGGCACAGCCACCACTGTAACGCCTTCCGAACCTGTCTCGGACACGGCAACCGCCGATTGAGAGAATCCGACTAATTGGACCAACGACGTAGCAGGGCTCGCTGAAGAGGCCGCATATGGAACCTGGCCCACGGAACCACCTCCAGAGTCAACGCCATGGTTCCCAGCAACCGTAGATACCACCATGCTGATGGAGCGGGACTCGCCAAGAAAAAACGCACCAGGCGATGCAACCCCTTGAGCGCGCCGGACTGGCAGAGACACCACGCTTGCTGACGTGTCAAAGCAGAAACCCAGATATTCGAGAACCTGAGTCGGAACCGAGTGACTCTTCTGTACATTGATCACCCAGCCGAGGCTCTGCAGGAGATGCACTACCTTGTCTGTAGCCTGTAAGCTCTTCTCCGCTGACTTCGCTCGTATCAACCAGTTGTCGAGATAGGGGTGGACTAGTACACCTTCCCTTCTCAAGGCCGCCGCCGCCACCACCACCATTACTTTGGTGAAAGTGCGAGGAGCTGTAGCCAGACCGAAAGGCAATGCTTGGAACTGAAAGTGACCCCAGGGAAACGCGAACCGTAGAAACCTTTGATGTGCCGGTCTGATTGGAATATGCAGATATGCCTTGGTGAGGTCCAGAGAAGTCAAAAACTCCCCCTGCCGCACCGCTACAATGACAGACCTGAGGGTCTCCATGTGAAAATGAGGAACCCACAGACAGCAATTCACGCCCTTGAGATCTAGAATAGGCCGTAGGGAACCGTCCTCCTTTGGCACCACGAAATAAATGGAGCAACGACCTAGACCGCGCTCGCTCTCCGGAACAGGAACGACCGCCCCCAGCGCTAAGAGACGCTCCAACGTAGCACGAATTGCCAGTTCCTTATGCTGCCCCCTGCTGGGAGACAGGACAAAGGAATCTCACAGCGGAACGGCAAACTCCAATGCATAACCTTCTCTGACAATTTCTAGGACTCACTGGTCCGTTGTTATGTGGACCCAAGAGGGAAGAAGGTTCCGAAGTCGACCGCCGATCACTTGGCTTCCCTCCGGGGTCCGCCTCACTTCATTGCGGTTTGCGACTAAAGGAAGAGGCCGAGACGGAGGAGCCAGTTGAAAAACCTCTGCCAGCTCCTCGAAAACCATGAAAGGACTGCGTCCGGGACGCAAACCTGCCTCGCTGAGAACTCCAAAGGCGGAAAGATCAAAATCTCCTAAAGTCCCGAAATTGACCCCTGACCACCGGTAAGCCTCTACTGGACTTAGGCCTGTCCTCCGGTAGTCTCCCACCTTTAGACTCTCCCAAGTCCTTTACCAACTTATCCAAATCGTCCCCGAACAACCACCTGTCTTTGAAGGGGAGTTTGCTGAGATGAGATTTGGAAGAAGGATCGGCTGCCCAATTTCGCAGCCAAATGGATCTGTGCGCCACCACCAAGGAAGCCATACTATTAGCCAACGTCCGGATCAAATCATAATGGACATCCGCTAAATACGCTGAACCAGACTCCAACTGCGTGACCTCGAGCAAACGCTTGCTGATCTAAGAGTGGATTCTGGCGCAACTGTTGAGCCCACCGTAAAGAGGCTCTAGCTATCCAGGCCCCACAGATAGAAGCCTGTAACGACAAGGCATTGGTTTCGAACGCTTGTTTCAACAATCCGTCCACCCTCTTGTCCTGTATGTCCTTCAAGGCCGCACTCCCCTCCACCGGGATTGTGGTCTTCTTCGTGACTGCCGATACTGCAGCGTCCACCCGAGGCAACTTAAACCTCTCCTTATCCTTGTCTGCCAAAGGAGAGAGGCGATTCATAGTTCGGATCCCTTTCAAACCAGAGTCCGGCTGGTCCCACTCAGTTTGAATCATTTGAGCCACAACTCTGTGTATTGCGAACACCACCTGGAAATCCCGAACCACCTGAATAAGGGGATCCTCCAAAGCCTCGCCGTCCCCCGGAGGCGGCGCAGCGAGATTGAGTGTCTGAAGAGCTTCCGTAATAAGAGGAATCAATTCCTCCCTACGAAACACCCGAACAATTCTAGCCTGATCCTCAGGGTCCGGAATCTCCCCTTCTTCGAGATCATCCACACTACACTCCGGATCTACCTCTACATCCATGACTTGCCCTTCCAAATCCTCTTGATCTAAGTCTAAGGACGAAGTCTCTTAGCCGGCTTGGAAAAAAACACGTCCGGCAGAGTCCGAACTAGCAGGCGGAGGAGCCGGAGACGTGTCCAAGGACTCAGGCCATTTGCCTAACCGCCCCAATTTGAAAGCCTGATGCATAATCAGCATGAAGTCTGGCGAAAAATCCGTAAAGGCAGAAGGGGGGTCCCCCTGGTTCCACCGGAATCCCAGCCACCTGTCCCTTAGACCCAGAAGGAACAGGTGGCAACAGAGGCCCCGGAGAAGCATTTCCTTCAGCAGACAACGTAGATTCCAAGGGCTCCGTCCGAGAACAGCCCTCCATCTGTTGATCTATAGCACAGGAGACCACAGCGCAGTTCCCGCAGAACCCTGAAGCTGACACTGACTGTCTAGCGAGCCGCAGACCACACACTGCGGTTTTGAGGACATGAAGAACAGTCTATAGCCCCCACAGAACAGGGAGGGACAGACTGAGATAAGCAGCCCCGCACGAAGAAAAGCAGAGGCCCTATGCAGTTATCCCTATCCAGCACGTCTTTGGACCTCTGGCTTCGTTTCTTCTTTTTTTTTTTTTTTTTTTTAAGATATAGGGAAGCCAGCGACCTCCCGATACTGTTCGGAACCCAAACGCCACCAAATTAGCCAGACTGTCAGGCTTTACCCTCTTTACCACCAAAACCGAAGATCCAAAATGGCCGCCGCGGTCGAGCCGCGCTGGAGGAAAAAGGTGCCAAAAACCAAAAAAGAAAAGAAAAGAGCCGGCGAAGCTAACGTCCTCTAAAAACCAGAGAGAAGGCACTTACCAGGCAACCAGCAAGAAATGAAGGGCCTGCAATGCCGCTCGAATCATGAACAGGACTGTGCAGATATCCCAGTTGTCTGAGGCAAGCTTAAGCGCCGATTCCTCTGACGGACTGCTTCTTGCCATGCCATGTGAAAGGCAACAATTGCTGAGCCTGGTGCCACTCGGATCCTACCCCCGAACCGTCCTGGGGGAGCGATCACAGTCTGCTGCTTACTCTGAGCTGCCAGTAGAGTACCGGGTAAGAAGCGCAGTGCCGGCTCGGCTCCTCCACCACGCTTGCTCTTTTTTTTTTTTTAAAGGTATAGGCTGCAATTAAAGGAAAAAGAAAGAGAAGAAATAAAACAGCTAACAAGACACTAAGTTAGCCTAGTGCCAGGCTCACACCACCTCCTGCTGCAAAGAGACTGGACACACTGGAGGGCTGATGGGAGTTCAAGCAGTATACAGGCTAGATTACTAAAGAGTTGATTGATCCAGTCTCCTTGCTGCAGGAGGTGGTGCACTACCCGGATGTGGAGGACTAAACTGGACACCCGCTCAGGAACATCACTAAAAATACCCTTACCTTCCCCCATCATGCTACCTGACTGCCTGCTTGCTATGTATCAGCCCTGTCACCTGCTTTACCCAGATTGAGGAAACAAAGCCAACAAATCTTCCTCCTGCCACAGACACCAGTAACCTGTTCCACCAGAATGGGGTAGCCACTGCAAAGCTCCTCTTGCCATTTTTTCAATTGTATATACTGTAGACTGGGAACCACTAAGCAGTGGCCTCGACTTGACCGTAGCCTCCGAGCCGGTTGGTACCATTTCAACACCTTCACCAAATAGCCTGATCCCTGACCTCTAAGAACCTTAAAGGTCACCAAAAGAAGTTTAAATACACATCACTGCTCCACTGGGAGCCAGTGAAGTTGACATAATATATCCGCCATGGGTTTTCTATGACTGTGCCCTGAAATTACATGTGCAGCCGCATTTTGTGCTGTCTGCATCTTCCACAGAAGCCCTACAGGAGATTGCAATAATCCAACACAGACAATACCAAAACTTGGATGAACAGGCGCAACACCCCCACATCCAGAAGGGACGTAGTGTTGCACTGAACACAACTTTCCATACACCACTTTCACCACAGTTGATAGCTTGAAATGAAAATCCAAACCAATATCCATCTTCACTCCCAAATTCCAAATTTCCTTCTTCCATGGTAGCCTCACACCTACTGAATTCTTGTTAATACGGCAGGATATGTTTTACAAATCATATTCTCTCATTTTCTTTAAAAGAAAATCTCTTAATAACAATAAAGAGCCTATCTTCCTCAAGAGATTTTTCTTTAATTTTTTTTTTTTTTTTTAAGGAAAACCTCTTGGGGAAGATATGCTCTTTATCAGTTATTTTACTTAAAAGAAAATTGAAGAATATATGATTTATAAAACACATCCTGGCATATTAAAAAGAATGCAGTATACAGCTAATTTGATTTGACAGCAAAGTCATTAATAAAATAGATTATTTTGATTTTAGAAGGTCACTGTACCACTGGCCACAATACTACTACTAGAGTGCTTAGGTCCTTATATTAGAGCAGACTTGATCTAATTAAGATAAACCAACTATGGCTCTAAGGTTCTCCAAAAAGGATTAATTTTGTGAGAAAAGGTAGTGATTGAAGGGTATGTTTTGTTTTGTTTTTTTAAATAACCTATGAGAATTAATCCTTGTTTTCACAAATAAAAGTAATTTAAAGGGTACATACGATTACTACACAGGATATATTGAGATCTGTTTTTCTCCAGCACATCTTTTTTCAAAAAAATGTTGATGATCATTACACTGGTTTGTTAGCAGTTTGATTTGGGATTAAGAGGAAATACAAACCATAAATTTTCTATTTTGTACTATAAAACTTACTTAAGTGACTGAATTATAGTACAATTCAAGCATCCATCTACACACCTGAAAAAGCCTTGTTAGGTACTCTGCTCTCTGAGGGCTTCTCTCTACTTTGCTCAGCCCCCTTCACTGTGGCCTTAGGAGTTCTAGACAAAAAAGTGAATAAAATCACTTGCAACAAAAGCAGAAACGTTGTAGCTCACGAAATAAATGCAATCCAGGCTCTCTTATCTGACATCAAGTAGATTAATGGTATGTCAAAAATTAATCACATACAAACTCGCTATACAAAGGTAACAAATGTTAAAATAATTTTAAAGGAAGAGAGAATTAATGAAATGAATGAAAATGATGAATGAGATATACAAGAGCAGTATTTGAGATTTTCCTGCCATCTACAATATTTGGTTAACATTCCTTTCCTAGCCTGCAATGATTTACAGTGAAGTGAAGCTTACCAGTAAATGGTGTTCTCTTCAGGTGGGTAATGTCATCTAATGGCACCAGCACATTTCCAGAAAATTACAAAAAGATCTTTTAGTGCATGCAGCATGTTCTGGTTGCTAATATTTCGGGTTTCAGCTTTATTTGATATACTGCCTACTGAATAGCAGCTAAATTACCGTAATCAGTCTAAATCTAGAAGGGAAGACAGCAGTGTGCACGTGACAAAGAGTAGTTACTCACCTGTAACAGGTGTTCTCCAGGAGCAGCAGGAATCAGTCCTCACATATGGGTGTCATGGGCGCCGATGAAGCCCCAGCGGAGCATTTCCCCAGCTTTCCATGAAAGCCTTTGGGAACGCAGGCACGCATGCGCGGTTCCCTTCCCGCCTAAAGGTGCCATCTTACCTCAGTCAAATGACATAGCTAAGAAGAGCACATAAAATGAAAAAATAAACTATGTACAACTGCAACTCCAAGGGGAGGAGGGAGGGTTGTGAGGACTGATTCCTGCTGCTCCTGGAGAACACCTGTTACAGGTGAGTAACTACTCTTTCTCCAGGACCAAGCAGGAAGTCAGTCCTCACATATGGGTGACTCCCTAGCTCTGGGCTACCGAGGAACCCAGGCTGAACAAGAGAACTCCCTCTAGTCTCAGCAGCAAAGAAAGGCTTTTCAAGGACACAACCTCCACCGGTAGCCCAACAGAGGGCAGGAGTTGCCTAAACCTCAAAGAGATTCCGGAGTACTGCCTGGCCAAAAGCACTGTCCCTACGGGACTCCCTCTCCAGACAGTAATGGGCCACAAAAGTCTGGCTTGAAGACCAAGTTGCAGCCCTGCAGATGTCTACCAAGGGCACAGAGCGGAGATGAGCCACTGAGGCAGCCATTGCCCTGACACGGTGGGCCGTAACCCGCCCCTGCAAAGGGAGGTCAGCCGCCTTGTAAGCCCAGGTGATACAGTCAGCCACCCAGATAGACAAGGTACGCTTGGATATAGCCAACCCCAACTTATTAGGGTCAAAGGAAACGAAGAGCTGAGTAGCCCTTCTATGCCCCTGCGTACGGTCAAGGTAGAAGGATAAGGTCCTCCTACAGTCCAGGGTATGCAGGACTGCTTCAGCCTGGCTTGCATGAGGCCTAGGGAAGAATGTTGGAAGAACCACCTCCTGATTGAGGTGGAAAGAGGAGACAACCTTTGGGAGGAACTTTGAATGAGTCCTGAGGACTACCCTGTTCCTATAAATCCTGGTGTAAGGCCTATCACAGACCAGGGCCTGAAGCTCACTCACTCGCCTGGCCGAGGTCAAGGCTATCAGGAAGAGTGTCTTCCAGGATAGGAAGCGCAGTGGACAAGTAGCCATCGGCTCAAAAGGTGGGCGAGTCAGTTGCTGCAAGACCACATTCAACTTCCACTCAGGGGCAGGAGGATGGATTGGAGGCTTGAGCAAAAGCAAGCCCCTGAGAAAGCGGGACACCAAGGGGTGAACCGACAGAGAATGTCCTTCCACCAGGGAGTGGTGAGCTGCTAGAGCTGAGAGGTGGACCCGAACAGAATTGGACTTCAGTCCCTGATTGGACAAGTGCAATAAATACTGAAGCACCACTGGCACAGTACAGGAGAAAGGATCCTCTGTACGTAGCTGACACCAGACAGAAAACTTTTTCCATTTGAGAGCATAGGTTTTTCTAGTGGACTGTTTCCTAGAGGCTAGGACAACCTCCGCAACTTCCTGAGGTAGGCCCCAGGGAGCCAAAACTACCCTTTCAGCCTCCATGCCATCAAATTGAGAGCTTTGAGATTGGGGTGCAGAAGGGAACCCTGCTCCTGTGAGAGAAGGTCAGGTTGCAACCCCAGAGGCAGTGGGGGATCCACCGCCAGTTGAAGTAGAAGTGGAAACCAAGGCTGTCTCGGCCACCTGGGAGCCACCAGCAGGACCGAGGCCTTGTCCTGAAGAATCTTGAAGAGAGTTCGGGCCACCAAGGGCATGGGAGGAAACGCATACAGAAGGCCCCGAGACCAGGGAATCAGAAAAGCATCTGCTGCTATTCTCAGAGGATGCCGTTGCCTGGAGCAGAACTTTGGCAGTTGCTTGTTCATTGGGCTGGCAAAGAGATCTATCAAAGGGAGACCCCATTTTAGGAAGATCTTCTGAACTACTGAAGGATGCAGCTGCCACTCGTGGGGCTGCAGAATCCTGCTCAACCTGTCGGCCAGGTAGTTGTCCTGGCCTGGAAGGTACACAGCCTTGAGGAGCATGTTGTGCTTGAGGGCAAATGAACAAAGGTCCTGAGCCTCCCGACAAAGGAGTCTGGACCCAGTCCCGCCCTGTTTGTTCACATAGAACATGGCTACCTGGTTGTCTGTCTGAACCATGACAGACTGATGAGCCAGGGTAGGAGAGAAAGCTTTGAGTGCTAAGCGAATAGCTCCGAGTTCGAGGAGATTGATCTGCTGAGCAGCCTCCCAAGGAGACCACAGGCCCTGGGTGCACTTGTCTAGACAATGAGCTCCCCAGCCCTGCAGGGAGGCGTCGGTGGTCAGTACCACCGTGTACCCAGGAATCTGAAAAGGCACCCCCTTTAGTAGATTGGGTGGGTGCAGCCACCAGCTGAGGGAGTTCAGAAATTGTCTGGACACCCTTAGTCCTGTCCCTGAGGCTGCCTGTGGCCTGTGACCACTGAGTCCGAAGGCACCACTGTGCAGGCCTCATATGGAGCCTGGCATTGGGGGTCACATGCACTGTCGAGGCCATGTGGCCTAGAAGCCTCAGGCAGAGTCTGGTGGAGACTAGTGACCTGTTGAGAAACTGGTTTGCCAAGGCTATCAATCTTTGTGCTCTGTCTTCGGGCAAGAAAGCCTTCGCCAGGAGAGAGTCCAGCCGTGCTCCTATGAACTCCAAGTTCTGGGAGGGGAGCAAAGTGGACTTTGCGAAGTTTATTACAAACCCCAGGCTTTGAAGAAGAGCAACAGTTCTGAGGGTGGCTTGTCTGGCCTCCTGGAATGTCTGACCCCTGATGAGCCAGTCGTCCAGATAGGGGAAGACAAAGACTCCCTGATTTCTCAGGTAGGCCGCCTCCACTGCCAGGCATTTGGTAAAGACTCTGGGAGCGGAGGTGAGGCCAAAAGGCAGAACTCTGTACTGATAATGGTTGCCTCCCACAAGGAACCTGAGGTACTTTCTGTGGTCTGGATGAATGAGGATGTGAGTGTACGCATCCTTTAGATCTAAGGAGTATAGCCAATCTCCCTGCTGGAGATAGGGCAGAAGTGTTCCAAGAGTAAGCATCTTGAACTTTTCTTTCTCTAGGAACTTGTTGAGGTTCCTGAGGTCCAGAATGGGTCGAAGGCCACCAGTTCTTTTGGGCACCAGGAAATACCTGAGTAGAATCCGTGACCTTGCAAGTGGGGAAGCACAGGCTCCACCGCCCTGTCCACCAACAGACCTTGAAGCTCCTGAAGGAGAAGGTCTGTGTGCAGGGAAGGCCTTGGAGGCTCCCCTGAAAAGTATGGTGGAGGCAGTTGGTGAATATGTAGTGCATAGCCCCTGTGGACTATGTCTAACACCCAACTGTCCCCAGTGATGAGGGGCCACTGGTGGGCAAAGAGGGCGAGGCGACCTCCTGTGCAGGGTTGGGAGAGCAGGGATGGAGAGGCTATGCTCAAGGAGTCAAAAAACCCCACCCTGCTGAGTGGGAGCAGGGGCCGGAGGCTTGGGGGTCCTCTGCCTATGGGGCCCATTACCCTGCCCCTTGGCTTGCTGACCCTGGGGTGCAGCTTGGACAGCCTGATATTGAGGGTACTGTTTGTAGGCAGTGCCCTTCCTCGGGTAAAAGGGCTTTTTACTCAAGCACTTCTTTTAATGAGAAGGGGCAGAGGTCTTCCTAGACAGCCTTGTCCGTGTAAGGTGCTCTGTTTCGAGCTGGGCTGCCTTCTCGGTCATGGGCTTGCCAAAAAGGTTTTCACCCCGGCAAGGGACATCGACCAACTTGTCCTGAACCCATGGCTCGAGGTCCGATGACTGCAGTCATGCCTGGCGTCGAGCCACGATACCGGCTGCCGCAACTTGGGCCGAAGCCTCGAAGCCATCGTAGGCGGCGCGGGACATGAACTTCGAGCAGTCCCGAATCCCCGAGGACAAGGACTTGAATCTCTGCAAGGGTTCCCCGGAGAGTCCAGCAGAGAACCCGGCGAACTCCTTGGCCAGGTCCCGCAAGTACATGCCCATGTACAGCTGGTAAGACTGGACACGCCAAGCAAGCATCGAGCCCTGGAAGCACTTTCTACCGACGCCATCGAGGTTCCGGGCCTCCCTGCCGGGTGGCACCACGGAGTGCATCTTCTGGCTCTTCAGACAATGTATGGCCGATTCCACAACCATGGAATGGTGTGGTAGCTGTGCTTTCTGAAAACCAGGGCTCTTCCTGAGTTGATAGATTGAGTCGACTCGCTTGCTTAAAACCGGCGCCGAGGCCGGTGCTTCCCACATCCAGAAGAGGAGCCGTTCCAGCATCGGAAGAACCGGGACAGTAAAGGCCTCCTTCGGAGGAGAGTCATACTGCAGGGCCTCGAGCTCTTCAGCTCGAGGCTCTTCCTCGGGGTCCGCCGGAATAGCCAAGGCAGTGGCCATATCCCGGACGAACTCCGAGAACAGAGTATCCTCCGGAGGGGATCTACTCCAGGGCTCAGACTGCGGTGAGTCCGACGGGACGCATCGAGTCTTGAAGGTATCAGGGGACTCCTCATCCTCCGTCTCCCAGGCGGACTCGTCTGACGAGGAGTCAGGGTCCGACCCCACGGGGCCCTGGAGCACTCGCCCCAACGCCGGAGGCCCCGGGGTCGACGCCCTCAGTCCCGAGCGGGAGGTTGAGGGAGACTGCGACCAAGGTTGACTTCGAGCCATGATGGACTCGAGTACCGGCTCGGTCTCCGGGGTCGACTTCGAAGTCGATGTCCCGGTGGTCGGGGCAGATGCGCCAGACAGGCTGGCCATCAGTGACCGCTGCTGCTCCATGAAGGCAGACAATCTGCTCTCCAAGGCTGTCATCCTGAGACTCAGCTCGGGAGACGCAGCAGCCACCGACTCGGGCCCTGGCGGCACCGGGCCCGATGTCGGCTCCCTGGGAGGAGAGTCCTCGAGGACTACAGGGCTTACGTGTCCAGCAGACTCCGGCTCCACGCGAGGAACTTTGGCAGGCTTCTCTTGGTCCACGGGCCTGGGGCGACGGTCGGGGGTCTTAGACCTGGCCCTCGAGGAGCCAGGGACCTCCTCCGGCGATGCCCTCACGAGCCACTTCTTCCTCTTGCGTTCCCGGTCGGGGAACCCCCTGTCCGAGGAGCTCCGATGGCGCTCGGGATCCGAATCCCAAGATGTCGAGGCCTTAGACGAGGTCCGGGCCCGGCCGGAGGCTGAGTCCGAGAAAAGCCTTTCTTTCTGCTGCTGGCGACTTCGGAGTGCCTTGGAAGACATCTTCCCACATGGCCCACACGACTTAGGGTCGTGATCAGGACCGAGGCACTGGAGGCAGCAGTCGTGTGTGTCGGTGAGAGACATTAATTTCTTACACCGATCACACTTCTTGAAACCGCTGGAAGCCATCGGGGAAAAAAAGAGTCCCCGTGAGGTCAAAGGACCGGCCTTCCAGGGAAAAAGCAAAAAAGGGCACGAACGCCAGCCACGAAGGGCAAAAAACCAAAAAGAAGAATCGGGCTCGATGCCGGTGTACCGAACCCGGAGGGAGGGGAAACCAGCGTCGAACCGGGAGAAAAACAGCGAGTATCGCCGAAAAAAATCAACTTTTATCCAGGATGACAGGACACATGTCCGGTGGGCTTCTCGGAAAAAAAAAAGAGACTGAGGTAAGATGGCACCTTTAGGCGGAAAGGGAACCGCGCAAGCGTGCCTGCATTCCCAAAGGCTTTCATGGAAAGCTGGGGAAATGCTCCGCTGGGGCTTCATCGGCGCCAATGACACCCATATGTGAGGACTGACTTCCTGCTTGGTCCTGGAGAACACTTGTTACAGTTAAACAACTTTGCATTCTTCAAAGACAAAGTGAATCATCTAGTCATATTAATGAGATTTGTTGGGTGTAAAAATAAACCTTAAAATAATAAAGGGGATCCCACGTGATGCATGAGTGAGTAAGGAGGCTTTCTTGCTTGCTCCGGGGCTGCCCCGAGAAAATAATCCAATCGTCTACTGCGACCCTGCAAAAAGGAGAATTTGCTTGAAGGGAAAGCAGAGGACAAAAATATTATATGGTGAGGAGGAAAAAAAAAGCGAAGGAAAATGCCTCTACTGGCCAAAATAGATCGTGAGAAAACAGGCAAGTCTGGGGCCTTGACATCCATGCTGACACAGCCAGCCTCCCCCTGGCGCCGTGAGCACAGATTCATCAACGGAAGATCTGGCGAAGGAAGTAGTAAAACTACTAAATCGTAAGTTAGACCAAGTATTGAAGAAATTGGAAACAATGGGGGACGCACTAACGGAAGTTGGATGGAGAGTAGAAGAGCTTGAACACCGAGTGACGAGCATCGAGGACGGAGATGGAAGACAGGAGAGAGAATGACGAACTGAAAAAACAAATAGAGGCCCTGCAAGTGAAAGTGGATGATCTAGAAAATAGATCGAGGCGAAGTAATTTAAGAATTGTAGGAATACCAGAATTAACGACAGAGCGCATGCTATTGCCACTGCTCGAAGAATGGCTGCCAAAGGAGCTGGGCCTAGAATCGCTAGTAGGAGATCTTAAAATCGGACGAGCACATCAAATTGGAGTAAGAAGAGATGAGCGACAAAGGCCACGGGTGGTAATTATGCACAGTCTCAATTTCCAGCATAAAATACAACTGTTGCAAGCCTACTGGAGAAAAGGGGATCTAAAACTGGAGAATCAGAGACTTTTGATATTTCAAGATTATTCAGCAGCAGTGGCAGCAAAAAGGAAGGACTTCATTCCTATTTGTGCAGCTTTATTTAAGAAGAAGCTACGATTCACACTGGCGTTCCTGGCAATATTACGGGTATCAGACCAGGGACGGAATTTCACGTTTGAGACTGTGGTGGTGGCAAAACAATTTCTGACCGGATTGGCGGGAGATAATGATGGAGAAGGTTCTGCAGCCTGATTCTCTGAGAAGAGAAATACAGCAAAGCAGGTTGGACATTATCAATACCTAGGAAACTAAAGAATTAAAATCGGAAGAGAGAAAAAAAGAAAAGCAAAGCAAAGACGCTGCGGACTGATAAGATTGAAACCAGTGGGGGTGTTGCGGTAAACAGTCTGCTTGTGAATGATCTTATGTGTGATGGAACTATGGTGTAGCGAAAAGGGTAAATATGGAGAGTCGGGGCAGCCCTGCAGCATACAGTGGGGATCAGGCCTCAGCAGGGAAGTGCTGAGGGTAACAGATGCGATGTTGTATGGGGAATAGGGAGAGAAAGGGAAGGGGGAGGGGGGAAGAGGGAAGAGGGAAGGGAAAGAAGAAGAAATTAGGCCTTACCTGCTAATTACCTGCAATCCGCTCCAGCAGCTGAGGACTGGAATCTAAAAGGTTTTCCTGACAGCCTACCCAGCTCCCCTAGGTGTCAGCTAATCAGTCTCTCGGTCACAAAGCAGTAAAGCTAGCCCTAAGAACCCTTAGAACCTAACAAAACAAGAAAAAAACAGGCAAAACGCTGTGCATGCCCTTCAGATATAGATGTAGGTATTTAGGCAGTCATTTCTTATTTGCAATATTGACTGACAAGAACAGTGTGCTCTGCAAGAGAAGCAGAGGCACTGCAGCGTTGCCGCAGGTGCTAAGAGACATGTTTATGTACTGTCCATTTCTCTTATTCCTTTTTTTTTTTTTTTTACATCATTTCCCTATGATCTCCCGCTCGCAAAGGGAACCTCAGTATCCTAAACCACTGCATTGTACAGCTCCTTGATCAAAGAACAACCTACCGAACAAGAACCATCCTCTTCTGAAACTCGCAGATACACTAAGGGAGGGTCCTGGACTGGCCCAGAGAGTACTCCAGGAAAGACAATTAGCAGGTAAGGCCTAATTTCTTCTTCCTATTCGTCTCTCCGGGCCAGTCCAGGACATCTTGGGAAGTACCAAAGCAGTACTTAAAAACGGGAGGGTCCTGCGAGACCTGCCACAAGCGCCGCCGCGCCCACTCTGGCATCTTCCCGAGCATGAACATCCAACCGATAATGCCTCGCAAATGTGTGTAAAGACGACCACGTAGCCGCCCGACAAATGTCCACCAGCGGAACCAACGCATACTCCGCCCAAGAGGTAGCCTGACCTCTGGTTGAATGAGCTCCAAGACCCTGAGGAACCGGCGTGCGCTTCGCTTCGTACGCGGCGCGAATAGCATGTTTCACCCAGCGAGCGATAGACGCTTTGGAGGCCGCCTTACCCTTCGCTGCTCCCCCGTAGAGAACAAACAACCGGTCAGACTGACGAAAGGCCGCTGTTTCCTTGAGATACTTACGCAACACACGGCCCAAGTCCAGCCGTCTAAGGGAACGATCCAAGCCACCGTCCCCCAACCCCTCGAAGGTAGGAAGGGAAACGACCTGATTGATGTGAAAAGGAGAAACCACTTTGGGAAGAAAAGGCACCGGTCTCAACACCACCTTCTCCGCTGAAAAGTGAAGGAACGGTACTTTGCAGGATAGAGCTTGAAGATCTGAAATCCTTCTAGCAGAACACAAGGCCACCAGAAAGGCCGTCTTCCAGGACAACTCTCGTAGGTGCTCTGACCTATGTCCGACAAAAGACGGATCCGACAACGCCTGAAGCACCAGGTTCAAATCCCAAGGAGGAACTACCGGACGCCTAGGAGGCCGAATGTTCTTAGCGGCTCGAAGAAAACGTAGTACATCAAGATGGGAAGCAAGCGGCCTGCCCTGCATCCTACCTTTGTAACAGGCCAGCGCCGCCACGTGAACTCGTAAGGTACTAAGCGCTAAACCTTTCTCCAAACCCCCCTGAAGGAACCCCAAAATGTCCGGTAGCGATGCCCCCTCGGGCAACGCTTTACGCTGAACGCACCAAGCTTCAAATAAGTGCCAAACTCTAATGTAAGCCAATGACGTGGACCGCCGTTTGGACTGTAACAGAGTAGCTATCACTGCGCCGGAGTAGCCCTTGCGTCGCAACCTGCGCTGTTCAAGAGCCAGGCCGTAAGACAGAATCGATCCACCTGCAGCATGAGCACCGGACCTTGTCTCAAGAGATCGCTGCGAACGGGCAGCCTCCAGGGAGGTGCTACGAGCAGTCGCATCAGGTCGGCATACCAAGGACGCCGCGGCCAATCCGGAGCTACCAGAATCACTGGACCGCTGTGAGCAGCCACTCTTTGGATGACCCTTCCCAAGAGCGGCCATGGAGGAAACACAAAGGAGCTGATGTTGAGGCCAAGGCTGTACTAGGCCGTCTAGACCTTCCGACATGTGTTCCCTATTTTATTTATTTATTTATTTTTATTTAACATCTTTTATATACCGCACTATTTATAATCAGCGCGGTTTACATAGAACAAGAAAACATCAGACAGAATACAATATCTGAGTATTATACATATAACAGGCACAATAACTTGGGTAAACCGGGGTAATTAATTAAAACAAATAGTAATTTGTTTAGAACAAATAGTAATCAGTGTAACGGCTGTAAAACCGCGCGGCCTTGGCATTGGACTGGGTAGCCATAATGTCCAGGACAGTCTGCCCCCACTTCCGAGAAATCTCCCGAAAAACCTCCTCGTCCAGTTCCCACTCCCCCAGATCTAGACGATGACGACTGAGATAATCCGCCTGAACGTTGTCCTTGCCGACCACGTGAGCCGCCGATATCGCCACGAGATGGGCTTCCGCCCAGTGAAACAACAGCAGGCATTCTTCCAGCAACAGAGCACTGCCCATGCCGCCTTGCCTGTTGATGTAAGAAACAGTTACCTGATTGTCGGAGAAAACCCGAACTGCCGTCCCGACAAGCACTCCCACAAAGACCAGCAGCGCGAGATGGACCGCTCTGAGCTCCAAACGATTGATCGACCAGGTCCGCTCTTCTGCCGACCACGCACCTTGAGTCACACGACCCAGACAATGCGCCCCCCACCCAGAGAGGCTTGCGTCCGTCGTGAGCAGCACCCAGTTCGGCACTTCCAAAGGAACTCCCGCTTGTAGATGGGTTGGAATGGACCACCACTGCAAGCTGAGACGCACGGCTTCTGGACAGACCAACCTGCGGGAGAGAGGATGCTCTTGAGGGGACCAACGGGACAACAACGCGCTCTGCAGCGTCCGCTTGTGAGCCCTGGCCCACGGGACCAGATCCAAGGCCGTCGCCATGGACCACAGCAATTGCAGGTACCTCCAAGCCGTCGGAGCCTTGACACGCAGAAACGTTGCCACCTGCCGTAAAATCTTCCGCACTCTGTCTATCGGAAGAAAAACTGACCCTACACCCGTGTCGAATAGGGCCCCTAGATACGTCAACCGCCGAACGGGTTCCAAATGGCTCTTTGCATGGTTGATGACCCAACCTAACTGCTCTGGGACTTGCACCACTCGCGCCGTGGCCTTCACTGACTCTGTCTGCGACGACGCCCGAATCAACCAATCGTCCAAGTAGGGATGAACCTGAATCCCCTCCTTTCGGAGTGCAGCCGCTACCACGACCATTATCTTGGTGAAGGTGCGAGGCGCCGTGGCAAGCCCAAACGGCAATGCCCGAAACTGAAAATGACCCATGGGCACCGCGAAACGAAGATACTTCTGATGTTCGGCCTGGATCGGAATGTGCAGGTAAGTCTCTGTAAGATCTATGGAAGCAAGAAACTCGCCTGGCTGAACCGAGCGGATCACCGACCGTAAGGTTTCCATCCGAAAATGAGGCACCCTCAAACAACAATTCACGTGCTTGAGGTCTAGGATAGGGCGAAAAGAACCTTCTTTTTTGGGAACCACAAAATAAATCGAGTATCGACCTAATCCGCACTGGTCTGCAGGCACCGGAACCACCGCATGAAGAGACAAGAGACGGCGGAGCCCCAAAAGGGATGTCCTCTAGACACAAAACGACCGCGCTGGTAAGGGGTGAAACATGCACCCCGGAACCTGCAAAAGTCCCGACTTTGACCCCGTTGAATGGAGCCCTGCTTCGAAGCTCTCGGAAGGTCTTCCGGCAGACGCCCCCCTTTGGAGTCACCCAAATCCTTAACAATCTTATCTAAGGCCTCACCGAATAACAACTTGCCTTTATACAGCAATTTACTAAGACGCGCCTTGGAAGACACATCCGCCACCCAATTCCTAAGCCAAAGGAAACGCCTAGCGGCGATTACGGAAGCCATAGCCTTAGCTGAGATGCGAACCAAATCATAAAAAGCATCGGCTTGATAGGCAGCCGCCGACTCTAGCTTTGCCACGTCCGCAGTAGCTTCGTCCACTCTCTCCGAAGACTGCTCCCCCTGCAGCCAGCGGATGGAGGCTCTAGACACATAAGCCCCACAAATAGACGCTTGAAGGGCTAACGCACTAGAATCAAAGGCCTGCTTCAAAAGAGCCTCCAAGCGACGATCCTGTAAATCTTTGAGAGCTGTCCCCCCTTCAACAGGAATGGTGGTCTTTCGAGTGACGGCCGACACCAACGCATCCACCTTGGGCATACGCAATAGATCCTTCTCTTCCTGAGACACAGGGTAAAGCCGAGCCATGGAGCGTCCTCCCCTGAGAGACGCTTCTGGAAATTCCCATTCAGCTTCTATCATCTGTTTGATAACCCGATGTACAGGGAAACACTTGGTTTCAGATCTGAACCCTTGCAGTAAAGGATCCTCTAAGGGCTCCTGCTGTACAGCTGGAAGGACTAAATTCAAAGCCGAAAGAGAATGAGATTAAGGCTCCCAGCTCTTCCTTACGGAACATCCGAAAAACATTAGGATCCTCCCCAGGACCCAGCTCACCTTCCTCCAAATCCCCTGACCAAGATTCTAAGCCTGGATCAGAGAGAAGCTCACCTTCTTCCACTCCTGGTGATGGCACACTAGGAGCCTCGATATGCTCCATAGTCTGGTCCCTGCCCTGCAGCATCGAGCAAAGTTACTTACCTGTAACAGGTGATCTCTGGGAACAGCAGGAATTAGTCATCACATATGGGTACGTCGGTACCGACGGAGCCCGCGCGGGAAAGCTCCCCAGCTTTTCAGATTAAAAGCTTTTGGGGCCTCCCACTGCACATGCGCGCTGCCTTCCCGCCTTCCTGACCAGCTCTCGTCAGTTCGAGTTTAAAGCTGAGACAATATAGAGAGAGGACAGGAAGATAGATAGAGATACAACTCCTAGGGGAGGTGGGTGGGTTGTGATGACTAATTCCTGCTGTTCCCAGAGATCACCTGTTACAGGTAAGTAACTGTGCTATCTCCAGGAACAAGCAGGAATACGTCATCACATATGGGGACTCCCTAGCTAAGATGCCTGGGAGATCCCCCTCCAAGGGTAAACCATCCTCGCATGGATCTCAGGCATCCATCCAGGGAAGGTGGGCAGGAGTTGTTTAAGTATGGAACAGGTGTTTGAGGACAGCCTGACCAAACAAGGCATCCCGGCGGGAGTCCTTGTCCAAGCAGTAATGGGCTGTGAAGGTATGAACCGAGGCCCAAGTGGCTGCTCGACAGATCTGATCTATGGACACAGAGTGAAGATGAGCCATAGAAGTGGCCATGGCCCTCACATTGTGAGCTGTGACATGGCCCTCCATAGAAATGTTCTTACTCTGGTAAGCAAAAGAAATACACTGAGCGATCCAATTGGAAAGTGTACGCTTGGTGACTGGAAGTCCCAAATGAGAAGGATCAAAAGCCACGAAAAGTTGGGAAGACTTTCGATGTGGTTGAGTCCTGTTGAGGTAAAAGGCAAGAGCTCTTTTACAATCCAGAGTATGAAGGTTCCTCTCTGCACTGGATGCATGAGGAGCCGGGGGAAAAGACAGGTAGATATACCTCTTGATTAAGATGAAAAGGCGAGACCACTTTGGGCATAAAGTGGGGATTCGTCCTAAGGACCACCTTATCATGATGAAACCTAGTATAAGGTGGATGAGCCACTAAAGCCTGCAGTTCACTGATGCGGCGAGCCGAAGTGACTGCAATAAGGAAAACAACCTTCCAGGAAAGAAATTTGAAGGAGGTAGAGTCCAAAGGCTCAAAAGGTGGCTTCATAAGCTGACCTAGAACTAGGTTCAAATCCCATGCTACCGGAGGAGGTCGGATGGGAGGTTTAGTTAGAGTCAGGCCTCTCATGAAACGTGAAACAAGAGGATGAGAGGAGACAGGTTGTCCATTTATAGGTTTTAAGGATGCTGCAATAGCACTCAAATGGACCCTTACTGAATTCGTCTTAAGGCCTGCATTTGAAAGATGCAGGAGATAGTCCAAGAGGGAATTCAAAGGAAGTGCTAGAGGGTCAAGACCCTGCTGAGCACACCAAATGGAAAAACGTTTCCATTTGAAAGCATAAGAACGCCTCGTGGAAGGTTTCCTAGAGGCATGAAGGATATCTGTCACAGGTTGAGAAAGATTAAAGTCTTGAAGACTTAGGCCTTCAGTAACCAAGCTCTGAGATGTAGGGATTTGGGGTTTGGGTGCCACAAAGTCCCCTCCTCCTGAGACAGAAGGTCTGGCGCAGCTCCCAGGTCCAGGGAGGATCCCTGGGAGAGATGCAGAAGTAAAGGGAACCACACCTGGCGTGGTCAGCGGGGAGCTATGAGGATCATAGTCCCGTGATCCCTCTGGAGCTTGAACAGAGTCATGGATATTAGAGGAATGGGTGGAAAGGCATAGAGGAATTCCTGACCCCAATGCAGGAGGAAGGCATCGTGGGCCTGAGCTCCCTGACACTGAGTTCTGGAACAGAACTGGGGAAGTTTGGCATTCCACGGACTTGCAAAGAGGTCTATGTCCAGGGTCCCCCATTCCTGAAAGATTCTGCGTATCTGGTCCATATGTAGGGACCATTCGTGTGGAAGCAGAACTCGACTGAGTCTGTCTGCACGAGAGTTTTGAACTCCTGGAAGATACACTGCAAGAAGGTGAATTTGATGCTCTCTGGCGAAGGCCCATATTCTGAGAGCTTCGTTGCAAAGCGACAGAGAGCCTGTCCCTCCTTGTTTGTTTATATAGAACATAGCTACCTGATTGTCTGTCTGAACTAGGACAGTCAGGTTGACAAGGAGGATATAGAAGACCTTGAGGGCAAGGTAAATTGCTCGCAGTTCCAGGAGGTTGATATGAAGGGTGGCCTCCTGTGGAGACCAAGTGCCCTGAGTGGAGAGGTTCTGAAGATGAGCTCCCCACCCTGTCTGGGAGGCATCTGTTGTGAGGGTTGCTTGGGGCAACAAAGGTTGGAAGGGGGCCCTCAACAACAGATTCTTGGTGGATGTCCACCATTGGAGGGACCAAAATAGACGGCTTGAGGTGAGTATTTGGTCGGAGAGCGCTCCAGATGCTTGAGTCCACTGGGTGGCCAAGGTCCATTGAGCTGCTCTCATATGCAGACGAGCGTAGGGCACCACATGTACCGTGGAGGCCATGTGGCCCAGAAGTCGCAGCATTTCCCGGGCTGTCAAATGACTGCTGGACTGAGCTTGGGAGGCCAAACTCAGCAGGCGTTGGGCCCTGACCTGAGGCAGGTAGGCCCTTGCAGTGATGGTGTCTAACTGGGCCCCTATGAACTCGAGAGACTGAGTAGGGATTAGTTGAGACTTGGGAAGGTTTACTACCAGTCCTAGATACTGCAGAAGGCGCCTTGTGCGGTCCAGGGAAATTTGGGCCTGGGACTGAGAGGGAGCTCGGATGAGCCAGTCGTCCAGGTATGGGAATATGAAAATTCCCAGGCCTCTTAGAAAGGCAGCTACGACTGCCATGCATTTGGTGAACACTCTTGGAGCAGAGGCTAGACCGAAGGGGAGTACTCTGTACTGGAAATGTTTTCCCTGAAACAGAAATCGAAGGTATTTTCTGTGGGATGGGTGGATGAGTATGTGTGTATACGCATCCTTTAGATCTAGAGAACAAAGCCAATCCTGACTCTGAAGGTATGGAAGGAGAATGCCCAGAGAAAGCATTTTGAATTTCTCCTTGAAAAGAAATTTGTTCAATTCTCTCAGATCCAGAATTGGTCTGAAGCCCTCTGTCTTCTTTGGTATTAGAAAATAAGGGGAGTAGAATCCCGTCCCCTGTTGAAGAAGAGGGACCTCCTCTATTGCCCCCTGGGCAAGGAGGGAGGAGACTTCCTGACCCAAGAGGGCCAGGAGAGATGGGGGAGAATTGAACTGCCTCACCATAGTATAAGGAGGAAGGTCGGAAAAATGGAGTTTGTAACCCTCTCTGATGATAGAGAGGGTCCATTGCTCTGATGTAATTTGCTCCCATCTGGGAGCAAAGTGAGCTAACCTTCCGGGTATGGTGAGGGGCTCTGGTTGTTCTAGAGCCAGAAAAGTTAAGTTCTCTAGGGGCAAGTCAAAACCCCTGAGGGGGTGGAGCCTGCTGAGGCGTAGCAGACGCTGCAGGCTTTGACCTTGCCTGTTTAGGTTGCTGACGTTTAGCAGCAAAACGAGGCTGAGAGGATTGTTGGCCAGTATTTGTAGAAAATCTGGACTTCTTGTAATAAGGCCTCTTAAAAGACTTCTTCTTGGCAGGAGTGGAGGTAGACTTAGAAAGTCTATCTAAGGTGGCATTTTCTGCATCCATTTGAGTGGCCTTAATTTGCCACTCCTCACCAAATAAGTTCTCACCTGTACAGGGCAGATTTCGTAAGCCATCTAGGACCCAAGGTTCTAGATCAGAAGCCTGGAGCCAAGCAAGACGTCGGGCTGCTATAGCAATGCCCGAAGCCCTACCAGCACCCTCAAAGGAATCAAAAGCTGCCCTGTTGGAGAACTTTGAAATATCCAAAAGGTGTTTCACCAAGGAAATGAACTGCTCCCTCTTATCCTCAGGGAGAAAGGGGGCAAAATGCCGAACTTTTAGAGCGATTTCACTGAGAAACATGCCCATGTAAAGACTATAGGAATTAATCCTGGCTATAAGCATAGTAGCCTGGAAAATTTTCCTGCCAAAAGAGTCTAGAGTCTTACATTCTCGCCCTGGAGGAGTAGAAGAGTGCCTTTTGGTACTCTTTATCTTCTTCATTGCAGACTTCACCACAATAGAATGGTGAGGCAACTGGGTTTTTTGGAAACCAGGAGAAGGGGGGACACGGTACATGGTGTCCAACCTGCGAGAAGAAGGAGACAATGTTAGAGGAGCCTCCCATAAGTCCATCAAGTGTTCTTGAAGGATTTCATGGATAGGCAGGGTGACTGCCTCTTTAGGAGACTTAGAGTATCCTAAAATATCCAGTTTCTTTGATCTGGGTTCCTTTTCAGAGGATGAAGCAATAGAAAGACCTTTAGCCATTTCTATGATGAAGTCCTGAAAGGACAAATCCTCTGGTGGAGACATTCTCCTGTTAGGAGAAGAAGGCTCCTCAGGAAGATCAAGGGAGAACTCATCAGAATCATCAGAGGAGTTAAAATCCTCTGAAGAAGCAGAGTATCCTCTATGTGCTTCCAACGCACGATACGCATACCGTTCGGTATCGACATCGGGCGTACCGGGTATGGGATCGGTACCGGGCAAAAGCCCGGATCCGGCATGCGGAACCGATCTGCGTTTGGAAGACGATGGCCTCGGTTCCGGTATGGAAGCCATTACCGGAACCGTACCCGGTACCGCTGGCTGCGGTACCGAGGGCGTAGCAGCATTAATAAAAGCCAGAATGGCCTGCTGCATGACTTGGACAGTATTGCCCATAGACGCCACTGCTGCCTGGATGTCGGTACCGGTATGGGCCGGTACCCCAGAGCAGTACAACAGGTGATCTGTCGAGGCCGCGCCATCGATGTCAACCTGTGACCCCATGATTGCTTTGGAGGCCGGAGCCTCCCGCCGGGGTTTTTTGGCCTGGGCAGAATCCTCGAACTCAGAATTGAGAGCCTCTCAATCTTTAGAAAGAGATTTGCTTTTAGAGGATTTGCCCACTGGAGTTTTGGTTACCTGAGATCCATCCGGAGAGGAAGACCTGGATGACTGTGATGCTTCTGAAGGAAACAGCACATGGAACTTGTTGGCCCGGTTCTGCAATCCACGTTTCGACATCTGGGAGCAGGATGGGCAGTCCGGTATGGAATGGTCAGGTCCTAAACATTTAAGACACCATTCATGGGTGTCTGTAAGAGGAATGACAGCACTGCACTTGGTACACTTTTTAAAACCAGGAACTGGCTTCTCCATAAGGAGAAATTGTGTAGGCCTGAAGGCCTAACAAAGTACCAAGCTGTGCTGAAGAAAAGAAAAATATTTTTTTTTTTTTTTTTAAAAGAAAGAAAGAGAGACCGGCAGTACCGGTTTCAGAATGGGGAAGGCAGGTACGCGGTCTAAAGAAAACAATAAAATTAACAATTTCTTCAGCGGTGACAGGAACACGACCTGCTGGCTCCGCGGAAAAAAAGAAACTGACGAGAGCTGGTCAGGAAGGCGGGAAGGCAGCGCGCATGTGCAGTGGGAGGCCCCAAAAGCTTTTAATCTGAAAAGCTGGGGAGCTTTCCCGCGCGGGCTCCGTCGGTACCGACGTACCCATATGTGATGACGTATTCCTGCTTGTTCCTGGAGATCAGAGCTAGATTCACCCAAGTGAGCTTTTGAAGGGGCTGCTACTAGTGAACCAAAGAGGTTGTCAGGTCCAGGAGGAAGAGCAATCTGTGTTTGCTTCAGGAGGTAAGCCTGATGTAGAGAGAGAATAAACTCCGGAGAAAAATAAGAACTTAGAGCCTCCGGAGCTGCAGGAATGGACTGATGCTTTAGTTCTGTAGCCACAGTCTGTTTCACTGACTTCGCTTTCCGCTTGTGGGGTTTACTAAGGGGCGCAGGAGCACCGGCCTGATCTGATAAAATGCCCGCCGTTCCCGCTCTCTCCCCTGCACTGTGAGGTAAAATGAGATCACTCTCCGAGGATTTATCCTCCATGGTAACACTGCCCCCGAAAACAAAACCCTCAGAAATGAAAAAAATCAATCGCAAATAAACAGCGCGAACCGAGCTGGAACGGAGTTCCCCAACAGAAAACAAAAAAACGCGTGTCGAGGAAAGCGCCCGCACCGAAGCTAAACTCCGCGGTCAGCGACAAAAATTCTCACAAATCCAAGAAATTAAGTGCCCAATGGCGACTCACCACCTGCTGACTGACTGGAGCTTCATCGATCCCTCAAGCACCACTGTGCCGTTGCTAACGGTAAGCAGATGCCAGGATGTCGTCGAAAGCAGGGAGAGGATACTGGGGCTCCCAGGCCTGCTATCCGCTGCCGAATCGCAACGTTTTTGAAGAGGCAGGCTCTACCTCGTGAAGACGGTGCAGAGGGTCAAGAGGAGCTTCCCCGACCGCTAGTGCTACCGATTGGGCAGAGCCCCTTCAGATAAGTCTCTCTTTACCGTCCGTGTCTTTGTGATTATATATATATATTTTTTTAAAGCTCAGCCTGGTATCCGCAAGACAACAGGTACAAGCTGTAAACTGAGCTGTAATCTACGAGTTGTTTTTTTTTTTTTATTAAGCCTAAAGTGCCATACCAAACAGTTGATCTCCTTAGCAGAGAAGTAACCCTTAGCTAAACCCTAACACTTTCCTATTCGGATCTCTGGGGAGCTGTTCCAACAACGTCCAGCTCAGCTGCTGAGGACTGTAAGACTGATTAGCTGACACCTAGGGGAGCTGGGTAGGCTGTCAGGAAAACCTTTTAGATTCCAGTCCTCAGCTGCTGGAGCGGATTGACCACCCAAGATGTCCTGGACTGGCCCGGAGAGACGAATAGGAAAGACAGACGTGTGAATGGGGAATGTGTGCTTGGAATGAATGGCTGAGAATGAGGAGTGAAGAGGGCGAGACTGATATAAACAATAAAGGAAGTCTGGAAAGTCTTAATTACATAAATGACCTGCCTGAGAAACTAAAGAGAAGTTATGATATATATTTAGACAGCACTGAGTTCAGGGTTGAAGCTGGGCAACCCTGGGCGAAGCTTCAAGTATTGTGGAATTTGAGAAAGGATATAGTAATGGATAAATACAATGGGACATGACTTATGGATAACCACATGGAATGGGGGGGGGGGTGAGTACACCCATGAAACATACAAAAATACTACAAACATTAAAAAGAGGTAAAGCCCAAGTGGCATTACTACAAGAAACCCACTTAAATGTGAAAGAACATGAGAAGCTTAACAGAGACTGGGTTGGATAAGTATTTGCTGCGTCATCGGGAGGTAGAAAGAGGAGAGTAGCGATTCTGGTCAAAAAAGGAATCCCTCTAGATATCATTAGCGAGGAAGTGGACCCGCAGGGGCGATTTTTATTTTTACATGCCCGACTACAAAGGGAGGAATTGTATATAGGGAACATCTATGCCCCGAATATCTATGACCATCAGTTTTTTAAATTACTCTTGCAAAAAATAATGGGGGCACTGAAAATACCATTGATATTGGCGGGAGATTTTAATTGTCCACATGACCCAGAGCTAGATAGATCACAGGTGAAGAAGGGAGGGGGTGGACGAAAAAAGGGGTGGGTTACTTGTGTAGAATGGGAGGCTTGATAGCTATATGGAGAGTTCTGCACGAAGGTGAAAGAGATTACACACATCTGTCAACAGTCCATCAATCTTGGTCTAGGATTGATTATATCTTACTTTCCAAAGACAGTTTTGGCAAAATTGAGCCTATTGTAGTATCTGATCATGCAATGATAAGAATGGATTGGAGGGCGATAAATGCTTTTGGCAATAGATGGTCCTTCCCTAGGCATTTGTGGAAGAGTGAGGAGTTTCAGCAATATTTGATACACCATTGGGAAGACTATTTAAGATTTAATGAGACGCAAGCGAAAACTGTGGTGATATTTTGGGAGGCTGGGAAAGCAGTGATGCGTGGACACATAATAGCATATGTAGCGAAGGAAAAGAAATGGGTTAATGAAACTATACTGAGATTGGCCCAAAACCTCCAAGAAGCAAAAAAAGAAACCCTGGTAAACTAAAGATGCACAAAGGTTTATCTCAAAGCACAAAGAGCCTTAAATGCTGCACTTCAGGAGAGAGCGGTGTATTCTATGCAATACTATAGGCATCAATTATTCAAATATGGAGACCAGACGGGGAAATTACTGGCTCGGTTGGTAAAGGATAAGAGAGGCAATAGAGGGGTAACTGTAATCCGAGACAGAGATGGTGTGAAGCAGAGGGAGGTGGGGAAGATAGGGCAAGTTTTCAGACAATACTATCAAGACTTGTATTCGCCGGAAATGGAGGATGGAGAACAAGAGCAAGTTTTCTTGGATGCAATACGACTGCCAAAATGGTTTGAAGCAGAGTTGCAAGAATTAAATAAACCTATAAGGGGGGAAGAAATACAGAAAATAATTAAAGCAGGGACACCGCATAAGGCACCAGGGCCCGATGGGTATGGGACAGAGTTCTATAAGATGTTAATGACTCAAGTTACACCCACTTTGGGGGCCCTATATGGATATATTAGAGGCGGGATCCTTTCCGAGAGACATGCGAACTGCAGCTATTACTATTATTCCTAAGCCGGACAAGGATCCAGAAGATCCTGCTTCGTATAGACCCATTTTGTTAATTAATTATGATATGAAAGTCATGGCGTCAGTACTAGCAACTAGGCTGCAGAAGATACTTCCAAGATTAATAGGTAACCATCAATCAGGATTTATGAAGGGGAGGGAGGCTGTCTCGAATATCAGCAGAGTATTGTTGGGAATGGAAAGATGCTTTCTTCAGAAGACTCCACTGCTGCTGGTAAGTTTAGAAGCGGAGAAGGCTTCTGATCGGGTCTCCTGGACCTATATGTTTGAAGTTCTATGCAGGTTTGGATTTGAAGGGGCTTTCTTAGATTGGGTAAAAGCATTGTACATGGACCCTTTGGCCTGTATTTTAAGTGGGGGGGGGGGAATACTCACAGTCTTTCTCGTTGAGGAGAGGTAGCAGACAGGGTTGCCCTCTGCTATTTGTCCTTCAGCTAGAGCCCTTGCTGCTCTCCCTCATTGAGGCGGAGGAGGTGAAGGGAATAGAATGGAACAATCACAGATGATAGGCTCCTATGTATTTGCGACCCTAAAAAATCGTTAACCTTGGCATTACAGTAGATTGAGTGGTTTGGATCCTTCTCGGGGCTGCGTATAAATAGAAATAAATCTTTGGTATTAGATGTAGGAAGAGGAGTTAGGAGAGATTGGCAAGGAGATTTTCCTCTGATATGGGCGCAGGGGCAGTTTCGTTACCTTGGCATTCAAATCCCAGAAAACATGTCGCAGCTTTATGATGTCAATACAAAACCAATGATAGATAGAACAGTGGCTAGGCTGAAGTGGAGGGATCTTCCCATATCTCTTATGGGTAGTGTAGCTCTTATTAAGATGGTAGAGATGCCCAGATAGGTGCATCTCTTATGACATGTACCTGTCTGGATATTACGGAAAGATATGTTGATACTACAGAGACACATTGGTAAATTTTTATGGAAAGGTTGGGGATCCCGTATAGCTTTAGCTACTATGATGAAAACTCTGGAGGAGGGGGGAGCAGGTCTACTGTCTTTGCGAACCTATAATTTAGTCTGCTTGCTTGGGCCGCTGGGAGACTTGTTAATAGACAGTACGGGAAAACTGCCATTTGAGCTGGTAGACCAGATGTCAGAGCCGTATCACAGAGCATACTTAATCCAGAAGGGTAGTAAAGAACTGCCGCTGGCTTGGAGAACCTCAGTATATTTGTGGGCCCTCAGGCAGGCATGGAAAGTATTGTGTCAGCAGAGAAAAATGAATTGAAGGGGTACTGTCTGTCTTCCTTTGATGGGGAATGGAGAGTTTGAGCCAGGGTGACAGGGTGGAGTGTCAAAGAGGTAGGCACGTTGTGGGGTGGTTTATGTGGGACATTTGAAGATGGAAGAGACACCGGAAATAGATTCTTTTCAATCTTTGTGTAGGAGATATAATACGGCGTCAAAAACATTTTATTTCTACCTACAGGTTAGGCATTAGGTGGGCGGTCTCCAAAAAGAGATTGACACAATATTAAGTTTAAGGGGTATGTAAGACCTATTGGTAATACTGGAAGAGAAAATATCTGTCCGAAGTTTAAGAGAAGAGATCTGCCCTGGGGGAGATTTGGGAGCTTTAGGGAATTTAGTTCAGAGATGGCGACAGGATAAAATGCTGGGAGTTACGGTGACGATACTACAAGAAGCCTTTAAGGGGATAAAGAATATCTCTGAATCAATACGTTTACAAGAAATACAATATAAATTTCTTTGGCGAGCATATGTCCATAATATGTGGACAGCTCGAGCAGGATTGACCGACAGATGTGTGTAATCTAGGTAAGAAAGAGAAAGGGATGCTAGCACACCGTTTTTGGCGGTGCGTTATGATACAAATTTTTTGGAGTGAGGTACAGACAAAGCTTACGGGGTGGAGCCCATATCATAAGGTATTTTCACCAGAGTGGTGCTTGTTAATACATATGAGGGTGAGGAAGTGATTGTGAGACATAACAAGAAGCTATACGAGCAGGGCCGACCCGTCCATTGAACAAGAATGTTGTTCGCAGAGGGCCCCGCGCGAACCACATTCTCGCTCAATGGACGGCTGCAGAGGGAGCCGGGGAAGCCTGCCGAAGCCCCAGCTCCCTCTGCACACCCCGCCAGTGTGAAGAGCCTTTACCTTCACGCTGGCGGCTGTTTCAATCAAGCCGCGAATGCCAGGAGAGGTTAAAGGGCATAGACTTTAACCTTTCCTGGCATTCGCGGCTTCATTGAAATAGCCGCCAGCGGGAAGGTGAAGGTTCTTCACGCTGGCGGGCTTTGCAGAGGGAGCCGGGGCCTCGCGTGGGCTTCGCTGGCTCCCTCTGCAGTCCCTTAGACGGCGCGGGGCTCTTCAGAGGGGGGGGGGGGGGCTAGGACTGGATGGGCTGTGATGGGGGGGAAACGGACTGCAATTGGGCTGTGATGGGGGGGAAACGGACTGGAAATGGGCTGTGATGGTGGGGGGGAAACGGACTGGAAATGGGCTGTGATGGGGGAAACAGACTGGAAATGGGCTGTGATGGGGGGAATGGACTGCAATTGGGCTGTGGGGGGGAGGACTGCAAGTGGGCTGTGATGGGGGGGGAACGGACTACAATTGGGTTGTGATGGGGGGAACGGACTACAATTGGGCTGTGATGGTGGGGGGGGGGATAGGACTGCAAATGGGCTGTGATGGTGGAGGGAATGGACAAAATGGGCTGTGATGGTGGGGGGGGAGAACTTGGACTGGAAATGGGCTGATGAAGAGCTGGATTAGGACTGAAAATGGGCTGATGGGGGCTGGAATAGGGCGAAGTGGGCTGACGAGGGCGCTAGGATTGGAAATTAGCTGATGGGGGAGTGTGGAGTGGAAATGGGCTGATGGGGGACTGGAATGGAACTGGAAAAGAGCATATGGGGGGCTAGGACTGGAAATGGGCTGATGAGGAGCTAGGATAGGACTAGAAATGGGCTGATGGGGGGGAACGTGGACTGCAAATGGGTGATGGGCTGGAATAGGACTGGAAATGGGCAATGGGGGCTGGAATAGGGCTGGAAATGGGCTGATGGGAGTTGGACTAGGGCTAGAACTGGAAAACAGCATATGGGAGGCTAGGACTGGAAATGGGCTGATGTGGAAGCTTGGGAGACTGGGACTAGAAGGGGGCAGATGCTGGGTGGGTCTAGAACTATAAAGGAGCTGATTTTGGGGGAGGACTAGAAAGGGATGGGGAATGAGAATGGAGAGGGGAAAATATATTTTGTGTGGGAGGGAAGAAAAGTCTACGATGGGTCGGGTATTGGAAGAGTAAGTGGAGATTGAGAATGGAAGGGTGAAATTTGAGTGGATGATAAAGGAATAAGGAAAGAAATGGAGGAAAGAGCAAAAGGGGAAAGATCAGTATGTTAAAGCAGATATAGAGAGAAAAAAAATTGGAAAAAAATCTAAGAGAGAAGAAAGGAAAATGGATAGCTCGCAGAAGACACAAAGAAACCAGAAGAAAGTGACTGGAGCAATTGCAACTGAAAAGAAAATGCACAAGCAACAAAAAGTAGAAAAATACTTTTTTATTTTGAATTTATTAACTGGAATATATCAGCTCTGGGAAATGTGCATCGTTAACGTCTTTTGTGTTTTGTTTAGTACAAGAGGAAATTAATTTATAGTTTTATTTCTCCAGTGTTGTACATCCCAAGTTTGGCTTTTGGGGTTCCCAGTTTAATTATGTCTTCCTATTTCTAAATTGTGATCCCTTGTTCTTTTGTGACGGTCTATGTTCTGCATTTTAACCAAGCTGAGGTATTCTGTTCATGTAGTTTTTATTTGACCATGTCACTTGTTCTCTTTCCCCAGTAGGAGATTCATTGGTATTCTCTGAGATGTATTGGTTTAATATTTGCAGTGTTGCCTTTTGATAGGTAGGGTTTGGTGCTTTATGAGTCCTGGCAGAGCTTTTATGATATGGTGGATTTGCTATGAGTTCTAAATGGTCAGTGTTTATAGTACTTCCTAATGGGCCTGGCGGTTGGCACTGGACTATAGTAACGTAGAAATCTGTTAGTCTTTCTTTATCCAGACACTCATTAAGAAGCATGTTTACTAAAAATGCATGTTAACATTATGCAAGTATTTATGCAAATGAGGCTCCCTATGCAAATGAGGCCCCACAATTAATCTCCGCACATGGCCCCGCACCCCCCCAGGGCCGCCCCTGTATACGAGAAAGGCTTCATAGTAGCTAAGCAGTGTATCTTACGCCATTGGTTGGATGAAAACCCCCCGGAAGTAAAGGAGTGGGAGCAGACACTGATAGAATTGATGCACATGGAGCAGAAAACAGCCCAGATACTTGGGAAAGGTAAAATGGAGGAGTTTGAAAAAAATCTGGGATCCGGTTTTACAACAGTATCCTCATTAAAGAGAAGAACAACATAAGATAAGACAGGGGGGAAAGGTAGTAAGGACGTAAGAATGAATGAGTGAATGGAAGATTTGATACACAGACAACGACAAACAATGTTTAGATGACAAATGGAGGGAAGGGAGGGGAGGGGAGGGGGGGGGAGGGGAGGGATGGGTGAAGGACGACGGGGGGAGGGGCTTAATTTAGTGGGTAGGCTAAAGATGTGATACGAAGGGAACTTGGTGATATTTTGTTCTCTGTTTAACAATGGTTAAAAACTGTTTAAGTGTGTAAGATCAGGGGGGAAAGAACTGATTGTTGTTTTAGAGTCACCCCATTTTGGTTAAATATAAGGAGTTTTGAAGTAAGATGTAAAAGGGGAAAAAGAAGGGGTGTGTTGTATTTGTGAAATGACTTGGAATGTGTACTTTGCAATATGTGCTGTGGATGTTTTAATCGGTTAAACGGTCAAAGATATTAATTGAATTGTAAGAACAACAAGAATAACAATAAAAATGATATTCCTTAAAATAATAAAGGGCCTGGGGGCTGGTGCTGGATTCTAACCCTCAAAGGAGGCTATGTTGGAGTCTGCATATAAAACATCTAGATGTAAAATATACAGAACTGTGACATGACTCTGACCCACGCATCTCAACAGAAAGCTTGGAGGACTTCCAGTTTCTTTGACCCTCCATTGCCTTAGAAAAATCCAAATTATCAATGTCCCTGTTTAATGTACATTACGAAGTTTAAGTTACAATGTAAACCGCTTTGACTGAAATGATGAAGCTGTATAAAAAAACACTGTTAATCGCCAAATAAAATTCCATCCAGTGCAAGGCACATCGATAAGCTTTGCCTAACTACCTGAACTTAGGATGGATGCCTGCAGTCATTAGAGTTTGTTAAGTCTATAGTCATTGCAGAGGCGCTTGATATGGTCTCAAAAGTATTGCAGATAAAGCACATGACATGCTTCTTGCACTCCTCCCTATGAGCCAATAGCAAACACAATTTACCCTGAGGGTGTTAACAGGCAAAATTCTTACACCTTTCCATAATGGTATGCAAGGACGACGCTATATGGGACAGAAGCATAGAAGTATAGAATTTTTAAAATACCTTCTTTTAAACCAATCCAAAGTGACTTTCATGCCTGAGGGTTCACCAACTACATAGAAACCCCAATACTGGTGCAAAAAATGTATTTTTTGTCAGACCACTTTTTCTTCAACTCACTCAATCAAATAAGCAGCTAAATAAAATTGGTCCATTTTAATTTAGATAAAAAGTGGAAATGCCACAATTCAACTTTACTCCGTTAAGGGATTCTCTATATAACAGTGTCATATTAATTCTGCTCAACTTGTCACATTGTGTCAAAATGCTGACAGAATGTTGTGTTTCGAATTCATCCAAAATAAAGATTCTGCTTCAAGGCATATACATTCATACTTACCTGGAATAAATAAAATCATGGATCGGAAGCTACTGACTCACACTCCCTTGAAAAACTACTTTTTTGAAAGATGCCAATTTCTCACTTATTGAGCACTCTGAGTTACAAAGATGGCAGCTCGATGTCTTACAAACTGCATTGAGGCCAAGCAGATCGAAGCCCAATGATGTTGCTCACACAATGGTGTGGCAGGAAGTGATCCTGTAGCTAGGACCTGTCCACCAGAAGATGTAAAACCCTCTTGTACAGAGGTTTCTCCAGAGCAATGTGCCCATAAGAGAATGGTTAAGACAGCTGTTAAAGTTGGCAATTCAATCATTAGGCATGTAGATAGATGTCACCATTATCTGTCTGATGCCCAGCTTTGAGGCTAAAGGATGGAGCCAAGAAGGTATGGATACAAAGTGGATCCCATCGGACTCAAATGCAGTTGGCAAGAGCATGGACAGAGGAGTCCGGTGACTCAAGAAGTCCGTATGGTAGGAGATGTGACTAAGTCCCAGAAGAAAGATGCTGAAGAACTGCCTGGCCAAAGACAGCGTTCTGACGGGAGTCCCTGTCAAGGCAGTAGTGAGCAGCAAAGGTGTGAATGGAGGACCAGATAGCTGCTTGACAGATCTCTTCGATGGAGATGGAACGGATTAGCAACTGAGGTTGCCATGGCCTGCACACTCTGAGCAGTAATTTGACCCTCAAGAAAGAGACCCACCTGAAAATAAACAAAAGAAATGCAGTCCACAATCCACTTTGATAGGGTGTGTTTCGACACTGGAAGTCTAAGATGACTTGGATCAAAGGAAATGAATAACAGGATTTCTTGAGATTCTTGGTTCTGTCCAAGTAGAAAGCCAGTGCATGCCTGCAGTCTAGAGTATGTAATGCTGCCTCAGCTCTAGAAGCATGCGGTTGGGGAAAGAAGACTGGTTACTTCACAGACTAGTTGATATGAAAAGTTGAAACCACCTTCGGAAGTTGTGTGGATGGGTATGGAGAACCACCTTATCAGAGTGGAACCAAGTGTAGGGAGGATCCCGCCACCAAAGCCTGAAGTTCGCTGATGCGATGAGCTGAAGTGAGGGCAATGAGGAATATGACCTTCCAAGATAGGAATTTTAAAGAAGTGGTAGCTAAAGGCTCAAACCGGGGCCTTAAGAGTTACGCTAGGACCACACTGATGTCCCAAGCTACTGGTGGTGATTTAATCGGTGGCTTGGAAAGAAGACTCCACATGACTCCTCCATTCACACCTTTGCCTCTTTGCGGATGATACCAAAATCTGCAATAGAGTAGACACCCAGGAAGGGGTAGATAACATGAGGAGGGATCTAGCTAAGCTTGAAGAATGGTCTAGAATTTGGCAGCTGGGATTTAATGTTAAAAAATGTAAGGTCATGCATTTGGGCTGCAGCAATCCAAGGGAGCAATACAGTATAGGAGGTGAAGTACTTTTGTCCACTAAAGAAGAGCGGGACCTAGGCGTGGTTGTGTCTGATGATCTTAAAGTAGCTAAACAGGTGGAAAAGGCGACAGCAAAAGCTAGAAGGATGCTTGGGTGCATACGGAGAGGAATGGCTAGCAGAAAAAAGGAGGTGATAATGCCTCTGTATAAGTCTTTGGTGCGACCTCATTTGGAGTATGGTGTGCAATTCTGGAGACCGCACCTTCAAAAGGATGTGAACAGGATGGAGTCGGTGCAGAGGGTTGCTACCAAAATGATTAATGGGCTTCATTATAAAGCATATGAGGACAGACTTAAGGATCTTAATATGTACACCTTAGAGGAAAGGCGGGATAGAGGTGATATGATTGAGATGTTTAAATACCTCCGTGGCATAAATGTTCAGGGAGAGAGCCTCTTTCAATTGAAAGCAAGTTCTGCTACGAGGGGACATGGGATGAGGGTGAAGGGAGATAGATTCAGGAGTGATATGCGGAAATATTTCTTTACGGAAAGAGTAGTGGATCCGTGGAATAGTCTCCCAGTGGAGGTGGTAGAGATGAGGACAGTAACTGAATTCAAGAAAGCATGGGACCAACACAGAGGATCTCTAAAGGCAAAAAGTGGACTGTTGTAGTTGTTATGGAAGGACAGACTAGATAGGCCACGTGGTCTTTTTCTGTCGTCATATTTCTATGTTTCTATGTTTCTATGTTTCTAATCATCACACCAAGGGGTGTGAGGAAATTGAATGCCTATCCACCGGCATGTGATAGGCTGTGATGGTATTAAGATGAACTTTGACAGAGTTAGTCTTAAGCCCCGTGGAGGACAACTGGAGGAGATATTGTAGAAGAAGTTCTACTAGACATGCTGATGGTTCAAGCCGTTTTGGTATACACCAAAGGGTGAACCTTTGCCATTTAAAGGCATACGAACATCTAGTAGACGGCTTGCATGAAGCAAGTAAGATGTCTTTGACCTGTTGAGGAAGGTCAAGGTTATCAAAGCTCATGCTTTCAGCAGCCATGCTGTGAGACAGAGCTTATGAACTGGGATGGAGGAGCATCCCATGATCCTGAGAGAGAAGACTGGGCACATGTCCCAGGCTGAGGGGTAGAGTCTATGCTAGACACAGTAGTAAAGAAAACCTCGGCTGACGGGGCCAATGAGAGGCTATTAGAATCACAGAGCCCCTGTTGGCCTGCAGCTCAAAAAGGGTCTTGGGTATCAAGGGGATCAGGGGGAAGGCATAAAATGCAGTTACTCACCTGTAACAGGTGATCTCCAGGAACAGCAGGAATTTAGTCTTCACATATGGGTGACGTCGGTACCGACGGAGCCTGCATGGGAACGCTTCACAGTGTCCAATAGGAAAGCTTTAGGGAGTATCCCACTGCGCCTGCATAGCCGTCTTCCCAGCTCTCCCTCCTCAGTTGAATTTGTAGCTGAGATAAAAGGAGAAAAAGAAAAAGAAGACCTACAACTCCTAGGGGAAGAGGGTGGGTTATGAAGACTAAATTCCTGCTGTTCCCGGAGATCACCTGTTACAGATGAGTAACTACATTATCTCCAGGAACAAGCAGGAATGGAGTCTTCACATATCGGACTCCCTAGCTCAGAGATGCCAGAGAGATGATCTCAAGGTCGGCTGTGGAATCACCGGTATGCTTAAAGAGGTCATGTATCTTCCAAGGATTTCTGGTATCAAAACCCGGGACGGAGGGTAGGAGTTGATCTAAGTTTGAAAGAGATGCTGAAGAACAGCTTGTCCAAACAAGGCATCCTGGCAGGAGTCCTTGTCCAGGCAACAGTGAGCAGCAAAAGTGTGGACAGAAGACCAAGTCGCTGCTTTGCACGTCTCATCAATAGCTACAGAGCGTAGATTTGCCAATTACCACCTTGATTACAGGAGAAGGCGGTACAGAAATCTGTTTAAATAAATAGAGGCAGCCATGGCTCGAACATTAATGTGCAGTGATGTGACCCTCGAGAGAGAGTCCTGCCTTTTCATAAGCAAAGGAGATGCAGTCCGCTATCCACTTGGAGAGAGTTTGTTTGGATACTGGCAAACCCAGATGACTTGAGTCAAAGGAGATGAAAAGTTGGGAAGCTTTTCAGAGCTCTCGATTTCTCTGGAGATAAAAAGCCAAGGCATGTTTGCAATCCAGAGTGTGGAGGGTTGCTTCTACCCTAGAGGAATGAGGTCTAGGGAAAAAGACAGGAAGGTAGACTGACTGGTTTAAATGGAAGGGCGAGCCCACCTTTGGCATAAAGTGAGGATGAGTCCTAAGGACAACCTTATCATGCTGGAATCATGTATAAGGAGGGTCAGCCATCAAAGCCTGGAGCTCACTAATGCGCCTTGCTGAAGTGAGGGCAATAAGGAAGATGACCTTCCACGTGAGAAACTTCAGTGAAGTAGTGGCTAGAGGTTCAAAGGGTGGCTTGAAAAGCTGTCCTAGAACAACATTAAGATCCCATGCCCCTGGAGGGGGCTTAATGGGAGGTTTAGTTAATAGAAGACCCCTCATGAAGCGTGCTACTAGTAGCTGAGAAGAGATGGGTTGGCCATCTAAGGGCATGTGAAAAGTCACAATTGCACTTAGATGTACTCTTACCGAATTGGTTTTGAGTCCAGAAGAAGATAGGTGGAGGAAATACTCAAGTAATGCCGCCACTGGAGCTGAGAAGGGGTTAGGATCCCTCTGAGAACACCAGAGAGAAAATCTATGCCACTTGAAGTTGTAGGAGTGCCTGGTGGATGGCTTCTTAGAAGCTAAGAGGAAGTCTTTAACCTCCTGGGAAAGGTTAATGTCCTGGAAGGCTATGCCTTCAGCAGCCATGCTGGGAGATAGAGGGGCTGTGGATTGGGATGGAGCAGCGACCCCTCCTCCTGAGAGAGGAGATCTGGAGCAGACCCCAGATCTATGGGTGGAGCCTGAGACAGATGTAGAAGGAGAGGGTACCACAGTTGATGTGGCTAGCATGGGGCTATGAATATCATGCAACCCTTGTCTCTCTGGAGTTTGAAAAGAGTCTTGGGAATTAGGGAATGGGAGTAAAGACATATAGGAAGCCTTGAAGGTGAAAAACATCCACTTGCTGGCTGTGCAGTGCAGGAGTCCTGGTGAAGAAGTGAGGGGAGCTTGGCATTCTGAGGACTTGTGAACAGGTCTAACTCTGGAGTACCCCAGATTTGAAAAATGCGAGAGGCTTTGTCTACATGAAGAGACCACTCGTGGGGAAGGAGGACTCGACTTAGTTTTTCCGCTAAGACATTGTGTTTGCCCAGAAGATACACGGGTATGAAGGGACTTACCTGGATCGGAATCAGACTTTGATGCCGATAATTTAGACTTATTCTTATACTTGGACTTTGAGGAGACCTGAGAAAGGAGACAGACATCAGACGATGCAGAAGCGACTGAAATACAGTCCAGGGGAAATAGAGAATCATATTGTCTGGAACTATTCTTTAGGCCTCGTTTTGTCATTTGTTGGCATAAAGGACAGTATTTGGTGAATGGTCTGGGCCCAAACATTTCAAACACTAGTCATGTTTATCCATGACTGATATTGTACCAGAACCCTTGGTACATGTTTTTGAAGCCACTGATGTATTTTTCCATTGTGACAGAATAGGCCGAGGCCTAAATTGAAAGAAAAAAAAGAAAATAGAAACATGACAGCAGAAAAAGATCACATGGCCTATCTAGTCTGCCCTACTACAATAGCCCCCTCTTTTCCCTTAGAGATCCTCTGTGTTTGTCCCATGTTTTTTTGAATTCAGATACTGTCCTCATCTCTACCACCTCTACTGGGAGACTATTCCACGCATCTACCACTCTTCCCATAAATAAATAGTCCCCCATATTACTCCTGATGCTATCCCCTTTCACCCTCATCCTATGTCCTTACCGGAGGATGTAGTAAAGGCTGTTAGTGTAGCTGGGTTTAAAAAAGGTTTGGACAAGTTCCTGGAGGAAAGGTCCATAAACCATTATTAAGAAGGGACCCAGTACAAGCATTGCAGAACCTGTGTCTTTTGGGGAAACTGCTAGGTACGTATGACCTAGATTGGCCACTGTTGGAAACAGGATACTGGGCTTGATGGACCTTGGTCTGACCCAGTATGGCATATCTTATGTTCTTATGTCCCCTCGTAACAGAGCTTACTTTCAATCAAAAGAGGCTCTCCTCCTGTGCATTTATGCTATGGAGATATTTAAACATCTCTTATCATATCTCTCTTCTATCCCGCCTTTCCTCTAAAGTATACATATTAAGTCTGTCCTCATATGCTTTATAATGAAGACCACTAACTATTTTAGTATCCACCCTCTGAACTGACTCCAACCTGTTTATATCCTTTTGAAGGTGTAGTCTCCAGAACTGTACACAATACTCCAAATGAGGTTGCACCAAAGACCTACACAGAGGCACTATCACCTCCTTTTTTCTGCTGGCCATTCCTCTCCCTATACACCCAAGCAGCCTTCTGGCATTCGCTGTCGCCTTTTCTACCTGTTTAGCTACTTTAACATAGACACAATCACACCCAGGTCCCGCACTTCTTTTGTGGAAAGAAGAACTCCCCCCCCTACACTGTACCACTTCATTGGATTTTTGCAGCCAAATGCATGACCCTGCATTTTTTGGCATTAAATCTCAGCTGCCAAATTCATAACCATTCTTCAAGCTTAGTTAGATCTCTCCTCATGTTATCTATTCCTTCCTGGGTGTCTACTCTATTGCAGATTTTGGTATCTTCCGCAAGAGGCAAACTTTACCCACAGCCCTTCCGCAATATCACTAACAAAGATGTTAAAAATTTATTTATTTATTTAGACAGTCTTACCTTATCCTTCAATCATTGGGGGATACATTTAACACGAGGGGATATGAGATACATTCACTAATACTTACAGAGAACATGGGCAATGGAGTTAAGTGGCTTGCCCAAGACCACAAGGAGCACCTGTTGGACTAGAAACCCCAGTCCTTCCGGCCCAAGGTTGCTGTCCTCTAGTGGGATTTGAACTACCGACCTTCCGGCCTGAAGTACCATGCCCCAGCCACTAGGCCACTCCTCTAAAAAGAATCAAACCAAGGACAGATCCCTGCAGCACACCACTGGTAATCTTCTCCTCCTCAGAGTGAGCTCCATTTACCTGTACCCTTTGTCGCCTCCCCCTCAACCAATTTCTAACCGAATTAGTAACTTTAGGGTCCATCCCTAGGGTGCTCAGTTTGTTGATAAGTCACCTGTACGGAATGGTATCAAAGGCTTTACTGAAATCCAAGTACACCACATCTAGGGCTCTTCCTTGGTCCAACTCCCTGGTCACCCAGTCAAAGAAATCAATCAGGTTTGTCTGACAAAACCTGCCTCTGGTGAATCCACGCTCCCTCCGATCCTGTAATCCATTGGACTCCAGAAACCTCACTATTTTCTCTCTGAGCAGCGTTTCCAATAATTTACTCACCACAGAGGTCAGACTAACCTGCCTGTAGTTTTCAACCACATCCTTACTTCCGCTTTTGTGTAAAGGGATCACATGTGCCTCTCTCTAGTCCTCCGGCACCACTCTCTACTCCAAAGAGACAATGAAAAGGGGCCGGTGTCGACGGAAAGGCAGAACACAGATTTAAGTTTTTCGGTGGTGACAGGAAAGATGCCTCCTTGCTGCCTCTGCGGAAAATGAAGAACTGAGGAGAGGAGTTGGGAAGGCAGATGTGCAGGCGCAGTGGAGTGCTCCTAAAAGCTTACTAAATGGACACTGGATAGCGTTTCCGCGCAGGCTCCATTGCTACCAATGTCACCCTTATGTGAAGACTGCATTCCAGCTTGTTCCTGTAGATAAAGTAATTCAGGCAAATACAAAATCACACCAACAACCAACTGCTTCCTAAACCACCAAAAATAGCCATGTTTGAGTCACCCCCACCCCCGGAGACTTGCTCATGAAAGCTGTTAACTTTCTCTTACCAGAGAAAAACGCTCACACCAAATAAAGGTGTTCTCCAAGGACAGCAGGAATCAGTCCTCACATATGGGCGACATCAGCACTGAGAGAGAGCCCGAGCAGAGCATTTCTCCAGATTTCAAAGAAAATCTTTGGGACATGCTATCACACATGTGTGGTCCGCTTCCCGCCCAAGGGTGCCATCTTGCTCAGTCAGATGACTGAACTAGAACGGTAGTAAAAACTAAACAAGGTAGGGAGGCAATTCCCAGGGGAGGAGGGAGGGTTGTGAGGACTGATTCCTGCTGTCCCTGGAGAACACTTGTTACAGGTGAGTAACTACACTTTCTCCCGGAACAAGCAGGAAGTCAGTCCTCACATATGGGACTCCCTAGCTCCAGGCTGCTGAGGGCTGAACTATGACAGCAACAATGGCGACCAATCTGTTAGCCATGAGTTGCAGAAGGAGACTCCCCACTGAGAGACTGCACGACCCTAGCATCCAGCGACACTATCACTCCGGTAACCTGAACACAGAAGGGTCAGAGGGAAGGAGTTGCCTACACCCCAAGAATGTTATGGAGTACTGCCTGGCCAAAGGCATTGTCCCTACGGGACTTGTTCTCCAAGCAGTAATGAGCTGCGAATGTATGAACTGAAGACCATGTGATGGCCTTGCAAATCTCAGTCACTGGCACTGAGTGAAGATTGGCCAAAGACGTGGCCATTGCCCTCATGTGATGTGCTGTGATCTAGTGCTCAAGGGAGAAGCCAACTTGCCACCCAAGTGAACAGAGTCCGCTTACTCACGGGGCAGCCCGTCTACTGGGGTCATATGATCTGAGAAGCTGAGGAGCTTCGGGATGGGCCCGAGCCCACTGTAAGTTGAAAGACAGGGCCCATTTGCAAACCAGTGTATGAAGCACTAGTTCCTCCTTGTCAGCATGAGGCCATGGGAAAAAGGTGGGGAGAACCACCTCTTAGTTGAGGTGAAAAGGAGATACCATCTTTGGGAGGAATTTGGGGTGTGTGCGGAACACTATCCTGTTCTTGTAGAACCTTGTGTATGGTGGATCTGCCACAAGAACCTGGAGTTCGCTCACTCTATGAGAGAACATGAGGGCCAACAGAAAAAACACTTTTCATGACAGGTACCGAAGGTGACAAGTGGCCAGGGGCTCAAACAGTGGTTTGGTAAGCTGAGAGAGCACCACATTGAGGTCCCACTGCCGCTGGAGGGCAGAGAGGGGGCTTGGATAACAGGAGACCTGGAGGAACTTGGAGACCAGGGGCTAGTTTGAGAGGGGTTTCCCCTCTATAAGGTGGTGGTGTGCGGCTATGACGCTCAGATGCACCCTCACCGACTTGGATTTCAGCCCAGTGTGCAAGAGGTACAAGTAGGTACTGAAGAACTGGTTACACATAGCAGGAGAAGGGATTCTTCTTCTTTTCCGCACACCAGGCAGAGAACCTCCTCCATTTAAAGGCATAAGCCTATTTGTTGGAGGGCTTTTGGGAGGCCAGTAGGATCTCCTCAACTTCCCCAGGAAGACTGAAAGGGGCCAATACTACCCTTTCAGCAGCCACGCTGTTAGTGTTAGCGATCCCAGGTTGGGGTGCAGGAAGGAGCCGCCCTCCTGGGACAGGAGGTCTGGGGCCTGGCCCAGTGGGACTGGGAGTGCCACTGACAGGGAAAACAGCAGAGGGAACCAAGGTTGCCTGGGCCACCTACCTGGGGGCGATCAGTTTAACTGACACCCTCTCGCTCTGGAACTTGAAGAGGGTCTCAGCGATCTGGGGGGGTGTCAGTGGAAACACAGAGAGTGTAGTTACTCACCTGTAACAGGTGATCTCCGGGAACAGCAGGAATTTAGTTTTCACATATGGGTGACGTCGGTACTGACTGAGCCTGTGCGGGAATGCTCCCCAGCATCCAATAGGAAAGCTTTTGGGATCATCCCACTGCATAGCTGTCTTCCCACCTTTCCCTCTCTCTCTCCTCAGTTGAGTCTGTAGCAGAGATAAAAGGAGAGAAAGAGAAAAAAAAGAGAAAACCTACACCTCCTAGGGGATGAAGGTGGGTTGTGAAGACTAAATTCATGCTGTTCCTGGAGATCACCTGTTACAGGTGAGTAACTATGCTATCTCCAGGAACAAGCAGGAATGTAGTGTTCACATATCAGACTCCGTAGCTAGAAGATGCCAGAGAGATGACCTCGGAATCGGCTGTGGTTTTTCACAGGTATGCCTAAGAGGTTATGTATCCTGTATGATATTGAAACCCGGGACAGAGGGTAGGAGTTGCTCTAAGTCTGAAAGAGATGCTGGAGAACAGCCTGGCCAAACAAGGCATCCTGGCGGGAGTCCTTGTATAGGCAGTACTGAGCAGCAAAAGTATGGAACGAAGACCAAGTTGCTGCTTTGCAGATCTCGTCAATAGCTACAGATTGTATATTTGCCATAGAGGTAGCCATGGCTCGAACACTGGGCAGTGACATGACCTGCAAAGTAGAGTCCTGCCTTCTCATAAGCTAAGGTGATGCAGTCATTTATCCACTTGGCGAGAGTACGTTTGGAGAATGGCAACCCTAGGTTACTTGAGTCAAAGGAGATGAACAGCTGAGAAGCTTTCCGGTACTCTAGAGTCCTCTGAAGATAAAAAGCTAAGGCACGTTTACAATCCAGAATGTGGAGGGTTGCTTCTGCCTTAGATGAGTGCTGTCTAGGGAAAAAACACAGGAAGGCAGACTGACTGGTTCAAATGGAAGGGCGAGGCCACCTTCGGCATGAAGTATGGCGGAACTGCCACCAGAAGCTGTGTGTAAGGTGCGTCAGCCACCAGGGCCTGGAGCTCACTAATGCACCTTACTGAAGTGAGGGCAACGAGGAAGACCACCTTCCATGTTAGAAACTTAAGTGAAGTAGTGGCCAGAGGTTCAAAGGGCAGCTAGAGAAGCTACTCTAGAACATTGAGGTCCCATGCCACTGGAGGTGGCTTAATGGGAGGCTTGGTTAATAGAAGACCCCTCATGAAGCGTACTATGAGTGGCTGAGAAGAGATGGGTTGGCCATCTAAGGGCACGTGACAGGCCGCAATTGCACTTATGTTTTGAGTCCAGAAGAAGATAGGTGGAGGAGATACTCAGGAAGCGCCTCCACCGAAACTAGGAAGTGATTAAGATTCTTCTGAGAATACCAGAAAGAAAGCCTACGCCACTTGAAAGCATAGGACCGCCTGGTGGATGGCTTCCTAGAAGCTAAGAGGATGTCCTTAACCTCCTGAGGAAGGTTAATGCCTTGGAAGGCTATGCCTTTAGCTGCCATGCTGTGAGATGGAGAGACTGTGGATTGGGATGGAGCAGCATCCCTTCTCCTGAGAGAGGAGATCTGGAGCAGACCCCAGATCTATAGGTTGAGCCTGAGACAGATGTAGAAGGAGAGGGTATCACGGTTGACATGGCCAGCATGGGGCTATGAGTATCATGAAGCCCCTGTCCATCTGGAGTTTGAAAAGAGTTTCGGGAATTAGGGGAATGGGAGAGAAGGCATATAGGAAGCCCTGTCTCCAGTGGAGGTGAAAAACATCCACTTGTTGGCTGTCTGGCGCAGGATTCCTGGTACAGAAGCGAGGGAGTTTGGCATTCTGAGGACTTGAGAACAGGTCTATCTCTGGAGTCCCCCAGATCTGAAAAATGTGAAAGACTGTCTACATAAAGAGACCACTCGTGGATGAGAAGGATTTGACTTAGTCTGTCCACTAACACATTGTGTTTGCCTGGGAGATACACCACTTCGAGGTGAATGTGATGGTGTATGGCAAAAGACAGAGGTGTAGAGGCTCGCTGCAGAGGGTCCAAGAACCTGTTCCGCCTTGTTTGTTCACATATTACATGGCTACTTGATTGTTTGGACTAGGACTCTGCGGCAATGAAGGTGGTCCTGGAACACAGAGCATTGAGAATGGCTCTGAGCTTCAGCAGATTTATGTGGAGTTATGACTTCTGCTGAGACCAGAGTCCTTGAGTGAAGAGAGATCCCAGATGAGCTCCCCAGTCTGGATGCATCCGTTGTCAGGGTACATTGATGTGCTGGCATCTGAAAAGGTGACTGTACAAGGAGATTTTCTGGGGATCACCACCACCACTGGAGAGAAGAGATCAGAAGGGTAGATACTTATCTTGTCCCCCAGGCGACCTGATGCTTGAGACCACTGTGATGCCAATGTCCATTGGGCTGCGCGCATGTGTAGACGGGCATATGGAACTACATGCATCGTTGTAGCATTTCTCGAGCAGTAAGATAGCATCTTAGGCATGCCTCAAGAACTAACTGATTGAGACTAGCACAGCGGAATTGGGGCAGAAATGCTCGACTGCTGAGTATTTAAGAGGGCCCCTAAGAACTCTAGAGTTTGAGAGGGGATAAGTTGGGATTTTGGAGATTTATGTTGTAACACCTGCATGGTGCGTGAGAGGGATGAAATGGCCTCCTAAGAGGTGCCTGCTCTTAAGAGCCAGTCGTCTAAGTAAGGGAAGACAAATATCCCTAGAGTCCTTAGAAATGCAGCTACTACCGCCATGCATTTTGTGAAGACTCTTGGGACAGAGGCGAGGCCGAAAGGCAGGATTCTGTATTGATATCTGATTGATTTCTTTGACTGGGTGACCGGGGAGTTGGACCGAGGGAGAGCTCTTGATGTGGTGTATTTAGATTTCAGTAAAGTCTTTGACACTGTTCCTCACAGACGCCTTATAAACAAACTGAGCACCCTAGGGATGGACTCTAAAATTACTGCTTGGGTTAGAAATTGGCTGAGTGGGAGGTGACAAAGGGTACAGGTAAACAGAGCTCACTCTGAGGAGATGGAAGTTACCAGTGGTGTGCCCCAGGGATCTGTCCTTGGTCCGATTCTTTTCAACATCCTTGTTAATGATATAGCGGAAGGGCTGTCTGGTAAGGTTTGCCTCTTTGTGGATGATACCAAAATCTGCAATAAAGGAAGGTGTAGATAACATAAGGAGGGATCTAGCTAAACTTGAAGAATGGTCTAGCATTTGGCAACTAAGATTTAATGTTAAAAAAATGCAAGGTCATGGCTAAAAGCGAAAAACCTCCACATAAACCATTCAAAAACAGAGGTATTAATTGTAACAAAAAAACATTCATACGTCCCTCCAACCCACATAACAATACAAAACCATGACATCACAATAAAAAACGAAATAAGATACCTAGGAGTCATTTTAGATACACACCTTACGATGAACACCCACATTAGAAACACTATAAAGAAAATCTACTTCAAACTCAAAATACTCAAGCAACTACGCCCCTTAGTTCACTTACAAGATTTCATTAACATAATACAGGCAACCATAACCCCACACTTTGATTTTTCCAACCTAATTCTCTTAGGTATAACGAAACAAAACATTAAAAGAATACAACTAGCACAGAACGCAGGCAGCCAGAATTGTAATGAAAGCACACTCATTCCAGCATATTACTCCAATTTTAGCAACCCTGCATTGGCTCCCAATACAAAGCAGGATAATATATAAGACCACAATAACCACATTTAAAGCTCTCAATGGCATGGCTCCAATCCCATTAAGCAATCTTATAAGCAAGGAATCTCAAAAAGTCACTCACAGAAAAGGACACTCAAATAAATTAAGGACTCCAAATGATTTTATAAAAGCAACCAAACTAACTAATAACAGAGCATTCTCACATGCGGCCCCCTTCATTTGGAACTCCATCCCAGAGGACCTAAGATCTACAACAGAAATTATAGAATTCCGCAAAAAACTGAAAACCTACCTCTTTGCCATGCACTACAACAACATTGATAATCCACTAATCATCCCAGAAAAAGGCTAAATAACACCCAACTGAGTAAAGCTAAACCCAACTGAGTAAAGCTAAACCTCATAATTTAACAGATTTACACCCTCTTGTAAATAACCATGATTTAAATCTAAGGAACCTACAAACCTGTATCTGTACATAGTTCTTAAATTGTTCTTGTTCTGTTATGTATTTAACCATTACATTGTTCTGTTACGTATTTAACTATTACATTGTTTACTGTCAAAAAAAAAAATTGTTCCATGTAAAACAAGCCCTTGCTTTGTTGACTGTTGTTCAATTGTAAGCCGCATCTGAACTCTGGAAGATGCGGGATATAAATGATTGTTAAATAAATAAATAAATAAATTTGGGCTGCAGCAATCCAAGAGAGCAATATAGTATAGGGGGTGAAATACTTTTGTCCTCTAAAGAAGAGTGGGACCTAGGCGTGGTCGTGTCAGATGATCTTAAAGTAGCTAAACAGGTAGAAAAGGCAACAGCAAAAGCTAGAAGGATGCTTGGGTGCATAAGGAGAGGAATGGCTAGCACAAAAAAGGAGGTGATAGTGCCTCTGTATAAGTCTTTGGTGTGACCTCATTTGGAGTATTGTGTGCAATTCTGGAGACCGCACCTTCAAAAGGATATAAACAAGATGGAGTCAGTACAGAGGGTAGCTACCAAAATGGTTAGTGGTCTTCATTATAAAGCATATGAGGAGAGACTTAAGGATCTTAATATGTACACCTTAGAGGAAAGGCGGGATAGAGGTAATATGATTGAGACGTTTAAATACCTCTGTGGCATAAATGCACAGAGGGAGAGCCTCTTTCGTTTGAAAACAAGTTCTGCTACGAAGGGACATGGGATGAGGGTGAAAGGAGATAGATTCAGGAGTGATATGCGGAAATATTTCTTTACGGAAAGAGTGGTGGATCCGTGGATAATCTCCCAGTGGAGGTGTTAGAGATGAGGATGGTATCCGATTTCAAGAAAAGCATGGGACAAACACAGAGGATCTCTAGAGAAAAAAAGGGGACTGTTGTAGTTGTTGATATGGAAGGACAGACTAGATAGGCCATGTGGCCTTTTTCTGTCGTCATTTTTCTATGTTTCTATGCTCCCTGAAACATGAAGCGCAGGAATTTTCTGTGCTCTGGATGGATAAGAATATGAGTGTATGCTTCCTTTAGATCTAGAGAACAGAGCCAGTCCTGATTGGAGATAGGGAAGAAGGGTCCCCAGGGAGACCATCTTGAACATCTTCCGTAGGAGATGCTTGTTTAGTTCCCTGAGATCTAGAATGGGTATCCCCTGTTTTCTTTGTAATAAGAAATTAGGGAGAATAGAAGCCCATTCCCTGCTGGAATGTTGGAACCTCTTCTTTTGCACCCTGCAGTAGAAGGGAGGTGACCTCTTGTAGTGACAGAGCAGTGAGAGGGGGCTGAGAATGGAACTCTCTTGGTGAAGTCAGGGAGGGGGGAGAGGGGGTAGACTTCGTAGATGAAGTTTGTATCTCTCCCACACTATTGTTAATGTCCATTGCTCCGAGATGATGAGATGCCACCTGTGGGCATAGTGACAGAATCTGCTGGGAATGTGGACAGCATCATGATTCTCCAGAGGCAGGGCAGCTATGTTCTCTAGAAAGGAGTCAAAAACCCGGAGCAGTCTGGGTCTGCTGAGGTGGCTGAGACTTCGGAGTCTAAGCCTTCTTTTGCTGTTTTGGAGGTTGTTGCCCCTTCTGAGGAGCATGATGTTGACATTGAACAGCAGGGTTATAAGGAGGATAGTACTTTTTTTTAATTGAAAAAAGCTTTCTTTGCTGCTTTATTTTTAGCTGGGTTGGCAGTAGATCTAGAGAGCCTATAGAGGGTAGTGTTCTCAGCCTCCAACTGCCTATATAGGGTAGTGTTCTCAGCCTTGTCTTGCCAATCCTTGCCAAAGAGGTTTTCACCGGTGCAAGGGATATTACCCAGCTTATCTTGAACCCATTGTTCAAGATCCGATGTTTGGAGCCAAGCAAGTCTGCGTGAACCGATGCAAATGGATGAAATTCTACTGATGCACTCAGAGCAAAAGTTGCCCTGTTAACACATTTTGAAACATTCTGAGCATGCTTCACAAGGGTGAGATAATGGCTCCTCTTCACCCCGATGACAAGAGGGCAGATCAAATCTTTAGCCACCTCTCTAAGGAACATACCCATATAGAGTATGTAAGAACTAATTCTGGCCGACAACATGGAGGCCTGAAAACATCGACCAAAAGCGTCTAGGGTTCTCGATTCTCTACCTGGAGGGTTTGAGGAATGTGTTTTCGCACTCTTGATCCAATGCACTGCCAATTCCACTACCATGGAATGGTGCAGCAATTGTGTCTTTTGAAAACCAGGACACTCTGGAACCTGGTATCGAGCCAGCGGATATGGGAGAAATAGTCAGAGGTGTCTCCCACATACGAAGCATGAGGTCATGAAGTATCCGATGGATAGGGAGCATAGCTGCCTCTTTTGGAGCTGTTGGGTATTGAAGAATTTCCAATTCTTCGGCCTTAGGCTCTTTCTCCAATGTCACTGTTATGGACAGGCCCCTAGCAACATCATGAATGAAGTCTTCGAAAGACATGTCCTCTGGTGGGGATGGAGATGTGTCCTCCGGGAAAGTTAGCATGTCTCGAGTATCGACCGATTCATCATCCGATGAATTGGAATCCAAAGTCTCAAAGTATTGACGGGCAGGGTGCTCCCACTCCGTACGAACTCGGTACCGGTTGAAGCCAGTACGTGGAACATGTGTAGTCTGAACCTCGGCATTGGAAATGGATTTGAGGGTCGGCATGGGCAGTAGCGTGGAAAGCAGCAAAAAAGTCAATGCAGGCTGTATCGGTACCAAAGCTGGTACAGACACCTGCGGACCCGACTGTAAGGGTTTCACTGGAACTGAGGCCACCAGTAAGGCTGCTAAGTTCCACTTGATGGCAAGGATACGTTGATCCATGGAGCTTGCCGATGCTTGGGTATCTGTACCAGAATTGCAAGTCACAATCCCTGAGCATGGCACCAGGAACTCTCCAGAGGTGGAGGCCTCATGAGCAGCCTAGGACCCCATTAAGGCTTTGGAAGGAAGGAAGGTCCTCCCGCTGGGGTTGTTTGGCCGGTGTGTCCCCCTTCATGGCAATGCCAGAAGCATCTCGATGCTTAGAAGGAGATCTACTTTCGATGAAGACTTAGGTTTCGATACCTGAGATCTTTGGGAGGAAGATGATGCTCTTGATGATATTGATGGTAAAGAGACGGTGTCTGAGGCGAAGAGGGTGTCCAGCTTTGCAGCTCGATTCTGTAGGCCTCTCCATCATCTTTCTACAGAGAGGACATTCTGATGGCTGATGATCAGCCCCTAAGCCTTTTAGATACCAGTCATGGGTGTCTGTGGCCGAGATGGTACCGCCACACTTAGAACACTTCTTAAAACCACTAGATGGTTTTTCCATTGTGTCTGTGACAAAATGGAAGGCCTAGGCCTAAGATGGCGTCGATGCACTTGAAGAAAAGAAAGAATCCTTTTCTTCAGTTTGTTTGTTTTTAGAGAAAAAAGAAGAAAAAAAGAAAGTAGCGAAGAAGGTCGGTATCAGCGTCGACAGGAAGGAAGGCGCGAACCACAAAAATATGAAAAACAGGAATTTTCTGTGGTGACAGGAATTACTCCCTGTCGGCTCTGTGGAAAATGAAGAACTGAGGAGAGAGAGCGGGAAAGGTGGGAATGCAGCTACACAGGTGCAGTGGAATGCTCCCAAAAGCTTCCCTACTGGACGCTGGGGAGCGTTCCCGCACGGGCTCCGTCAGTACCGACGTCATCCATACGTGAAGACTACATTCCTGCTTGTTCCTGGAGATTAAGCCCTCTGACCATGGGATCAGGAAGGCGTCTGTTGCCACTCTCCCCTGGTGCGGTTGGCGCAAGCAAAAGCAAGGTAGCTGCGCGTTATCCGGGGAGGCAAATAGGTCTATCACAGGCCTGCCCCAGCGGTAGAAGAACTGCTTACACTACCCTGGGGTTCAAGTGCTACTTGTGTGGACGAAGGACTCTGCTCAGATAAGCAGTTGTCCTGGCCTGGCAAGTACACTGCTCATAGGAGCATGCTGTTGCGCACTGTGAAGGAGAGGAGGGCCACCACCTCCTGGCAGAGGGAGTACGAGCCTGTGCCTCCCTGCTTTTTGATATAAAACATGGCAACCTAGTTGTCCATCTGGATCAGCACAGGTTGGTGCCACAGGCAATGCAGAACACTCGCAGCACCAGGAAGATTGCCCTGAGTTCTAGGAGGCTGATATGCAAGAGTGACTCTTCCTGGGACCAGCTGTTTTGCGTGCGGTGGTCCCTGCTATGTGACCCCCAACCCAGGAGGGAGGCATCAGTTGTCAGGGTCCTCTGTGGCACAGGTGCCTGGAAAGGCATTCCCACATGGAGGCGGCAACAAGTTTTCCCACCAGGTGAGGGACTCCGACAAGTGGCAGGTGACTCTGACCCTGTCCCATAGCCTGCCCGTGGCTTGAGTCCACTGCGAGCAGAGGCATCATTGGGCTGTCTGCATGTTCAAGCGGGCTAATGGTGTGACATGAACCATTGAGGCTATGTGGCCCAACAGGCGGAGGAGGCGGCAAGCCGGTACCAACAAGCAGTGTTGTACCTCCCCTGCCAATTGTATGAGGTGGTCTGCCCTTTCTCTTGGGAGGATGGCCTTGACTTGTAACACGTCCAACTGAGCCCTTATGAACTCCAGATTTTGGACTGGAGAGAGATGGGATTTGGAGTAGTTGTTGATGAACCCCAGGTGCTGCAGTAGGAGGGTTGTTCGCTCTGCGGCCTGACTGACCTCTGAGGCCGAACCCCTTCTGATTAGCCAGTTGTCCAGGTAGGGGAAGACAAAAGCCCCTTGTAGGCGTAGGTGGGCGGCTACCACTGCCAAGCACTTGGTAAAGACCTTTGGCGAGGAGGCAAGGTCGAAGGGCGGCACTCTGTACTGGTAGTGCCCTCCTTCCATGATGAACCATAGGTACTGCCTGTGGGAGGGATGGACTAGGATGTGTGTGTATGACTGTGCTCCTTGGATCTAAAGGATGCAATCTCCCTGGTGGAGGTAGCACAGCAGTGTTCCAAGGAGAGGATCTTGAACTTCTCCCTCACCAGACACTTGTTTAAGTTTCTCAGGTCTAAATATGGGCCTGAAGCCCCCAGTTCTCTGTGGGACAAGGAAGTACCTTGAGAAAAACTCTTTTCCCCATAGATGTTTGTGTACAGGCTCCACTGCATTGTCCCTGAGCAGGTCTGCAAGCTCTGAGAGCAGAAGAGTCTGGTGAAGGAGAGGTCACACAGGCTCTCCTGGGAAGAACTTGGGTGGTAACTGTTGTAACCGGAGGAGGTATCCCTCCTTTACCACCTGTAGCACCCACTGGTCTGAAGTGACCTTGGCCCATCTGTGGGCAAAGAGTGCCAGGTGGCCCCCTGTGGACTGGTGATGATCTCCCGGGGGAGGGGAGACCCTGCTTTGGAGTCAGACACTCCCCCCCTGGTTGCGCTGGAGCTGGGGCTTGGAGCTTCTAAGCTCCCCGTCTCTATCTCTTGGGGTGAGAACCCTATTGCTGGCCCGAGAAGGACTGGTAGTGGTGACTCTGCTGGAAGTGATCCTTTTTCCCTTTTCCCAGAGGGTTTTTTGCGGGGAAAGGAAGAGGTCTTTTTTTAGAGCCTCTATCGGGTCATCACTTCGGTTTCTCTCTCAACCACCTTGTCGGCCATGGGTTTGTCGAACAGGTTCTCCCCGGTGCAGGCGACATCAAGCAGCTTGTCCTGGACCCATTTCTTGAGGTCTGATGACTGTAACCAGGCTTGGCGTCGAGCCCCAATGTCGGCTGCTACTACTCGAGCTGCTGACTCAAATCCATTGTAAGCCGCTCTGGAGAGGAGCTTTTAACAGTCCTTGATCCCAGAGGCCAGAGCATGGAACCACTGGAGAGGTTTCCCGGCCAGCCCCGCTGAGAACCCAGACAACTCCTAGGTTAAGGCCTTCAGATACATGCCTATGCATAACTCATAGGCCTGGATTCGACATCACAGCATCGAGCCCTGGTAGCACTTGCACACAAGGCCGTCGAGGGCTCTAGCATACCTTCCAGGGGGGACAAAAGAGTAATTCTTCTGGCTCTTGAGCTTTTGCATGGTTGACTTGACAACCATGGAGTTATGTGGAAGTTGGGGCATGGTTGACTTGACAACCATGGAGTTATGTGGAACCCCTGCCCCTTCCTGACGCGGTATATGGCGTTGAGGCATCGGCTGACCACTGGTACAGAAGCCGGGATCTCCCACATTCGCAATAGTAGCTGCTCGAGGATCGGCTGCACTGGCACTATGAAAGTTTCCTTGGATGGAGACTCCAACTGGAAGATCTCCAGGTCCTCGGTGTGGGGGTCCTCCTCCGCTTTGGTTTCCACCGAGAGGGCTCAGACTATATCCCTGACAAAGTCATGGAAGGCCACGTCCTCCAGAGGAGGATGGCGCCAAGACGCCGGGGGAGATGGTTCTGAGGGGATGTCTCGGTGCCGTCTGGTTTCCAGGGAGGTCTCATTGTCTGTTTCCCACTCCACGTTGACGGGAGATGAGTCCAAGGCCTTGCGCCTCCGTGCCTTGAGGCCTGGGCCGAATAGCCAGGGGCCCCCATGAGGACCTGGGATCCGAGTCTCAGAAACTTGATGGGGAGGACCAGATGCCCGAGGAATAGGACTGGGACCTCGACCAGGGCTGAGGGCTTACCCGAGGCCAGTGGTGCTCGGAACTCGGCTCGATAACTGGGGACTCCCCTACAGTCGGGGGCCTGGTCATCGGGGCAGATGATGCGGACAAACCAGACATCATTGCCTGTTGCATGGTCAGGATAGCAGTGATGTTCTGCTCCATGGCTGCCATTCTGGTTTCCAAGCCAGAAGCCTCCACAGCTTTTGACGCGGGCACAGAGGATTTTGGGCCCGGCGTCAGCACTCTCGTAAATGCGTCCTCAATGAGGACAAACGGCTTCCGCCATCAGAGGAATCCTTTTTGAGGACCTTGGTGGGACGCTTCTTGGAGTCACCAGAGTCCCTCTGACGCATCTTACCAGGTTTCCCCGGTGTAACCTCAATGGACTTTGAGGACATTTTCTTCTTTCACTTGGGGTCAAAGGTTTTCTTGGAGGACCCGCTGCTGCGAGACCGAGGATGCTCAGTCCTCATGAGAATTGCTGGAACTCTGAGTCGGGGAGGCTGGTGTTGAGTCAGACCTTGGGAACAGCTTCTCCTGCAACTCTGACCTCTTTTTATTAATTTTAGGCATCATGGCCTGCCACAGGTCATAAGAGGTGCTATCATGATCCAGTCCCAGGCAGTGTAAGCAGCAGACATGGATGTCGGTGACAGACATGGTTTGACTGCAACGGTCACATTTTTTGAACCCACCAGGAGACATGGTGGGAGACACCCGGCCGGGGTCGATGAACCCTGGGCAAGAAAGGGTGTGAACGCTGGTTGAGGCAAACCTCAATCAAAAAAGAAGGAATGAGCCGAGAACACCACCGGGCCCTGCAATGGCTCGAGGTGAGAAGAGGAACCGGTATGCAAACTGGGAACTGCTAATTTTTTAAGGATATAGCAAGGATTTTTTTTCAGGGACACTGGATGTGCATCCATTGGGCTCCGCGGAAAAAAGGAGACTGAGCAAGATGGCACGCTTGGGTGGGGAAGGGGACCATGCATACGTGGTAGTATGTCCAAAAGGCTTTCTTTGAAAGCTGGGGAAATGCTCTGCGCAGACATCGGTGCTGACTTCCTGCTTGTTCCTGGAGAAAAGCAAACACTCACAGTTTCTCTTTCCTGCAGTTCTGACCGACCTTGAGCCTGTAACAAGAGGCAGGGACCAAGACCACTGGATTTGTTCACACCAAACACAAGTTACCGTTTGCCAATTCAACAGCTCCCAGTGCTCAGCAGAGGCTAAGGAACTCCTTTGAAGTGCTTGTACCAAGGAGCTCCATCTCACCAGAAACATTTTTTTTCTTTTTAAAAGTTCAGCACTAGCCTCTGCCTGCTAGTATAATAAGCACTTATCAGGCTAAAGTATTAATTTGAAATAGGTTTGTGAGAAGTTCTGTCTGCACAGATGCACACCATCTGCTGGAGACTAAGGATACTGGTCTGATGAGAGATGCACAGGGCTCTTATACTATGACATCATCAGAACTCAGTATGCTCAGTCTCCATCTGGTCTGGACTGGACTGAAGGGACGATAATGAGCGTTCTGATTGCAACCCTGGCACTTCTTTAAGCAGTTCGTGGTTCGTCACTTTCTCTGCCAGTGTCAAAAAAACAACAAAACAACAGATAACACAAAAGCAAAGGCAAAGAAAGAGAGTTTCCTGATCTGGAAGGCATGAGAGAGGGAAGCTTAAAAAAAAAAAAGCAGACCAACTGACAGGAGCACCAAGAAAAAAATAGAACATGAAGACACTAAATTTCCTCTTCTCTTATTTTTAGTCAGGGTTTTCAATAACACTTTTGTCCAAAAAAAAAAAGGACTTGCTCAAACACTGCCAAACCTTAGCGGTCAGCTAAGAGAAAAACATCTATTGCAGCATACCTCAGGTCATCATATTCCACTGAAAGCAAAGTCGAGCAGAAATAGGAACTGCCATGCATAAAAGGACCTTCAAAAGTTCTCCTAGTCCTGAAAACATGCTCCATGTTGTTGACATCGGATGATATCAACCCGTTTGCCTAGTCTTCACAGAATAAAATTTTCCAGGACTCAATATTGGACTGGGCATGATAGGTCCAAAAATTCTACGTGATCTGGATTTTATGCATTTAAATAGATCAGTGTAAGGTCTAAAAGGCACCGAGCAACCAATAAATACTATCTGCACTGGGCTCACAGATTTGTGTTATATCAACATGATGTAACTCATAATTTCACTTTTTAAATAAAACAATCGTGTTTTGAAACAAAAAAGAAAACCAACTTACTTTCTGGTAAGACAATCAGCTTGAACCTACATTTTCACAAGCATGTATTTTATCCAAATCATTTTAATAACTGACCAAATTTCTCTTTGCAGTTTGTAAAGTAGCATGCATCAGGGTCTCCTGCTTTCCTCCCCAGTGATATTCTAGCCTGCTGCAGGACTCTGTGTTGGATTCAAAGCTACCAGTAAAAAGATAGCATAGCATCTAGAATAAAGTAAAACTGCAGAAACAATTGCCCCTTCCTTCTCCCACTCCTCTCCACAGGGCAAATAGTATTTTACAGTGATAAAAGATATAGGGAAGTATTTTAAAATTTTGGCCAATTCAGCTGACATGCCATATGATCAAGACTAACATGATGGGAATTAAGTAGGATTTGACAGGACATCTCCAACTTCTGTGACCAATGAAGGCATTGTGCCATTGTCACACTTCAGACTACCATTACACACTAAAATACAGATTCTTACCCTTGTCTGCAAAGCAGTCTATTAAGAGAGGCATTCTGTCCTTGATTTGGCTGAAGTATTCTATTAAAAAAAGAAATATGCATATTTTTACTAGATTAAAACAAATGCAGGTTAGGTCAGCCTTGATATCAGAAGATCTAGCACATGTACAATGAAAATGCAAAGACGACATTCTAATCTATATAAATATGTACTGACCTTGTTTCTGATGCCTTTTGTTTTAATTGTAGTTTTTTATTTGTTATGCCCATTTCAACAGCCCTAATGGAATGAAAGCATAACAATTCATGTGTTACTTCTCAATTCAGGAAGAAACAAGAATTTATGAAAGTCTTAGAACTGGGTGAAAGATACCAGAAACCAACACAAAATCGTCTGGCCATTTTTGATGTTTTTCAGTTGAAGTCATGACCCCAAATGAGGATTTTGTGATCATACTTGGAACTGTGACTGACATGTTAAGAACTGCTGCTTTATGAATAGCTTCAGTAATACAGTAATGTGATGTAATTATGTATCAAAAGTGAAAAAATATTTACAACTTCAGTTATTCTCATCTGAATACATAATCTCTTCAGCTACTAAAACCGATTCCTCCTTGGGGATTCTCAAACAAATTTAAAGCATTGCGTCACTGCTGATCAAGTCCCTTGTCATCAGGGGATTGGTAACCTTTGCCAACAAATAAGAGTACCTTTTTTTTTAATTATTTACTAGATGATGCAAAACATACTTCAGTTTTTTCCTATCCAGAGACTTCTGTGTTGCTGCCGAAAGGGCCATTCTCTCGTGTGGACTCTTCACTTTTTCCTACACAAATGAAAATTTAAATAAAATTAGTTTATTAAAAGGTAGCTGTCAAAATTCTGAACTGCTTTTTTCCTCCTTCAGTGATCACTAGACCCAAACTCCAAAAACAGAAAATCCTTCAAAATTCAAATTACATCTGCCAGAATACATTTTTTTAGTCAAGAAATAATTTTGATCCATGGGGAAACTGAAGTAAACTAGATATTATCAAGGAGGAGCAGCTTGAAATTTGTCCATATATGTAGAAGTACTTGAATGTGGCCTCCAGGTTTGTGGAAACATTCCAAGAACAGGACACCCCCTCCCCCAACACACACACAAAATTCATAGATCACAACCCTAGTGCTCAATTCTCACAATTGAAACAAATGGTTATAAAATTAATTTGCTTTATTCAACTGAAATTCATTCTAAGAAAGCAAATAGGATTGCTGCAAAAGCACACTTGAACTACTGGCAGATATTATGGGGCAAGTGTGTGTGTGTGTGTGTGTGGGGGGGGGGGTTGTTCTGTTCCTGCTAGACTGCTTTCATATTCTTCACAAATACAAAGGTGAAAATCAGCATCTTGCTTTTCTTATTTAATAGGTTTTTTTATACCGCTTTTCACTGAGTCAAAGTGGTTGACAATGAGCAGAACTTATAGGATACAGCAAACATAAGCTTATGTTCACTGTATAAGTGTATAGGGAGAGGACTGGCCAGCAGAAAAAGAGCAGTTACTCACCTGTAACAGGTGTTCTCCAGGAGCAGCAGGAATCAGTTCTCACATATGGGTGACGTCGGCGCCGACGGAGCCCCCATGCAGAGCATTTCCCCAGCTTTCAAAGAAAGCCTTTGGGCATGCAGGCACGCATGCGCTGTCCCCTTCCCGCCCAAAGGTGCCATCTTGCTCAGTCAAATAACATAGCTAAAAGACAGCAAAAAAAGAAAATGAACTATATACAACTGCAACTCCAAGGGGAGGAGGGAGGGTTGTGAGGACTGATTCCTGTTGCTCCTGGAGAACACCTGTTACAGGTGAGTAACTACTCTTTCTCCATGACCAAGCAAGGAAGTCAGTCCTCACATATGGGTGACTCCCTAGCTCTGGGCTACCAGGAACCCAGGCTGAAAAATGGAGCTCCCTCTAGAGCCTCAGCAACAGTGAGAGAATCTTCTTTGAGACCACACCTGAATGGTAGCCCAACACCAGGACCGGAGGGTAGGAGTTGCCTAAACCTCAAAGAGATTACGGAGTACCGCTTGCCCGAAAGCACTGTCCCTACGGGACTCCCTCTCAAGGCAGTAGTGGTCCTCAAATGTCTGGCTTGAAGACCAAGTAGTGGCCCAGCAGATGTCTGCCAACGGAACAGAACGGAAGTGAGCTACTGATGCGGCCTTCGCCTGACCCGGTGGGCCGTGACACGACCCTCCAGGGAGAGGCCGGCTGCCCTGTACGCCCAGGCGATACAGTCTGCCACCCAGATGGACAATGTACACTTAAGTTACAGGCAACCCCAATCTATTAGGGTCAAAGGAAATGAAGACTTGAGAAGCCCTTCTATGCCCCTGTGTACATTCTAGGTAAACGGACAGCGCCCTTCTACAAACCAGGGTATGCAAGACCGTTTCTGCCCTACTGGCGTGCGGCCTGGGAAAGAACGTCGGAAGTACCACCTCCTGGTTGAGGTGGAAGGAGGACACTACCTTGGGAAGGAACTTAGGATTAGTCCTCAAGACTACCCTGTTCTTATAGAACCTAGTATACGGCCTATTCGAAACCAGGGCCTGAAGTTCACGCACACGCCTGGCTGAGGTGAGTACCACAAGGAACACCACCTTCCAGGAGAGGAAACGTAAATGGCAGGTTGCCATTGGCTCAAAAGGTGGGCGAGTCAGTTGCTGCAAGACCACATTGAGATCCCACTCAGTGGCCGGTGGACGAATAGGAGGCTTAAGCAGAAGCAGGCCTCTGCGAAAACGAGACACCAGAGGGTGGCCCGAGAGGGATTGGCCATCCACCGGCGAGTGGTGAGCTGAGAGGGCACTGAGGTGAACCCGGACAGAGTTGGACTGAAGTCCCAGGTTGGAAAGGTAGAGCAGATATTGCAACGCCACCTGGACCGAGCAGGAGAAGGGGTCCTCTTGCTGTTGAGAACACCAAGTAGAGAACCTACGCCACTTCAGAGCATAGGCCTTCCTAGTGGAATGCTTTATGGAGGCCAACACCACCTCTTCAACCTCTCTTGATAATAGCAAGGGAGCAAGGACTAGCCTTCAGCAGCCAGGCCATCAAATTGAGGGATTTGAGGTTGGGATGCAAGAGGGACCCCTGATCCTGAGTCAGAAGGTCGGGTTGCAAACCCCAGAGGAAGTGGAGTATCCACTGCCAACTGCAGAAGAAGAGGGAACCACGGCTGCCTGGGCCACCTGGGGGCTATCAGAATCACCGTGGCTCGGTCCTGCTGGATTTTGAACAGAGTCCGTGCCACCAGAGGTATGGGAGGAAAAGCATACAGCAGGCTCCCTGACCAGCATCTGGCGCTGTTCGCGAGGGATGCGGTTGCCTGGAACAGAACCTAGGTAGTTGCCTGTTCAACGGACTGGCAAAAAGATCCATGGTCGGAAGTCCCCACTTCAGAAAGATCTGTTGAACCACCAGAGGATCCAACTGCCACTCGTGAGGCTGCAGGAGTCTGCTTAGCCTGTCCGCCAGGTAGTTTTCCTGGCCTGGGAGGTAGACCGCCCTGAGGGTCATGCCCTGATTGACAGCCCAGGAGCAGAGAGCTTGTGCTTCCAGGCACAGAAGTCTGGATCCTGTGCCTCCCTGCTTGCTGACGTAGAACATAGCCACCTGGTTGTCCGTCTGAATTAGGACAGACTGGTGAGACAGGATCTGAGAGAACGTCCGTAAGGCCAGTCGAATGGCCCGCAATTCCAACAGGTTGATCTGCTGGACGGCCTCCCACGGAGACCACAGGCCCTGTGTGCAGGCCCCTTGGCAGTCTGCCCCCCAGCCCTTCAGGGAAGCATCGGTCGTCAGTACCTTAGTGTGTGGGGAGGCCTGGAAAGAAAGATCCCTGACCAGATTTGGGAGATGCCTCCACCAGCGTAAGGAGTCCACCAAGAGTTTGGACACCCTTATTCTGTCTGACAACGTCCCTGTGGTCTGCAACCACTGTGCCTTGAGGTGCCACTGAGCCGGCCTCATGTGCAGCCGGGCATGCGGAGTGACATGCACTGTGGAAGCCATCTGACCTAAGAGCCGGAGGAAGTGTCTGGCCGAGACCAGAGTTCGCCTGAAACTGGCCGGCCAACTTTATCAGCCTGTGAGCTCTGTCCGCAGGCAAATAGGCCTTTGCATGGATGGTATCCAATCTTGCCCCTATGAACTCCACGTCCTGTGAGGGGACTAAAGTGGATTTGGGAAAGTTTATCACGAGCCCCAGGTGCTGAAGCAGGGATATGGTTCTGAAGGTGGCCTGCCTGGCCTCTTGTGGAGACTGGCCCCTGATAAGCCAGTCGTCCAGGTAAGGGAACACAAAGATCCCCTGGTTCCTGAGGTAGGCCGCGACCACCGCCAGGCATTTTGTGAAAACCCTGGAAGCGGAGGTGAGGCCGAAAAGAAGCACGCTGTACTGGAAGTGCTTTCCTCCCACCACTAATCTGAGGAATTGTCTGTGACTTGGATGGATGAGGATGTGAGTATAAGTATCTTTCAGGTCTAAGGAGCATAGCCAATCTCCCTGCTGGAGGTAGGGCAGTAGGATTCCAGGGTAAGCATCTTGAACTTTTCCCTCTCCAGAAACTTGTTCAGATTTCTCAGGTCCAGGATGGGTCTGAGGCCTCCTGTTCTTTTTGGTACCAGGAAGTACCTCGAGTAGAAGCCTTACCCTTCCAGGTGGTGAGGCACCGGTTCCACCGCCTGGTCCCTTAGCAGACCTTCCAACTCCTGAAGGGGTAAGTTTCTGTGCAGAGGGGGTCTTGGGGGGTATCTGGGTGAAGTGGAGCAGATAGCCCCTTTTGATGATGCTGAGCACCCACGTATCGCCTGTGATGGCAGGCCACCTGTCTGCATACAGGGTCAGTCGACCTCCTGTGTCCTGGAGAGGAGGAGAGGCTATGCTGGCATAGTCAAAACCCCCTCCCTGCTGATCAGGAGCCGGAGTAGGAGGCTTGGGGGCCTTCTGCCTACGGGACCCATGACTCTGCCCCTTGGCCTGCTGTCCCTGTTGGGGAGCTGCAGAGGCCTGGTAATGAGGGTAGGTTTTATAGGCAGTGGTCTTCCTCGTGTAAAAGGTCTTTTTCCCCGAGCCCTTCTTCTTCTGAGAAGGGGCAGAGGTTTTTCTGGACAGCTTCGCCCGGGTAAGAGTCTCGGTCCGAGTTCTGCAGCCTTTGCTTGCCAAAGAGGTTTTCGCCTCGGCAAGGGACATCGACCAACTTGTCTTGAACCCATGGCTTGAGGTCCGAGGATTGTAGCCAGGCCTGGCAGCGTGCACCGATGCCAGCCCCTGCTACCCGGGCCGAAGCCTCAAATCCATCGTAGGCTGCTCGAGATATAAACTTCGAGCACTCCCGAATACCAGAAGACAAGGCCTTGAACCTTTGCAAAGGTTCCTTGGACAAACCAGCAGAGAACCCAGCAATCTCCTTTGCCAGGTCCCGAACGTACATGCCCATGTACAGCTGGGTAGGTCTGGACACGGCAAGCAAGCATAGAGCCCTGGAAGCACTTTCTACCGAGGGCATCCAGGTCCGGGCCTCCCTGCCAGGGGGCACCGAGGAGTGCATCTTCTGACTCTTCAGTCGATGCATGGCCGATTCCACAACCATGGAATGGTGCGGTAGCTATGCCTTTTGGAACACGGGGCTCTTGCGGACTCGATAGATGGAATCCAGCGGCTCCGAGTGGGTGGACACAGACGCCATCCGCCCCGTCGACCTCGGTCCCGAATGGGAGGCCAAGAGTGACCGCAGCTGAGGATCGACTCGAGTTCGCATGGTCTCGAGGATCGGCTCGGCCTCCGGGGTCGACTTGGACGTTGATGTCCCGGTAGTCGGGGCAGATGCGCTGGTGAGACCGGTGATCAGCACCCACTGCTGTTCCATGAAGGCAGACAATCTGCTCTCCAAGGCTGTCAACCTGAGTCCGAACTCAGGAGACCCAGCCGCCTCCGACTCGGGCCCCGACGGCATCGGGCCCGATGTCGGCTCCCCCGGAGGAGAGTCCACAAGGACAACAGTACTCACGTGACTCAGGGCCTCCGACTCCACACGAGGATGCTTTGCAGGCCTCTCCGACTCCGAAGACCCGGGAAGGCGATCGGGGCTATGCGACCTGGCCCTAGAGCCAAGAGCGTCCACCGACTCCGCCCGCGCGGGTTTCTTCTTCCTTCGGTGCTCCCTCAAGGGGGACTCCCTCCCAGAGGAGCCTTGACGATGCTCGGGGTCAGACTCCCGAGACGTCGAGGCCTCTGACAAAGTCTGGACCCATCCAGAGGCAGACTCGGAGAAGACCCTCTCACGCTGGTGCTGACGGCTCCGCAATGCCTTGGACGTCATTTTGCCACAGGGGCTAGAGACCGTAGAATCATGGTCTGGCCCCAGGCACCAGAGGCAGCAGTCGTGTGTGTCGGTGAGAGACATCAGTTTCTTACACCGATCACACTTCTTAAAGCCACTGGCAGCCATCGGGGGAAAAAGGGCTCCTGCAAGATCAAAGAATTGGGCTGCCAGGGAAAAGAAAAAAGGCGCGAACGCAGTCTCTAAGGACAAAAACCGAAAACAGAGATCTGGGCTCGGCACCGGTGTACCGAGTCCAGGCGGGAAATGGACCGTCGAACCGAAGAAAAATACTCGACCCAACGCAGAAGATTAACTTTTTCCACGGGTGACAAGGACAGGCATCCGTAGGGCTCCGCGGAAAAAAGGAGACTGAGCAAGATGGCACCTTTGGGCGGGAAGGGGACCGCGCATGCGTGTCTGCATTCCCAAAGGCTTCTTTTTGAAAGCTGGGGAAATGCTCTGCATGGGGGCTCTGTCGGCGCCGACGTCACCCATATGTGAGGACTGACTTCCTGCTTGGTCCTGGAGAAAAAGGTGATAATGCCTCTGTGTAAGTCTCTGGTGCGACCTAATTTTAGTATTGTGTGTAATTCTGGAGAACACACCTTCAAAAAGATAAAAAGCAGGTCAGCGAGCATGGCAGCAGCATAAAAGTTGAGCTCCGTCAGTGCTCATGCAAATCCCTTGCAATTACAAACTCTGGTGAGAGAATTGTGGAGGAAAAACCCGACAAACCTGATCCTTAATAAGGAGAATACATGGCGCAGTGGAAAGGGGCTGCAGACTTGAAGTCGTTTGCTTATTGGACAGCGACGACGAGCTCCTCCGGTAAAAACAAGATGGCGGCCGGCAGCGTTGTGCCTGAGGAGTAAACAGCCATACTGAAGAGCGCGGAAAAAGGACAAGGAGGAGAAATTAACGTGTTGAGCTGAAGGGATGGTTTGGTACCATCAGACAAGACCTTGAGCACTTCAAAACAGAGCTACATGACTGGATGGAGGAATTGAGATCCGATTTGAGAGAAGTCGGTCAGAGATTGGAAGAAGTGTAGAATAAGCTAGAGGAACAAGAAGGCATAGCACAGGGCATTCAAGAGAAAATGGACACTATGGAAGGTGAGCATGAGGACCTGTGGTCGAAGGTGGAGGATCTAGAGAATAGATCAAGGAGATTCAATATAAGGATAAGAGTCCCTGAAAATGCAGAAAAAACAGACTGCGCAGGGCTGGTGGAACAAATATGTGCACAGATAATGAAGGAGGCAGGTCGGGACGTGTCAACTTATTGTTGGAAGTTAGACCGGGCTCAGAGCGCTAGGACCGAAAAGAGATGGTTGTATCAGGGACATTGTGGTCTGTTTTCCATGAATATTCAACTAAGAATGCAGTGGTGGAGGCTGCTCGTAAATTGAACAAACTGCAATGGGAGAACCAGCACATAGAGATATATGCAGATTTGTTTGCCATCACAATGCGGAAGAGGAGAGTTTGCAGAGATAACCAAGCGGCTAAGAGAAGGACAAATAAAATATAAGTGGATGTTTCCTTTTTGCTTACAATTTTGCATAGCGGGAGTGACATCGCATGATAAGACAATAGAGGAGGCTGCTAGAGCGATGAGATAGGCAGGATGGTTGGAGGTGCCGGATGTGGATTAAGTGCCGTAAGCAAAAACGGCAAGGCCACTAACCGGAGAAAGTGGATTGAGGCGGGCACAGTAGGGAGATCAACGCCTACGCCGACAGAAGAAGTCTACACTGCTACCAGAGGGCAGAGGATGAAATATTGGACTTTAAGGAAATGTGATAAATAGGATATGGGTTGAGCTGCTTGTGGAGGAGGAAGGCGTGTCAGTTAAAGTAATGAGACAAAGAAATTTGAGAAGTTACAAGGGAAAACGTTGATGTGATTGTACTTGTTTGTTGCCGATTGCTTAGTGAGTCACACCTCTATGGAAAGTGAGAAGGGTGATTTGGAGGGAAGTTGGTGGGGGAGGGGTGTAAGGGCAAAGGGAAACTAATGAATTTCTGCCTGTTAGGAAGTAAGGTTAGTGATAATATGTACATTGAGATATGGCTAAAGTACAGGCATTAACGATGAAATGTGCGTGGTTTTAATGCCCAGATAAAAAGAGAGAATGTTTAAAGAAATAATTAGGTTAAAGGGAGATATTATATTTATTCAAGAGACACACTTGAAGAAAGGCGATGAATGGAGGGTGGCACACAAAAAATACCAAGGCCAATGGCTTGCATACAATCGGGTTGAATTGAAAAAAGGGTGAGTGGGAATCTTGATAAATAAGCAGCTCCCGTACACGGTGAGTAAGGTGCAACAAGATAAAAGGGGAAGATGTTTGCTTGTTAAAATAAAAATTAAAGAGCAATTATTTATATTGGTGAATGTTTATGGTCCAAATACAGCACAGGGGGCATTTTATGAAACAATAACCACTACTATATCCCAATTTGCTGAGGGTCAATTGATTATTGGGGGGGGGGGGGGACTTTAATATAACAGTTAACCCAACATTGGATAACTCTAAGGGGGAGATATCGGGGAGTGCTAAGTGCAGGAGACAATTGAAAGTAATGGGGAAAAAATTGGGGGTGGTGGATACATGGAGGGAACTACACAGGCGAGTTAAAGATTACACTTTCTATTCCCCGGTGCATAAATCCTTTTCAAGGCTGGACATGATTTGGATGGCTAAGTCCATGATAGCTGGGTTGGAATTGTGCGAGATTGGGGAAAGGACGTGGTCTGATCACGTACCTATGTGGATCGATTTTCGGTTAGAGAATAGGGGGGGGGAGAGGAAAAGCACAGTTACTTACCTGTAACAGGTGATCTCTGGGAACAGCAGGAATTAGTCCTCACTTATGGGTACGTTGGAACCGACGGAGCCTGCGCGGGAAAGCGCCCCAGCTTCCCAGAAAGGAAGCTTTTGGGGGCCTCCCACTGCACATGCGCGCTGCCTTCCCGCCTTCCTGACCAGCTCTCCTCAGTTCGAGTTTATAGCTGAGACAATAGAGAGAGGAAAGGAAGATAGATAGAAGATACAACTCCTAGGGGAGGTGGGTGGGTTGTGAGGACTAATTCCTGCTGTTCCCAGAGATCACCTGTTACAGGTAAGTAACTGTGCTATCTCCAGGAACAAGCAGGAATAAGTCCTCACTTATGGGGACTCCCTAGCTAAGATGCCTGGGAGATCCCCTTCCAAGGGTTCGCCATCTTCGTATGGATCTCAGGCATCCATCCTGGGAAGGTGGGCAGGAGTTGTTCAAGTATGGAACAGGTGTTTGAGGACAGCCTGACCAAACAAGGCATCCCGGCGGGAGTCCTTGTCCAAGCAGTAATGGGCTGTGAAGGTATGAACCGAGGCCCATGTGGCGGCTCGACAGATCTGATCTATGGATACAGAGTGAAGATGAGCCATAGAAGTGGCCATGGCTCTCACATTGTGAGCTGTGACATGGCCTTCCAGAGAAATATTTTTACTCTGGTAAGCAAAGGAAATACACTGAGCAATCCAATTGGAAAGTGTACGTTTGGAGACTGGAAGTCCCAAGTGAGAAGGATCAAAAGCCACGAAAAGCTGGGAAGACTTTCGATGTGGCTGAGTCCTGTTGAGGTAAAAGGCAAGAGCTCTTTTACAATCTAAAGTATGAAGGTTCCTCTCTGCACTGGATGCATGAGGAGCTGGAAAAAAGACAGGTAGATATACCTCTTGATTAAGATGAAAAGGCGATACCACTTTGGGCATAAAGTGGGGATTCGTCCTAAGGACCACCTTATCATGATGAAACCTGGTATAAGGTGGATGAGCCACTAAGGCCTGTAGTTCACTGATGCGGCGAGCCGAAGTGACTGCAATAAGGAAAAGGACCTTCCAGGAAAGAAATTTCAAGGAGGTAGAAACCAACGGTTCAAAAGGTGGCTTCATAAGCTGACCCAGAACTAGGTTCAAGTCCCATGCTACCGGAGGAGGTCGGATGGGAGGCTTAGTTAGAGTCAGGCCTCTCATGAACCTTGCAACAAGCGGATGAGAGGAGATAGGTTGTCCATTTATAGGTTTTAAGGATGCTGCAATAGCACTCAAATGGACTCTTACTGAATTCGTCTTAAGGCCTGCATTAGAAAGATGCAGGAGATAGTCTAGTAGAGAATTCAAAGGAAGTGCTAGAGGGTCAAGACCCTGTTGAGCACATCAAATGGAAAAGTGTTTCCATTTGAAAGCATAGGAACGCCTCGTGGAGGGTTTCCTAGAGGCATGAAGGATATCTTTCACTGGTTGAGAAAGATTGAAGTCATGAAGGCTTAGGCCTTCAGTAACCAAGCTCTGAGGTGTAGGGACTTGGGGTTTGGGTGCCACAAAGTCCCCTCCTCCTCCTGAGACAGAAGGTCTGGCGCAGCTCCCAGGTCCAGAGAGGGTCCCTGGGAGAGATGCAGAAGTAGAGGGAACCACACTTGGCGTGGCCAGCGTGGAGCTATGAGGATCATCGATCCGTGATCTCTCTGGAGTTTGAACAGAGTCTTGGGAATCAAAGGAATGGGTGGAAAGGCATATAGGAATTCCTGACCCCAATGCAGGAGAAAGGCGTCGTTGGCCTGAGCTCCCTGACACGGATTCCTGGAACAGAACCGGGGACGTTTGGCATTCCACGGACTTGCAAAGAGGTCTATGTCCGGGGTTCCCCATTCCTGAAAGATTCTGCGTATCTGGTCCATATGTAGGGACCATTCGTGTGGAAGCAGAACTCGACTGAGTCTGTCTGCCCGAGAGTTTTGAACCCCTGGAAGATAGACTGCCAGAAGATGAATTTGATGCTCTCTGGCGAAGGCCCATAATCTGAGAGCTTCGTTGCAAAGCGACAGAGAGCCTGTCCCTCCTTGTTTGTTTATGTAGAACATGGCCACCTGATTGTCTGTCTGGACTAGGACGGTCAGGTTGACTAGGAGGGTATGGAAGACTTTGAGGGCAAAGAAGATTGCTCGCAGTTCCAGGAGGTTGATGTGAAGGGTGGTCTCTTGCGGAGACCAAGTACCCTGAGTGGAGAGGTGTTGAAGATGGGCTCCCCACCCTGTTTGGGAGGCATCTGTTGTGAGGGTTGCTTGGGGCAACAAAGGTTGGAAGGGGGTCCCAACAACAGATTCTTGGTGGACATCCACCATTGGAGGGACCAAAACAGACGCTTTGAGGTATTTGGTCGGAGAGCGCTCCTGATGCTTGAGTCCACTGGGTGGCCAAGGTCCATTGAGCTGCTCTCATATGAAGACGAGCGTAGGGCACCACGTGTACCGTGGAGGCCATGTGGCCCAGAAGTCGTAGCATTTCTCTGGCTGTCAAGTGACTGCTGGACTGAGCTTGGGAGGCCAAGCACATCAGACGTTGGCCCCGGACTTGAGGGAGGTAGGCCCTTGCAGTGGTGGTGTCCAACTGGGCCCCTATGAATTCCAGAGACTGAGTAGGGGTAAGTTGAGACTTGGGAAGGTTTACCACCAGTCCCAGATACTGCACAATGTGCCTTGTGCGGTCCAGGGAAATCTGGGCCTCTGACTGAGACGGAGCTCGGATGAGCCAGTCGTCCAGATATGGGAATACAAAAATTCCCAGACCTCTTAGAAATGCAGCCACCACTGCCATGCATTTGGTGAACACTCTTGGAGCAGAGGCTAGACCGAAGGGGAGTACTCTGTACTGGAAATGTTTTCCCTGAAACAGAAATCTTAGATATTTTCTGTGGGATGGATGGATGAGTATATGTGTGTACGCATCCTTGAGATCTAGAGAACAAAGCCAATCCTGACTCTGAAGGTATGGAAGGAGAATGCCTAGAGAAAGCATTTTGAATTTCTCCTTGTACAGAAATTTGTTCAATTCTCTCAGATCTAGGATAGGTCTGAATCCCCCTGTCTTCTTTGGTATGAGAAAATAGGGGGAGTAGAATCCTGTCCCTTGTTGAAGAAGAGGAACCTCTTCTATTGCCCCTTGGGCAAGGAGAGAAGAGATTTCCTGACCCAACAGGTCCAGGAGAGATGGGGGAGAATTGAAGTGCCTCACCATGGTATGTGGAGGAAGGTTGGAAAAATGAAGTTTGTAGCCCTCTCTGATGATAGAGAGGGTCCAGTGCTCTGATGTAATTTGCCCCCATCTGGGAGCAAAGTGAGCTAACCTTCTGGGAATGGTGAGGGGCTCTGGTTGTTCTAGAGCCAGAAATGTTAAGGTCTCTAGGGGCAAGTCAACACCCCTGAGGGGGTTGAGCCTGCTGAGGAGTGGCAGACGCTGCAGGCTTTGACCTTGCCTGTTTAGGTTGCTGACGTTTAGCAGCAAAGCGAGGCTGAGAAGATTGTTGGCCAGTATTTGTGGAAAATCTGGCCTTCTTGTAGTAAGGCCTCTCTTGAAAGACTTTTTCTTGGCAGGAGTAGAGGTAGACTTAGAAAGTCTATCTAAGGTAGCATTTTTCTGCATCCATTTGAGTGGCTTTAATTTGCCAGTCTTTACCAAATAAGTTCTCACCTGTTCAGGGCAGATTCCGTAAGCCATCCAGGACCCAGGGTTCTAGGTCAGAGGCCTGGAGCCAAGCAAGTCGTCGGGCTGCAATGGCAATGCCCGAAGCTCTACCGGCACCTTCAAAGGAATCAAAGGCTGCTCTGTTGGAGAACTTAGAAACATCTAGAAGCTGTTTCACTATAGAAATGAACTCCTCCTTTCTATCCTCAGGGATAAAGGAGGCAAAATGCCGTACCTTTAGGGCAAGTTCCCTGAGAAACATGCCCATATACAGACTGTAAGAATTAATCCTGGCTATAAGCATACTAGCCTGGAAAATTTTCCTACCAAAAGAGTCTAGGGTCTTACATTCTCGCCCTGGAGGGGTAGAAGAGTGCCTTTTGGTGCTCTTAATCTTTTTCAGCGCAGACTTCACCACAATGGAATGGTGAGGCAGCTGAGCCTTTTGAAACCCAGGAGGAGGAGGGACCCGGTACATGGTGTCCAACCTACGAGAGTAAGGAGACAACGTTAGAGGAGCCTCCCATAAGTCCATCAAGTGTTCTTGAAGGATTTCATGGATAGGCAGGGTGACTGCCTCTTTAGGAACCTTAGGGTATCCTAAAATATCCAATTTCTTGACCTAGGTTCTTTTTCAGAGGATGTGGTAATAGAAAGTCCTTTAGCTTGCTCTATAATGAAGTCTTGAAAGGACAAATCCTCTGGTGGAGACATTCTCCTCTTTGGGGAAGAAGGGTCTTCATGAAGAACTAGAGACAGCTCATCAGAGTCCTCAGAGGAGTCAAAATCCTCAGAAGAATCAGAGTATTCTCTATTTGCTTCCAACGCACGATACGCATACCGATCGGTATCGACATCGGGCGTACCGGGTATGGGATCGGTATCGGGTGAAAACACGGATCCGGCATGCGGAACCGATCTGCGTTTGGAAGTCGATGGTCTCGGTTCCGGTATGGGAGACAATACCGGAACCGGACCCGGTACCGCTGAACGCGGTACCGAGGGCATCGCAGCTTTAATAAAAGCCAGCATGGCCTGCTGCATGGTCTGAACAGTATTGCTCATAGACGCCACTGCTGCCTGGATGTCGGTACCGGTATGGGCCGGTACCCCAGAGCTGTCTAACAGGTGATCAGTCGAGGCCGTGCCATCGATGTCAACCTGTAACCCCATAGATGGTGCTTTGGAAGCCAGAGCTTCCCGCCGGGGTTGTTTGGCTGGGGCAGGATCCTCAGATTCAAAAGTGAGAGCCTCTCGATGCTTTGAAGGAGATTTGCTCTTTGAGGACCTGCCCGAAGAAGGTTTGGTTACCTGAGATCCATCCGGAGAGGAAGACATGGATGACTGTGATGCTGGATTATCTGAAGCAAACAGCACATGGAATTTGTTGGCCCGGTTCTGCAAACCACGTTTAGACATCTGGAAGCAGGATGGGCAGTCCGGAATGGAGTGGTCAGGTCCCAAACATTTAAGACACCATTCATGGGTGTCTGTGACAGAAATAGCGTAGTTACTCACCTGTAACAGGTGTTCTCCAGGAGCAGCAGGAATCAGTCCTCACTTATGGGTGACGTCGGCGCCGACGGAGCCCTCGCGGAGCAATTTTCCCCAGCTTTCAAAGAAGGCCTTTGGGAATTGCAGCGCGCATGCGCGGTCCTCTTCCCGCCCAAGGGTGCCATCTTAGCCAGTCAGATGACATAGCTAAAAAAGACAGCATAAAAATTTGCAAAAAAACTAAAGCAGACGATTGCAACTCCAAGGGGAGGAGGGAGGGTTGTGAGGACTGATTCCTGCTGCTCCTGGAGAACACCTGTTACAGGTGAGTAACTACGCTTTCTCCAGGACCAAGCAGGAAGTCAGTCCTCACTTATGGGACTCCCAAGCTTAAGGCTACCGGAGATCCTAAGCACAAAAATGAGCTCCCTCTAGCTCAGCAGCACAGAAGGAAGGAATCTTCGCTGAATTATTACCCACGGTAGCCCACATCCGGGATGGAGGGTAGGAGTTGCTCAAACCTCAAAGAGATTACGGAGGACTGCCTGTCCGAAAGCACTGTCCCTGCGGGACTCCCTCTCGAGACAGTAATGGACCGCAAAAGTCTGGCTCGAAGACCAAGTAGCGGCCCGGCAGATGTCTGCCAGCGGAACAGAGCGGAGGTAAGCCACTGACGTGGCCTTTGCCCGAACGCAATGAGCCGTGACTCGACCGTCCAAGGAGAGTCCGGCTGCCCCATAAGCCCAAGAGATACAGTCCGCAACCCAGATGGACAGAGTACGCTTGGAGACCGGGAGCCCCAATTTATTGGGGTCAAAAGACACAAAAAGCTGAGCAGCTTTACGGTGCTCCCGCGTACGGTCAAGGTAGAAGTTCAATGCCCTTCTACAGTCCAGGGTATGGAGGACCGTTTCAGCTCGGCTGGAGTGTGGTCTGGGAAAGAAGGTTGGAAGTACCACCTCCTGATTGATATGAAAAGGGGAGACCACTTTGAAGAAATTTTGGGTGAGTCCGTAGGACTACCCTATTTTTGTAGAACGAGTGTAAGGGGGATCAGACACGAGGGCCTGCAATTCACTTACGCGTCTAGCGGAAGTGAGGGCTATCAAGAACAATGTTTTCCAAGAAAGAAAACGGAGAGAACAGGTAGCCATAGGTTCAAAAGGCGGACAGGTGATCCGCTGTAAAACCACATTCAGGTCCCAGTCAGGCGCTGGCGGGCGCAGCAGAGGTGGTTAAGTAGGAGGAGACCTCGGAGAAACCTCGCCACGAGAGGGTCGCTGGAAAGAGGCCTGCCGTCCACCGGCACATGATGTGCTGAAAGAGCACTGAGGTGAACTTTGACGGAGTTGGACTTAAGTCCCAGATTAGAGAGGTAGAGCAAGTACTGCAAGACCACCGACACCGGGCAGGAGAAGGGATCCTGAGACTGTTGTGTACACCAAACGGAGAAACGACACCATTTAAGGGCGTAGCATTTTCGGGTAGAAGGTCGTCGCGAAGCTAGGACGACCTCCTCCACCTCTGTCGGCAGGAGAAGGGGAGCAAGGACTACCCTCTCAGCAGCCAGGCCATTAGGTTGAGAGACCTGAGGTTGGGGTGTAGCAGAGACCCCTGATCCTGAGTGAGGAGATCCGGTTGAAACCCCAGAGGGAATGGATCCTCCACCGCTAATTGCAGCAGGAGTGGAAACCACGGCTGTCTGGGCCAGCGAGGGGCCACCAGGATCATGAAGGCTTTGTCTCGGAGAACCTTGAAAAGAGTCCGGGAGACTAGCGGGATGGGAGGGAAAGCGTACAGAAGGCTCCCCGACCATGAGAGCAGAAAGCGTCCGCCGCAACCCGAAGGGGGTGGCTGACGAGAGCAGAAGCGAGGAAGTTGCCGGTTGTGAGGACTGGCAAAGAGATCCATCGTGGGGAGGCCCCCACTTTAGAAAGAGCTTCTGAACCACCAAGGGATCCAGGCGCCACTCGTGCGGCTGGAGGATCCTGCTGAGTTTGTCCGCCAGGCAATTTTCTTGGCCGGGGAGATAAACGGCCTTGAGAAGAATGCCGTGACTGACGGCCCAAGAGCAGAGCTTCCTTGCTTCCTGACAGAGAAGGAAGGATCCCGTGCCCCCTGCTTGTTCACGTAGAACATGGCAACTTGATTGTCCGTCTGGACAAGGACGGACTGGCGAGAGGTCAGGTGGGAGAAGGCTTTGAGAGCCAAGCGGATCGCTCTGAGCTCCAGGAAGTTGATCTGCTGAGCAGACTCCCACGCGTTCCAGAGACCCTGAGTACACGCCCCTTGGCAATGTGCTCCCCAGCCCAGGAGGGATGCATCTGTCGTCAGCACCCGGCCCGGCTGATGTGGCTGAAAAGGCATGCCGAGCACTAGGTTCGGCCGATGAAGCCACCACTGAAGAGACGAGGCCAGCGGCTCGGAGACGCGCACTAAGTCCGCTAGGCCGCCTGTGGCTTGTTGCCACTGCTTGCGGAGACACCATTGAGCAGGCCACATGTTCAGGCGGGCATTGGGGGTCACATGGACGGTGGAAGCCATATGGCCGAGTAGTCTCAGGAAGCGCCTGGCGGAGACCAGGGGCTGGCTGCGAAAACGGTCGGCTAGGTCCATGAGCCGTTGAGCCCTGTCGAGCGGTAGGAACGCTCGTGCCTGAGGAGTGTGCAGCCTTGCGCCGATGAACTCGAGATCCTGTGAGGGGAGCAAAGTGGACTTTGCGAAATTTATAACAAAGCCCAAGTGCTGCAGAAGAGTCACCGTGCGACGTGTGGCGTTGGTGACCTCCGGGGCGGACGCTGCTTTGAAGAGCCAGTCGTCGAGGTACGGAAAGACATAGAGGCCGTGAAGCCGGAGATGGGCCGCCACCACCGCGAGGCATTTTGTGAAGACCCGCGGGGCGGAGGACAGGCCAAAGGGCAGTACTCTGTACTGGTAATGATTTCCTGCCACCACAAACCTTAGGTATTGGCAGTGGCTTGGGTGGATGAGGATGTGCGTATAGGCATCCTTTAGATCCAAGGAGCATAGCCAATCTCCCTGCTGGAGGTAGGGCAGAAGGATTCCAAGGGTAAGCATCTTGAACTTCTCCCGCACAAGGAACTTGTTGAGGTTGCGCAAGTCCAGTATGGGTCTGAGGCCGCCTGTCCGCTTTGGTACGAGAAAGTACCTGGAATAAAAGCCTAGACCTCTCAGGTGGTGGGGCACCGGTTCCACCGCCTGCTCCTGTAGAAGACCCGCTAACTCCTGAAGGAGTAGTTCCCTGTGCAGAGGGGGTCGTGGAGGTTCTCTCCGGAAAGTAGGAGGGAGGGATCTGGTGGAAGTGGAGAAGATATCCTTCTCTCACGACCTGAAGCACCCAGGCATCTGAGGTGACGCCGGACCACCTGTGGGCGAAGTGAACCAGCCGGCCTCCGGTGCTGGGAGGAACCAGCGGGGGGGGGAGAGGCTATGCTTAAGGAGTCAAAAACCCCCACCCTGCTGAGCAGGGGCTGGTGGTGCAGGCTTGGGGGCTTGCTGCCTACGGGACCCGTTACCCGTCCCTTGGCCTGCTGGCCCTGTTGGGGAGCTGCAGGGGCCTGATAATGGGGGTATTGTTTGTAGGCAGCCGCCTTCCTCGGGTAAAAGGACTTCTTTCCCGAGCCCTTCTGTTTCTGGGAAGGGGCGGAGGTCTTCCTAGAAAGCCTAGTCCTGGTGAGAGTCTCCGTCTCAATTTGTGCAGCCTTTTCAGCCATGGGCTTGCCAAAGAGGTTTTCGCCTCGGCAGGGGACATCGACCAACTTGTCCTGCACCCAGGGCTCAAGGTCAGACGACTGAAGCCAAGCCTGTCGGCGGGCACCGATGCCGGCTGCGGCCACTCGAGCCGATGCTTCAAAGCCATCATAGGCTGCTCGGGATATGAATTTTGAGCATTCCCGAATGCCAGTGGACAAGGCCAGGAACCTCCGCAAGGGTTCCTCGGACAAACCAGCGGAGAATCCGGCTAGCTCTTTAGCCAGGTCTCGGAGATACATGCCCATGTATAGCTGGTAGGTCTGGACACGACACGCAAGCATAGAGCCCTGGAAACACTTCTTACCAAGGCCATCCAGGTTACGGGCCTCCCTGCCAGGAGGCACCGAGGAGTGCATCTTCTGGCTCTTAAGACGATGCATGGCCGATTCCACTACCATGGAATGGTGTGGTAGCTGTGCTTTTTGGAAGCCAGGGCTCTTGCGGACTCGATAGATAGAATCGACCCGCTTGCTCAGGACCGGCGAGGTGGCCGGACTCTCCCACATGCGGAAGAGTAGTCGTTCCAGCATGGGAGGAACCGGTACAGTAAAGTGTTCCCTTGCGGGAGAGTCATACTGGAGGGCGTCGAGCTCTTCGGCTCGAGGCTCCTCCTCGGGGTCCGCAGGGAAGGCCAAAGCCTTGGCCATATCCCTGACGAAGTCCGAGAACCGGGCATCCTCCGGGGGGGACTGCTTCCGAGGTTCGGACTCCGGTGAGTCCGAGGGGACACACCGAGTCCGGAAAGAATCAGGCGACTCTTCCTCTTCAGACTCCCAGACCGACTCCGACGAGGACTCGGTGGGGTCTGCCCGGGCAGGGCGCGGCGCCTGCCGCCCCGACGCCGAGGGAGTCGGCGTCGGCGACCTCGGTCCCGAACGGGAGGCCGAGGGTGACCTCGACGAGGATCGACTCGAGTTCGCATCGACTCGAGGATCGGCTCGGTCTCCGGGGTCGACTTGGACGTCGACGTCCCGGCGGTCGGGGCAGCGGCGCCAGCGAAGCCAGCGAGCAGTGCCCGCTGCTGGTCCATGAAGGCAGACAGTCTGCTCTCCAAGGCCGTCAACCTGAGTCCGAGCTCAGGTGACCCAGCAGCCCCCGACTCGGGCCCCGACGTCGGCTGTCGCGGAGGCGAGTCCAGGAGGACCACAGGACTTACCCGAGCAGGCAGCTCAGACTCCAGGCGAGGTCGCTTCGTGAGGTGCTCCTTCTCCAAGGACCCGGGACGGCTATCGGGGCTATGCGACCTGGCCCTCGCGGAGCCAGGAGCGTCCACCGACGCCGCCCTCGCGGGTTTCACCTTACGTCGATGGTCCCCGGAGGGAGAACCCCTGTCGGAGGAACTCCGGCGACGGTCCGAGCTGGAGCCTTTGGACGCGGAGGCCTCCGACGAGGTCCGGGTACGGCTGGGGTCAGCGAAGATCCTATCCCGCTGATGCCGCCGACTTCTCAACGCTTTGGAGGACATTTTGCCGCAGGGCCCACAGATCATTTCTTCATGATCCGGGCCCAGGCAGCGGAGGCAAAAGTCGTGTGTGTCAGTTAGTGACATATTTCGGTCACACTGACCACACCGCTTGAAACCACTGGCAGCCATCGGGGGAAAAAGGGCCCCGGCGAGGTCAAAGGACCGGGCTGCCAGGGAAAAACCGAAAACGAAAGCTGACTAAGTCAGAAAAACCGAAAAGAAGAGGACTCGTGACCGGCGTCGCGAGTCCGGGCGGGAAAAAGACCGGCGTCGAACCGAAGGAAAAAGAACAAATTATGAAGAAATATCAACTTTTTCGCGGGGACACGACGGGTACGTCTGTAGGGCTCCGCGGAAAAAAGAAGACTGGCTAAGATGGCACCCTTGGGCGGGAAGAGGACCGCGCATGCGCGCTGCAATTCCCAAAGGCCTTCTTTGAAAGCTGGGGAAAATTGCTCCGCGAGGGCTCCGTCGGCGCCGACGTCACCCATATGTGAGGACTGACTTCCTGCTTGGTCCTGGAGAAAACAGCACTACACTTGGTACACTTCTTGAAACCAGGGGCTGGTTTCTCCATGAGGAGAATTTGTGTAGGCCTGAGGCCTAACCGAAGTCACCAAGTTGTGCAAGATAAAGATTTTTTTTTTTTTTTTAAAGAAAAGAAAAGAGAGACCGGCGGTACCGGTTTCGGTATGGGGAAGGCAGGTACGCGGTCTAAAGAAACAAACTAAAACAATAATTTCTTCAGCGGTGACAGGAACACGACCTGCTGGCTCCGCGGAAAAGAGAAACTGAGGAGAGCTGGTCAGGAAGGCGGGAAGGCAGCGCGCATGTGCAGTGGGAGGCCCCAAAAGCTTCCTTTCTGGGAAGCTGGGGAGCTTTCCTGCGCAGGCTCCGTCGGTTCCGACGTACCCATAAGTGAGGACTTATTCCTGCTTGTTCCTGGAGATGAGTAGTTACTCACCTGTAACAGGTGTTCTCCAGGAGCAGCAGGAATCAGTCCTCACTTATGGGAGACATCGACATCGATGGAGACCCCATGCGGAGCAATTCCCCAGCTTTCTAAGAAAGCCTTTGGGAATACTGCATGCATGCGCGGTCCCCTTCCCGCCTAAAGGTGCCATCTTGCTCAGTCCAATGACATAGCTAAAAAACAGCACACAAAAATGTAAAAATAAACTATGTACAACTGCAACTCCCAGGGGAGGAGGGAGGGTTGTGAGGACTGATTCCTGCTGCTCCTGGAGAGCACCTGTTACAGATGAGTAACTACTCTTTCTCCAGGACCAAGCAGGAAGTCAGTCCTCACTTATGGAACTCCCCAGCTTCAGGCTACCGGGGACCCAGAGCTGAAAAATGAGATCCCTCTAGCCACAGCATCAGAGAAAGGATTTCACTGAAACCCACCCCTACCAGTAGCCCAACCAGAGGGCTGGAGGGTAGGAGTTGCCTAAACCTCAAAGAGATTCCGGAGCACCGCCAGACCGAAAGCACTGTCCCTATGGGACTCCCTCTCCAGGCAGTAATGGGCTGCAAAAGTCTGGCTTAAGGACCAAGTTGCAGCCCTACAGATGTCTGCCAACGATACAGAGCAGAGATGAGCTACTGAGGCAGCCATTGCCCTGACACAGTGGGCCATGACCCGAGCCTACAGGGGAAGGTCAGCTGCCCTATAAGCCAAGGTGATGCAGTCAGCCACCCAGATGGACAAGGTATGCTTGGAGACAGGTAACCGCAAGTTATTAGGGTCAAAAGATACGAAGAGCTGATTAGCCCTCCTATGCCCCTGCGTACGCTCAAGGTAGAAGGATAAAGCCCTTCTACAGTCCAGAGTATGTAAGACTGTCTCAGCCCGGCTGGCATGGGGCCTAGGGAAGAACGTTGGAAGAACCACCTCTTGGTTGAGATGAAAAGAGGAGACAACTTTAGGGAGGAACTTAGGATGAGTCCTAAGGACTACCCTGTTCCTATAGAAGCGAGTGTAAGGCCTGTCACAGACCAGGGCTTGAAGATCACTCACCCTCTTGGCCGAGGTCAGGGCCACAAGGAAAGCGTAGTTACTCACCTGTAACAGGTGTTCTCCAGGAGCAGCAGGAATCAGTCCTCACATATGGGTGACGTCGGCGCCGACGGAGCCCTCGCGGAGCAATTTTCCCCAGCTTTCAAAGAAAGCCTTTGGGAATTGCAGCGCGCATGCGCGGTCCCCTTCCCGCCCAAGGGTGCCATCTTAGCCAGTCAGATGACATAGCTAAAAGACAGCATAAAAATTTGCAAAAAAACTAAAGCAGATGATTGCAACTCCAAGGGGAGGAGGGAGGGTTGTGAGGACTGATTCCTGCTGCTCCTGGAGAACACCTGTTACAGGTGAGTAACTACGCTTTCTCCAGGACCAAGCAGGAAGTCAGTCCTCACATATGGGACTCCCAAGCTTAAGGCTACCGGAGACCCTAAGCACAAAAATGAGCTCCCTCTAGCTCAGCAGTACAGAAGGAAGGAATCTTCACTGAATTATTACCCACCGGTAGCCCCCATCCGGGATGGAGGGTAGGAGTTGCTCAAACCTCGAAGAGATTTCGGAGGACTGCCTGTCCGAAAGCACTGTCCCTGCGGGACTCCCTCTCAAGGCAGTAATGGACCGCAAAAGTCTGGCTCGAAGACCAAGTAGCGGCCGGCAGATGTCTGCCAATGGAACAGAGCGGAGGTAAGCCACTGACGTAGCCTTCGCCCGAACACAATGAGCCGTGACCCGACTTTCTAACGAGAGTCCGGCTGCCCCATAAGCCCAAGCGATACAGTCAGCAACCCAGATGGACAGAGTACGCTTGGAGACCGGGAGCCCCAATTTATTGGGGTCAAAAGACACAAAAAGCTGAGCAGCTTTACGGTGCTCCCGCGTACGGTCAAGGTAGAAGTTCAATGCCCTTCTACAGTCCAGGGTATGCAGGACCATTTCAGCTCGGCTGGAGTGTGGCCTGGGAAAGAAGGTCGGAAGTACCACCTCCTGATTGATGTGAAAAGGGGAGACCACTTTTGGAAGAAATTTAGGGTGAGTCCGTAAGGGGGATCAGACACGAGGGCCTGCAATTCACTTACGCGTCAAGCGGAAGTGAGGGCTATCAGGAATAAGGTTTTCCAAGAAAGAAAACGGAGAGAACAGGTAGCCATAGGTTCAAAAGGCGGACAGGTGATCCGCTGCAAAACCACATTCAGATCCCAGTCAGGTGCTGGCGGGCGCAGAGGTGGTTTAAGTAGAAGGAGACCTCGGAGAAACCTTGCCACGAGAGGGTCGCTGGAAAGAGGTCTGCCGTCCACCGGCACATGATGTGCTGAAAGAGCACTGAGGTGAACTTTAACAGAGTTGGACTTAAGTCCCAGATTAGAGAGGTAGAGCAAGTACTGCAAGATCACCGACACCGAGCAGGAGAAGGGATCCTGAGACTGCTGGGCACACCAAGCGGAAAAGCGACGCCATTTAAGGGCGTAGCATTTGCGGGTAGAAGGTCGCCGGGAAGCTAGGACGACCTCTTCCGGCAGTAGAAGGGGAGCAAGGACTACCCCTTCAGCAGCCAGGCCATCAGATGTAGAGATCTGAGGTTGGGGTGCAGTAGGGACCCCTGATCCTGTGTTAGGAGATCTGGTTGAAACCCCAGATGGAACGGATCCTCCACCGCTAGTTGCAGCAGGAGTGGAAACCACGGCTGTCTGGGCCACCGAGGAGCTATCAGGATCATGGAAGCTTTGTCTCGGAGAACCTTGAAAAGAGTTCGAGAGACTAGCGGTATGGGAGGAAAGGCATAGAGAAGGCCTTTCGACCATGAGAGCAGAAAAGCATCCGCCGCTACTCGAAGGGGATGCGGCTGCCGAGAGCAGAAGCGAGGAAGTTGCCGGTTGAGAGGACTGGCAAAGAGATCCATCGTGGGGAGGCCCCACTTCAGAAAAAGTTTCTGAACTACCAAGGGATCCAGTCGCCACTCGTGCGGCTGGAGGATTCTGCTGAGTTTGTCTGCCAGGCAATTTTCTTGGCCTGGGAGATAAACTGCCTTGAGAAGAATGCCGTGGCTTACGGCCCAAGAGCAGAGTCTCTGTGCTTCTCGACAGAGAAGGAAGGAGCCCGTGCCCCCCTGTTTGTTCACGTAGAACATGGCAACTTGATTGTCCGTCTGGACAAGGACGGACCGGTGAGAAGTCAGGTGGGAGAAAGCCTTGAGAGCCAGACGGATCGCTCTGAGCTCCAGGAAGTTGATCTGCTGCGCAGACTCCCACGTGGTCCAGAGACCTTGAGTACATGCCCCTTGGCAATGCGCTCCCCATCCTAGGAGAGAAGCATCGGTCGTCAGCACTTGAGCCGGCGGAGGAGACTGAAAAGGCATTCCGAGTACCAGGTTCAGCCGATGAAGCCACCACTGTAGAGAAGAGGCCAGCGGGCCGGAGATCCGCACTAAGTCGGCTAGGCCGCCCGTGGCCTGTTGCCACTGCTTGCGAAGGCACCACTGAGCAGGCCGCATATTCAGGCGGGCATTGGGGGTCACGTGGACGGTGGAAGCCATATGGCCGAGTAGTCTCAGGAAGCGCCTGGCCGAGACCAGGGACTGGCTGCGAAACGGGCCGGCTAGGTCCATGAGCCGTTGAGCCCTGTCGAGAGGCAGGAAAGCTCGCGCCTGAAGAGTGTGCAATCTTGCGCCGATGAACTCGAGATCTTGCGAGGGGAGCAAAGTGGACTTTGCGAAGTTTATGACAAAGCCCAAGTACTGGAGAAGAGTCACAGTGCGGTGTGTGGCTTTTGTGACTTCTGGAGAGGACGATGCTCTGATGAGCCAGTCGTCTAGGTACGGAAAGACAGAGGCCATGAAGTCGGAGATAAGCCGCCACCACCGCGAGACATTTTGTGAAGACTCGTGGTGCGGAGGATAGGCCAAAGGGCAGTACTCTGTACTGGTAGTGATTTCCTGCCACCACAAACCTTAGGTATTGGCGGTGGCTTGGGTGGATGAGGATGTGCGTGTAGGCATCCTTTAGATCCAAGGAGCATAGCCAATCTCCCTGCTGGAGGTAGGGCAGAAGGATTCCAAGGGTAAGCATCTTGAACTTCTCCCTCATGAGGAACTTGTTGAGGTTGCGCAAGTCCAGGATGGGTCGGAGGCCTCCCGTTCTTTTTGGTATTAGGAAATACCTGGAATAGAAGCCTTGACCCCTCAGGTGGTGGGGCACCGGTTCCACAGCCTGTTTCTGAAGAAGACTTGCTACCTCTTGAAGGAGTAAGTCCCTGTGTAGAGGGAGTCGTGGAGGCTCTCCCGGGAAATAGGAGGGAGGGACCTGGTGGAAGTGGAGAAGATAGCCTTCTCTCACAACATGAAGCACCCAGGCATCTGATGTGATGTTGGACCACCTGTGGGCAAAGTGGACCAGCCGGCCTCCTGTGCTGGGAGGAACCAGCTGAGGGGGAGAGGCTATGCTGAGGAAGTCAAAAAAAACCCCCCACCCTGCTGAGCAGGGGCCAGTGGTGCAGGCTTGGGGGCTTGCTGCCTACGGGACCCGTTACCCCGTCCCTTGGCCTGGTGACCCTGTTGGGGAGCTGCGGAGGCCTGATATTGAGGGTAGTGTTTATAGGCAGCCGCCTTTCTCGGGTAAAAGGACTTCTTTCCCGAGCCCTTCTTCTTCTGGGAAGGGGCAGAGGTCTTCCTAGAAAGCCTAGTTCTGGTGAGAGTCTCCGTCTCGAGTTGTGCAGCCTTCTCAGCCATGGGCTTGCCAAAGAGGTTCTCACCACGGCAGGGGACATCGACCAACTTGTCCTGCACCCAGGGTTCAAGGTCAGACGACTGAAGCCAAGCCTGTCGGGCACCGATGCCGGCTGCGGCCACTCGAGCCGATGCTTCAAAGCCATCATAGGCTGCTCGAGAAATGAATTTGGAGCATTCCCGAATACCAGTGGACAAGGCTAGGAACCTCCGCAAAGGTTCCTCGGACAGCCCAGCAGAGAATCCGGCTATCTCTTTTGCCAGGTCTCTAAGGTACATGCCCATGTAGAGCTGGTAGGTCTGGACCCGACAAGCAAGCATAGAGCCCTGGAAACACTTCTTACCGAGGCCATCCAGGTTGCGGGCCTCCCTGCCAGGAGGCACCGAGGAGTGCATCTTCTGGCTCTTAAGCCTATGCATGGCCGATTCCACCACCATGGAATGGTGCGGTAGCTGTGCTTTTTGGAAGCCAGGGCTCTTGCGTACTCGATAGATGGAATCGACCCGCTTGCTTAATACCGGCGACGATGCCGGACTCTCCCACATGCGGAAGAGTAGTCGTTCCAGCATGGGAGGAACCGGTACAGTAAAGTGCTCCCTGGCGGGAGAGTCGTACTGAAGGGCGTCGAGCTCTTCGGCTCGAGGCTCCTCCTCGGGATCCGCAAAGAAGGCCAAAGCCTTGGCCATATCCCTGACGAAGTCCGAGAACTGGGCATCCTCCGGGGGGGACTGTTTCCGAGGTTCGGACTCAGGGGAGTCCGAGGGGACACACTGAGTCCGAAAAGAATCAGGTGACTCTTCCACTTCAGACTCCCAGGCCGACTCCGAGGAGGAATCGGTGGGGTCAGTTCGGGCGGGCGGAGGCGTCGGCCGCCCCGACGCCAAGGGAGTCGGCCGCCCCGATGCCGAGGGAGTCGCGTCGACGACCTCGGTCCCGAACGGGAGGCCGAGGGTGACCTCGACCGAGGATCGACTCGAGCCCGCATGGACTCGAGGATCGGCTCGGTCTCCAGGGTCGACTTAGACGTCGACGTCCCGGCGGTTGGGGCAGAGGCGCCAGTGAGGCTAGCGATCAGTGCCCGCTGCTGGTCCATGAAGGCAGATAGTCTGCTCTCCAAGGCCGTCAACCTGAGTCCGACCTCAGGTGACCCAGCAGCCCCGACTCGGGCCCCGACGGCGTCGGGCCCGACGTCGGACCCCTCGGAGGCGAGTCCAGGAGGACTACAGGACTTACCCGAGCAGGCATCTCCGATTCCAAACGAGGTCGCTTCGGGAGATGTTCCTTCTCCAAAGACCCGGGACGGCTATCGGGGCTATGCGACCTGGCCCTCGCGGAACCAGGAGCGTCCACCGACGCCGCCCTCGCGGGTTTCGCCTTCCGACGATGATCCCCGGAGGAAGAACCTCTGTCGGAGGAACTCCGGCGATGCTCAGAGCTGGAGCCTCTGGACGCCGAGGCCTCCGACGAGGTCCGGGTACGGGTGGGATCTGCGAAGATTCTTTCCCGCTGATGCCGCCGACTCCGTAACGCTTTGGAGGACATTTTGCTGCAGGCCCCACAGATCAGTTCCTCATGATCTGGCCAAGGCAGCGGAGGCAATTATCGTGTGTGTCAGTGAGTGACATATTTCTGTCACACTGAACACACCTTTTGAAACCACTGGCAGCCATCGGGGGAAAAAGGGCCCCTGCAAGGTCAAAGGACCGGGCTGCCAGCGAAAAACCGAAAAACGAAACTGACAGAAAAATCAGAAAAACCGAAAAATAAGAGAAGGACTCGCAACGGCGTCGCGAGTCCGGGCAGGAAAGAGACCGGCGTCGAACCGAAGAAAAAAGAGAAATAAATCACGAAAAATCAACTTTTTCAGCGGGGACAAGAAGACCACGTCTGTAGGGCTCCGCGGAAAAAAGAAGACTGGCTAAGATGGCACCCTTGGGCGGGAAGGGGACCGCGCATGCGCGCTGCAATTCCCAAAGGCTTTCTTTGAAAGCTGGGGAAAATTGCTCCGCGAGGGCTCCGTCGGCGCCGACGTCACCCATATGTGAGGACTGACTTCCTGCTTGGTCCTGGAGAATAGAGCCTTCCAAGAAAGGAAGCGGAGAGGACATGTAGCCATCGGCTCAAAGGGTGGGCGAGTCAGTTGCTGCAAGACCACATTCAATTCCCACTCAGGGGCCGGTGGACGGATAGGTTTGAGCAAAAGCAAGCCTCTGAGAAACCTGGACACCAAGGGGTGAACAGACAGAGAGTGCCCCTCCACCAGTGAGTGGTGAGCTGCTAGAGCAGAGAGGTGGACCCGAACCGAATTGGACTCAAGGCCTTGATTGGACAAGTGTAGCAGGTACTGAAGCACTAGCGGTTCAGTGCAGGCGAAAGGATTCTCTTTGCGCTGCTGACACCAGATGGAGAACCTTTTCTACTTCAAGGCATAGGTTTTTCTGGTGGACTGCTTCCTAGAGGCCAAGACCACCTCTTCCACTTCTCGGGGTAGGCCCCAGGGAGCCAACACTATCCTTGCAGCCTCCAGGCCATCAACTTGAGAGATTTGAGATTGGGGTGCAGAAGGGAACCCTGATCCTGAAAGAGAAGATCGGGCTGCAACCCCAGAGGCAGTGGTGTGTCCACGGCTAGCTGGAGCAGAAGTGGAAACCAGGGCTGCCTCAGCCACCTGGGAAGCTATCAGAAGTACCGAGGCCTTGTCCCTCAGAATCTTGAAAGAGGTTCGGGCCACCAGAGGCATGGGAGGAAACGCATACAGGAGGCCCTGGGACCAAGAAATCAGGAAGGCATCCGCCGCCATCCTCAGTGGATGCGGTTGCCTGGAACAGAACCTGGGCAGCTGCCGGTTCAGGGGACTGGCAAAGAGATCTAAGGAGGGAAGCCCCCATATCAGGAAAATATTCTGAACCACCAAGGGGTGCAGTTGCCACTCTGGGGTTGCAGAATCCTGCTCAACCTGTCCGCCAGGAAGTTTTCCTGGCCAGGAAGATAAACAGCCTTGAGAAACATGTTGTGTTTGAGAGCAAAAGAGCACAGGGCCTGTGCCTCCCGACAGAGGAGGCTGGACCCCGTGCCCCCCTGCTTGTTCACATAGAACATGGCCACTTGATTGTCCGTCTGCACCAGAACAGACTGGTGAGCCAAGGTGTGAGAGAAGGCTTTTAGGGCTAAGCGAATAGCCCGAAGTTCTAGAAGGTTGATCTGTTGCGTGGCCTCCCATGGAGACCATAGGCCTTGAATGCACTGTTCCAGACAATGTGAACCCCAACCCTGCAAGGAGGCATCTGTCGTCAACACCACTCTGGAGACAGGCACCTAAAAAGGAACCCCCTGAAGTAAGTTGGGAGGGTGTAGCCACCACTGCAGGGAATTTAGGAAGGGTTTGGACACCCTTACTTTGTCTGCTAGGCTCCCTGTGGCTTGCTTCCACTGAGTTCTGAGGCACCACTGTGCAGGCCTCATGTGGAGGCAGGCATTGGGGGTCACATGTACTGTCGACGCCATGTGGCCTAGGAGCTGTAGACAGAGTCGGGCAGAAACCCTTGGCATGCTGAGAAACCGGGATGCCAACTCTTAGCCTTTGAGCCCTGTCTTCTGGCAAGTAAGCCCTTGCTTGCAGAGAGTCCAGGCGCGTCCCTATGAACTCTAGGTTCTGGGAGGGGAGCAAAGTGGACTTTGCGAAGTTTATGACAAAGCCTAGGTGTTGAAGGAGTGATACAGTTCGAAAGGTGGCCTGCCTGGCCTCCTGGTAAGTCTGACCCCTGATGAACCAGTCGTCCAGATAGGGGAAGACAAAAACACCTTGAGTCCTCAAGTAGGCCGCCACCACAGCCAGGCACTTTGTAAAGACCCTTGGGGCGGAGGTTAGGCCAAAAGGCAAGTACTCTGTACTGCTAATGGTTTCCTCCCACAATGAACCTGAGGTACTTTCTGTGGTCTGGATGAATGAGGATGTGAGTGTATGCATCCTTGAGATTAAGGAGCATAGCCAATCTCCCTGCTGGAGATAGGGCAGAAGTGTTCCAAGAGTAAGCATCTTGAACTTTCTTTCTCCAAGACCTTGTTGAGGTTTCTGAGGTCTAGAATAGGCCTGAGGCCACCGGTTCTCTTTGGCACGAGGAAGTACCTGCAGTAGAAACCTTGCCCCTGCAGGCAAGGAGGTACAGGCTCCACCGCCTTGTCCAGAAGCAGACCTTGAAGTTCTTGAAGGAGGAGGTCTGTGTGTAGGGAGGCCTTAGAGGCTCTCCTGGGAAGTAGGCCGGGGGCAACTGCTGGAAATGGAGCATATAGCCTCTGTGGACTATGCTCAATACCCAAGCATCCCCTGTAATGGGTGGCCACCTGTGGGCAAACAGGGCTAGACGACCTCCTGTGCAGGAATGGGGCAGCAGAGGTGGAAAGGCTATGCTGTGGGAGTCAAAAACCCCCTCCCTGCTGAGTAGGAGCAGGAGCCGGAGGCTTGGGGGTCTTCTGCCTACGGGGCCCATGTCCCTGCCCCATGGCCTGCTGACCCTGCTGGGGAGCTGGGGAGGCCTGGAAAGGTTTGTAGGCAGCTGCCTTTCTCGGGTAAAAGGGCTTTTTATCCGAGCCCTTCTTTTTGTGAGAAGGGGCAGAAGTTTTTCTGGACAGCCTTGTCCTAATCAGGTGCTCAGTTTCGAGCTCAGCCGCCTTCTCGGCCATGGGTTTGCCAAAAAAGGTTTTCATCTTGGCAAGGGACATCGACCAACTTGTCCTGCACCCAGGGCTCGAGGTCCGATGACTGCAGCCATGCCTGGCGTCGGGCTCCGATGCCGGCTGCCGCTACACGAGCCAAAGCCTCGAAGCCATCGTAGGCTGCTCGGGACATGAACTTCGAGCAGTCCTGGATACCTGAGGATAGTCTGGAACCTCTGCAAAGGTTCCCCGGAGAGGCCAGCAGAGAACCCGGCAATCTCTTTCGCCAGGTCTCGTAAGTACATGCCCATGTACAGCTGGTAGGACTGGACACGGCAAGCAAGCATCGAGCCCTGGAAGCACTTTCTGCCGAAAGCATCCAGGTTCCGGGCCTACCTGCCGGGAGGCACCGCAGAGTGCATCTTCTGGCTCTTCAGACCATGTATGGCCGATTCCACCACCATGGAATGGTGCGGCAGCTACGCCTTCTGGAATCCAGGGCTCCTACGGAGTCGATAGATAGAATCGACCCGCTTGTTTAAAACCGGGGCTGAGGCCGGTGCCTCCCACATCCGGAAGAGGAGCCGTTCCAGCATCGGAGGGACCGGCACAGTAAAGGCCTCCTTCGGAGGAGAGTCATACTGGAGAGCCTCGAGCTCCTCGGCTCGAGGCTCCTCCTCGGGGTCCGCGGGAATCGCCAACGCCTTGGCCATGTCCCTGATGAACTCCGAGAATCTGGTGTCCTCCGGTGGGGACCTACTCCGGGGCTCAGACTGCGGTGAGTCCGAAGGGACGCACCGAGTCCGAAAAGTATCGGGGGACTCCTCGTCCTCCGTCTCCCACGCGGACTCATCCGAAGAGGAGTCGGGGGGCTCCGACCACGCGGGTCTCAGTGGCACCCACCCCAACGCCCTCGGTTCCGAGCGGGAGGTCGAGGGTGACCGTGACCGAGGACGACGTCGAGCCTTCATGGTCTCGAGTATCGGCTCGGTCTCCGGGGTCGACTTCGACGTCCCGGTGGTCGGGGCAGATGCACCAGCGAGGCTGGCCATCAGTACCCGCTGCTGATCCATGAAGGCAGACAGTCTGCACTCGAAGGCGGTCAGCCTGAGTCCAAGCTTAGCAGCCACCGACTCGGGCCCCGGTGGCGCCGGGCCCGACGTCGGCTCCCTCGGAGGAGAGTCCACGAGGACCACAGGACTTACATGTCCGACGGGTTCCGGCTCCACGCGAGGCATTTCGGACAGCTTCTCCTGCTCCAAGGGCCAGGGACAGCGGTCGGGGGTCTTAGACCTGGCTCTCGAGGAACCAGGGACCTCTTCCGATGCCGCCCTCACGAGCCATTTCTTCCTCTTACGTTCCCGATTGGGGGACCCCCTGTTCGAGGAACCCCGGCGATGCTCGGGATCAGACTCCCGAGATGTCGAGGCCTCAGACAAGGTCCGGGCCGGAGGCAGAGTCTGAGAAAATCCTCTCTTTCTGATGCTGCCGGCTTCATATAGTAACATAGTAAATGACGGCAGATAAAGACCAGCATGGTCCATCTAGTCTGCCCAGCAAGATGGCAAGAGTAGGTGCACCTGTCACTCTGTGCAGGCCACCCCTCCCCATGTCTTTGTTTAGGGGTAAACCCACCACTCCATGTAGGACACCCCTATTTGTTGAGACGTTATATGGTTCAGAAGTTAGATGGTACCGTTTATTTTGTTTTTATCCTATTGCTGTAAAGGGATCCACTGTGTTTGTCCCATGCTGTTTTGAATTCCGTCACCGTGTTTGCCTCCACCACTTCCTTTGGGAGGGCATTCCAAGCATCCACCACCCTTTCAGTGAAAAAATATTTCCTGATATTGCCTTTCAATTTACCACCTTGCAGCTTCATGTTATGCCCTCTAGTTTTACAGCTTCCCCGTCTTTGGAAGAGGTTTGTTTGTTCATCATTTCTCTTTAAGTATTTAAAGGTCTGAATCATATCTCCCCTGTCCCTCCTCTCCTCCAAAGTGTACATATTTAGGTCTTCAAGTCTCTCTTCTCATAAGGCTTCTGACGCAGGCTCCAAATCATTTTGGTCGCTTTCCTCTGAACAGTTTCCAGTCTTTTTACATCTTTTGCAAGATATGGTCTCCAAAACTGAACACAGTATTCCAAGTGAGGCCTCACCAGTGACTTATACAGTGGCATAAGTACCTCTTCCTTTCTGCTGGTAATCCCTCTCTGTATGCAGCCCAACATCCTCCTGGCTTTTGCCACCGCCTTGTCGCACTGTTTTGCCACCTTGAGATCATCAGAGATAACCATAACCAAGGTCTTTCTCCTGAACCGTGCATACCAACCTCTCGCCCCCTATCGCGTACATTTCCCTTGGATTTCTGCTACCCAAGTGCATGACACTGCACTTTTTCGCATTAAATCGTAGTTGCCAAGCATTAGATCAGTCTTCCAGCTTTTGTAGATCTTTCCTCATGTTAACCACTCCCTCGGGGGAGTCCACTCTGTTGCAAATTTTTGTGTCGTCTGCAAAAAGACAGACTTTTCCATTCAGTCCTTCAGCAATATCACTCACAAATACATTGAACAGTGCCGGACCCAGGACCGAACCCTGGGGCACCCCGCTAATTACCTTCCTCTCATCCAAGTGAGCTCCATGTACAATCACCTTCTGTCGTCTGTCAGTCAACCAATTTCTAATCCAGTTTACCATCTTGGGACCCATCCCCAAGCTACTGAGTTTGTTGACAAGCCTCCTATGAGGAACAGTATCAAAGGCTTTGCTGAAATCCAGGTAGATGACATCCATCGCATGCCCCTGATATAGTTCCTTGGTCACCCAGTCAAAGAACTCAATCAGATTAGTTTGGCAAGACCGTCCTTCGGTAAAACCATGTTGCCTCGGATCTTGCATCCTGTTGGTTTTGAGAAAGTTCACTATTCGCTCTTTCAGGAGGGCCTCCATTACTTTTCCCGCCACCGAGGTAAGGCTCACGGGCCTGTAGTTTGACACTTCTTCCCTGTCACCACTTTTGTGTAGAGGTACAACATCAGCCATTCTCCAGTCCTGAGGAACCTCTCCTGTTTCCAAGGATCTGTTGAAGACATCCTTTAACGGTCCTGCAAGAACCTCTCTGAGCTCTTTCAGTATCCTAGAATGTATCCCACCCGGTCCCTTGGCTTTGTCCACTTTCAGTTTAGCAAGTTGTTCTAACACCTCGTCTTCTGTGAATGGTGTGGTATCTACTTCATTCCCATTTTTATATTTGGGAGTCACAGCTGGTCCATCTCCAGGATCTTCTTTAGTAAAAACAGAGCAGAAGTATTTGTTTAGCAATTTCTGCTTTTTCAGTGTCACTTTCCACGAGTCCTTTCCCAGCACTTCTGAGTCCTGCAATTCCAACTCTGATCTTCTTCCTTTCCCGAATATACCTGAAGAAAGTTTTGTTGCTACCCTTAACATCTTTAGCCATCCTTTCCTCTGCCTTTGATTTTGCTATCCTTATTACTCTTTTAGACTCTTTGAGTTGGATCCTGTATTCATTTCTGTGTTCTTCTGTTTGCAAGCTTTTGAATTTTGCGAAAGTTGTGTTTTTTGCCTTGATTTGAGCAGACACCTCTTTGGAAAACCAAATAGGTTTCCTTCTCCTCTTGTTTTTATTTACTTTTCCTACATATTTATCTGTTGCCCCATTTATTGCCTTCTTTAGTTTAGCCCATTGCAATTCCATTTCCATATCTTCTTCCACCCCGTCATCTCCTCCTCCTTTAAGTACTCTGCCATTTTATTGAAGTCAGTGTATTTGAAGTTTAGGACTTTGAGCTTGCTATGATTGGCCTGTACCATGGCTTTTATCTCAAACCACACCGTGTGATGGTCGCTGTTGCTCACAGGGGCACTCACGCAGACATTTGACACACTATCACTGTTGGTGAGCACTACATCCAGCGTTGAGCTTTCCCTGGTTGGTTCCATCACCATTTGTCTAAATAATGCATCTTGGAGAGCATCCACAATCTTTTTGCTTCTTTCCAGATGTGCAGAAGGAGTAATCCAATCCACATCAGGTAGACTAAAGTCACCCAATATGATCGCTTCCCCCTTTGCTGCTATCTTGGCAATATCTTTAATCAATTCGTTATCTCGCTCTTCAATTTGAGTTGGAGGTCTGTAGACTACAGCAATATGGATGACAGTGCCATCTCCTCTTTCCAACGCAATCCAGAGCGCTTCTTCTTTTCCCCATGTTCCCTGCATTTCAGTAGCTTTAATATTGCTTTTGACATACAAGGCTACTCCACCATCTTTTCCATTTTCTCTGTCTCTTCTGAATAGATTATAGCCAGCTATGGCTATATCCCAATCGTGCGATTCATTAAACCATGTTTCTGTAATGGCCACAATGTCCAAATTCGTTTCCACCATTAAGGCTTCCAGGTCTGGAATTTTGTTGGCTAAGCTTCGAGCATTTGTGCTCATTGCTTTCCAGCATTTTCCTGGCTTGTGTGTATTTTGCATTGATTTTGTTCTGCCTACTTCTTCCCACATGTTTTTGATGTGTGGTTTAAAAGTGTGGCTGTTTCTGATGGTGTTCTGCTTTTGCTGGGGGTGGCATGCAGATGTGACCTTCCACATCTGTCACCCCCTTTTCCTAGTTTAAATGCATATCCACATACTGCCTGAATTTTTCACTTAGGATTCTTTTCCCTGCGACAGAGAGATGTAGTCCATCAGCACAGTATAGTCTCTTGTCAAAGTGCCTTGGTGGACATTTTGCCACATGGGCCACAGATCTTAGGATCATGATCTGGGCCTAGGCACCGAAGGCAGCAGTCGTGTGTGTCGGTGAGAGACATTAGTTTCTTGCACCGATAACACTTCTTGAGACCACTGGAAGCCATCGTGGAAAAAAGGGCCCCCGTGAGGTCAAAGGACCGGCCTTCCAGGGAAAAGACAAAAAGGGCGCGAACGCCAGCCACGAAGGGCAAAAACCGAAAAACAGAAGACGGGCTCGATACCAGTGTACCAAACCTGGCGGGAAGGGGAACCTGCATCGAACCAGAGAAAAATACACGATGAAATCGCAAGAAAAAAACGTCAATTCTTCTGGGTGACACGGACAAACGTCCAGTGGGCTCCACGGAAAAAGAAAGACTGAGCAAGATGGCACCTTTAGGTTGGAAATATATTTAACCTCAAAGGGTTTAGATATGTTTGGGGCAAGCTTTATACAATTGGAAAAATGTATAAGGCGGGAACTGGAGGAATGGGGAAGTAAAGAAATGACATGGATGGGGAGAGTGTCCGCTATTAAAATGATGACGTTACCCAAGTTGATATATCTTTTCACCACACTTCCAATAAATGTTACCAAAAAGCTACATAGCAGAGGACCATTATGAAATTTGTGGGGGGTGGAAAAACCAAAAGAGTGTCATGGAAAACCCTTACAAGGAAGAGAGAAAGGGATGGTATGGCTATCCCAGATGAAGCGAGATATTTAGAAGTAGCGTAATTAAGTGCAATTGTAGAGTGGGGGACAGAAGAGGTAAAAGAGTGGGTTCAGATAGAACCAGATGAACTTGAAGATGGTATGATAGGAGAGCTTCTATGGGTACCAAAGAGTATAAGTAGTGGTTATCAGGGAAGTAATCCATATGTCAAGTTGACTCTGAGGCTCTGGGATAAATGGTAACATCTTTGGTTGGGGAAGAAGGGAGTGTCCCGGCTGATATCTAGTTGAGGAAACCCAGATTTTCCCCCAGCAATGGGGAAAAATGTTTTTGAGAAGTGGGAGAAAAAAGGTTTGACAAAGATAGGACAATTAGTGGAGGAGAAGAAGATAAAAGATTTTGCAGAGTTAATAAAGGAGTATGACCTTGAGGGTAAAGATGTATATAGATATAAACAGATATGTTACTATATACAACATAAGATCTTGCCAGACTTGAGAGAAGACCCCACAGAAATAGAGATTGTTTCTGATGGGGCAAAAAAAAGGGACTCTGACAAAGATGTATAATTTGATGGATATAAGTGGCACTAGGTTGGGTTTAACAGAAATGGGAGACAGATTTAGGAAAAACATGGGAGGAGTCAACTTGGGAAAGGATATATTGGAATCGATATAAGGGAATATTAGCTACAAATTTAATTGAGAATAATTTAAAGTCTTGTATCGCTGGCATCTAACTCCAGAAAAATTACATATTATGCATAAACGAGTTGATGACAAATGTTGGAGACAATGTGGGGAAAGGGGGACATACTTGCATATATGGTGGAGTTGTGAGAAATTGTACCAGGTATAGAATGAGGTTTTTATATTACTTGGTGAGATTTTGGGGAAAGAAATTAAACCTCAACCATCCATGGCATTGCTAGGGGTGAAACCTCCCATATTGAACAATACATAGGGTGTGTTCTTAAATATGGGGTGCGAGACCCTTAGAGTGCTAATAGCCAGGAAATGGAAACAGGCAGTATTTCTGATGATGGAGGAATACAAATCATATTTGGGACATACATATTTAATAAGTTAACAGCATTAAAAAGATCTAGACCACAGCAATTTCTATGTATGTGGGGGAATTATATAAAGTGGGAATCTAACACAGCAAAATGATATGAAAATCATGGCAGAGATCCATGGGAGGGGCGGAGGGAGAGAGGGTGGGGAGGGGAAAAAGGAAAATGAAGACTAACATGGATTAGAAAATGATGGTTGTGAACGTAAGGAAAATGTTTGGTTACTTGTGAGATGCAATGATGTTTATGAGTAGGAAAATGACTGTGTTAAGATGTTGAGTATTGAAGATATTTGTAATAACATTCTAAAATATAAATAAAAAAAAAAGATACAAAGCAGGTTGGGTATGTGCAGAGGGCGGCTTCTAAAATGGTTAGTGGTGTTCATTATGAAGCATATGAGGACAGACAAAGATCTTAACGTGTTTATTTTAGAGGAAAGGCGGGCTAGAGGAGATATGATAGAGACATTTAAATATCTCCGTGGCACAAATGCACAGGAAAGTTTCTTTCAATTGAAGGCAAGCTCTGCTACAAGGGGACATAGGGTAAGGATGAAAGGGGATAGACTCGTGAGTAATATGCAGAAATGTTTCTTTATGGAAAGAGTGGTAGATGCATGGAATAGAGACTAGGACAGTATCTGAATTCAAAAAAGCATGGGACAAACACAGAGGATCTCTAAAGGAAAAAAGGGGACTATTGTAGTTGATATTTAATTGTTTTTTATACTGCCTTATCTAGGAATCAAGGTGGTTTACAAGGAGCAGAAAATCAACAAGTTTACATAGAATTTTAAGGTATTTAACAGTAATAACTTATTAACAGTTATAACGTATATGCAGCAACTTCTATACAGAGGAGAGGTTGAGAGGAGTGCAGGGGAAGACGTGTGAGAATGTCCATAGGCTAGTGTAGGGGAGAGCAATGCTCAGGTGTTGAAGTGTTCCTTGAATAGTAGTGTTTTGAGGTCTTTGCGAAATTTCTTTAGTTCCTGGGTTTCCATGAGATTGCTGGGGAGTTCATTCCACAGGTCGGGTGCGTAAGTGGAGAAGACTATTGCAAGTGTTCTGATTTATGAGTGTTATTTCCAATGGTAGGTCGAATAACTTTGCATTAAACTTTCACCTTATTCTGTTGAGGGTAAAGACCAAGGCAGAGAAGTTCGCATCCTGGTGATGAATACATGGCTGCGTGGATAATGTCATTGAGAGCGTTTTGGTCTCCTGGACCATGGGATGATGTTCCAAGAGCTGCAGAGCAGAGATGGTGTCCATCTGTCCAAGAAGGGTCAAAGTGTCTTCAGCAACAGACTGGCTAACCTACTGAAGAGGGTTTTAAACTAGATTCATTGCGGATGGGTGAAGAGAGTCCCCAGGTAAGTGAAACATTAAATACCTCTGTAGAAATGGGTAATAGGGGCAACATCTGGAAAGTGGTGTGTATAAATGCCTGTAGCATGGGAAAGAACATCCCAGATGTTGAGGCTTTAATGGAAAAGGCCGACTTGGATTTAGTGGAGGTTATGGAGATGTGGTTCAAGGAAAACCATGCCTGGGATGCAGTCATACCGGGCTATACTTTATTCAGGAAGGACAGGGTAGGAAGGGGAGGTGGAGTGGCACTACATGTAAAAAATAATATTAAAGCTATAGAATTGCAGGGCCTAAAAGGAAGAGAGGTGGCATGGTGGGTTAAAACTAGAAAGAGGGAAAGGGAAATCTATTTGCATTGGAGTTATATACAGATCCCTATGGTTTATGGTTATGGTTTATTACATTTGATATACCGCTCAGGCCGAAGCATTAGAGCGGTTTACAATACTATATCATTTAAGAAAATATGAAAAGAACGCCATTTATGAGATAGGACAGAATAGAGAACAGAAATAGTTAAAAAGATAAGGGAAGGAGAAGGAAAGGGAACAGCAGGTTACCACGATATACAAGCATGATAATCCAGTCCAGGTCTTTAATAAACTTCAGATCAGATACCACGGACTCACAGGGAGTAGAAATGGATGCATATTTAATAGAAGACATACACAGTATTGCCATGAAAGGAGAAGTGCTACTGATAGGTGATCTCAATATGCCGGATATGGACTGGCACATCCCTGCTGCGGTGTCATCTAGAAACATAGAAACATGATGACAGAAAAAGACCACATGGTCTATCTAATCTGTCCTTCCATATCAGCCACTACAACAGTCCCCTTTTTCCTTTAGAGATCCTCTGTGTTTGTCCCATGCCTCTTTGAATTCAGATACTGTCCTCATCTGGGAGACTATTCCACGGATCCACCATTTTATCTGTAAAGAAATATTTCCACATATCACTCCTGAATCTATCCCCTTTCACCCTCATCCCATGTCCCCTTGTAGCAGAGCTTGCTTTCAATCGAAAGAGGCTCTCCTCCTATGCATTTATGCCATGGAGGTATTTAAATGTCTCAATCAAAAACACCTCTATCCTGCCTTTCCTCAAAGACGTACATATATTAAGAGCCTTAAGTCTGTCCTCATATGCTTTATAATGAAGGTCACTAATCATTTTAGTAGCCACACTCTGTACTGGCTCCAGCCTGTTTATATTCTTTTGAAGGTGTGGTCTCCAGAATTGCACACAATACTCCAAATGAGGTTGCACCAAAGACTTATACAGAGACACTATCACCTCTTTTCTTCTGCTGGCCATTCCTCTCCCTATGCACCCAAGCATCCTTCTAGCTTTTGCTATCGCCTTTTCTACCTGTTTAGCTACTTTAAGATCATCAGACACAATCACGCCTAAATCCCGCTCTTCTTTAGTGGACAAAGGTACTTCACCCCCTATACTATATCGCTCCCTTGGACTGCTGCACCCCAAATGCACGACTTTTCATTTTTTAACATTAAATCTCAGCTGCCAAATTCTAGACCATTCTTCAAGCTTAGCTAGATCCCTCCTCATGTTATCTACACCTTCCTGGGTGTGTTCTCTATTGCAGATTTTGGTATCATCCGCAAAGAGACAAACCTTACCAGACAGCCCTTGCGCTACATCACTAACAAAGATGTTAAAAATAATCGGACCAAGGACAGATCCCTGGGGCACACCACTGGTAACCTCCTTCTCAGAGTGAGCTCCATTTACCTGTACGCTTTGTCGCCTCCCACTCAACCAATTTCCAACCCAAGCAGTAACTTTAGGGTCCATCCCTAGGGTGCTCAGTTGGTTTATAAGTCGCCTGTGAGGAACGGTGTCAAAGGCTTTACTGAAATCTAAATACACCACATCTAGGATTCTCCCTCAATCCAACTCCCTGGTAACCCAGTCAAAGAAATCAATCAGATTTGTCTGATAAGACCTGCCTCCGGTGAATCCATGCTGCCTCAGATCCTGTAATCCCCTGGACTCCAGAAACCTCACTGTTTTCTCTTTCAGCAGCGTTTCCAATAATTTACTCACCACCGAAGTTAAACTAACCGGCCTATAGTTTTCAACCACATCCTTACTTCCACTTTTGTGTAAAGGGACCACATGAGCCTCTCTCTCCAGTCCTTTGGCACCATTCCCAACTCCGAGGTATTGAAAAGGTCAGTCAGTGGAGCTGCTAAAAGTAAGGAGATCCTTGATTCTCTACAGGGAGAACTATTCAGGCAATTAGTAACAGAACCCACATGTGAAGGGGCTATACTGGACTTAGTGCTTACCAATGGGGAAAGTGTTTCTGATGTTAGTGGGAGATCATCTCGCATCCAGAGATCACTAGATGGTATAGTTTAATATTAGGATTAGGGCTGAAAAACTCCATTCAAAATCAAGGGTCTTAGACTTTAGGAAAACTAACTTTGCCAAGATGGGACAATACCTCAAAGAGTCGTTAGTGGGATGGGAACAGCTGGGGGATGTAGAAAAACAGTGGACAAAACTGAAAGGGGATATTTTAAGGGCAACAAAACTTTTTGTTAGAAAGGTAAATAAATGTAAAAGGAAAAAGGAGGACCCCATTTTTAAAATTTTATTTATTTATTTTTACAGAAGATAGCTTTATCAATATGAAGGAAGAATCAAGAGAGGCGGTCTGGCTTACCCAAAAGATGATACGAGAGGACATGCACGCATTATCCTTATTGGAATATTGTAGAAGAAAGATCATTCCCAGAAGCCTGTGTCAATAAGGCCCCAGGCATGTTTATTGATGGAGGCATCATGGCTGACTTGGACTAATATTGAACAAATGCTCTCTCGATCTAATGATTTTCTTGATCAAAAACGCAAGGTGAAGGACTTACGGTGGCGCCGGCACCCGAATAGACGCCTGAAACACACGCTCCGACACAGACGGCTAAGTAAATGCCCTTTAGCAAAGAAGCACAAATAAAATAGTTAACCCCCGAAGCGGAAGCACAAAAGAGCATTTCTGGAGCAATTTGGATGGCGGGAAGGAAGCTGGGAATAGACCTTAAAGCCCTTTCATTTAAGGCGGCAGCGGGAGCAAGAACCTACGCGGCCAAGATGGCGTGATCCAGGTGGAGCAGAGGCGGTGGAAAGTGGAAAAAATGGAACAAGTGAAGTTCAAGCCCTCAGAGAAGACCTGAAAGAGTGGTTTGATTCCACAAGGCAAGAGATTGGGAACCTGAAAAATGAGGTACAAGGCTTGTTCCAGGATCTTAAAGGGGACATGGCCTCGATGGGAACTCGTATGGAGGAGATAGAGAACCAGATGGAGGAGCATGTGGGTCAATGTGTAGTGATTGAGCAAAGACTGGAAGCCTTAAATGGTGGGCAAGAGGATCTTTGGCAAAAGGTGGAAGAACTGGAAAATCGGTCCCGGCGCGCTAATCTGCAGATAAGAGGCCTACCGAAAGAAGAGGGCTCAGTGAATTATCTGTCATTGGCTGAGGAGTTTTGTGAAGTGGTTCTGAAAGCGTCGGATAGGGAACTGGAAGGTTTGTGCCTGAAGGTGGATCGCGCCCACAGATCGCTGGGCCCTAGGAGGGAAAACAGGCCGCAGGACATAATTATCTGTCTGCATGAATACAGAACCAAAGAATTAGTCCTCTACAGCGGCAAGGAAGCTGGGGAAAATTAAATGGAAAGAAGCTGAGGTGGAAGTGTTTGCAGATATATCAAGTATCACAATGCGGAAACGTAGGGAGTACCAGGTGGTGACAAGGAAACTACGAGATGAAAATGTCCGCTACAGGTGGCTCTTTCCAGTGGGATTACAATATGCTATTAATGGGAAAACAACAGTAGTGCATTCAGTGGAGGCAGCAATCCTGAGTATGAGACAAGCAGGATGATTGGATATCCCAGCTAGTCCGATAAGCGAAGGCGGGAGCGCTGTGTCTGCGAGGCCTTCAAAGGGCATGCACATGCAGTGGTCCCAAGCATCGGGAGGTGATAAGAGGCTGAGGTGTCAAAGACCTACAAAGGGACACATCCAAAAGGACTCATAAATCGTTTGTGGACTGATAAGTAAAAATGTGTGGTCCCGCCAGGCCTGAAATAGTGGGCGAAACTACTATGTATAAGGGTTCCGCGGGAGGATGGTCTCCGCAACTTTGTGTCCCATGTTGCTTCATATGATAACAAAGTTGGGTTAATTTTCGCTTGGATTGTGCAGGTGGGGAGGGGAATTATGATCATATGGAAGTATAAAACATGTTAAAAAGTTAGTTCCTATTCAGTAGTACTACATCTGTAAATAGATTGTAAATAGTTTCCCTTGTTATCCAAGTTCCTTCCCTTGTTATCTGTAAACTCATGCAAGTTAACTGTACTGAGATTTTTGTTCTATGTGAACCGCACTGATGCTGAATAGTGCGGTATATAAGAGAATATAAATAATAAATAAATAAGTTAAAGGGTATTGTGTGTTAAAAATTAAAATGTAAATTTGGGGCTGTCTGGGTCTGGCTCCACCTGGATTAGATCTACTTAGTGGATCGGTTAGTGGCTGGAGGGAGGCGGGAGGGGGGAAAGGGAGATGGGAAGGAGGGATGGGGTGGGAGGGGGAGCAGGTGGGGTGGGTAAGACAAGGTAAAGTTGGAGATGATTATAGTATACCACCAAGTAATAGTCATGGCGATGTATAACTTAGTAACAATGAACATCAGAGGCCTTAATTCCTTTAAGAATCGACAGCTCCTTATAAAAGAATGTACAAGATTGAAGGGGGATATTATTTTTGTCCAGGAGACGCACCTTTTATCAAAAGATGAAGGGCGTATGGGTCGTCCACTTTTCCCTCAACAATTTTTTGCTTCTAATAAATTGGAAAAGAAGGGTGGAGTTTGGATATTTTTATCCAGTAGAGTCGCAGGGCAGGTGGTTGAAGTTGTTAAAGATAAAGGGGGGCGGTACGTGATCATTAAACTTAAGGCTGATACTGCAGTTTACACATTGGTTAGTGTATATGCACCAAATGCTAGTCAAGCAGGGTTCTTCCAAGAACTCCAGAAAATTCTATTTGGAAAGGCAGAGGGGAATTTGATCGTAGGTGGAGATTTTAATGTATCCCTTAATCCTCTAATGGATACTTCAAAGGGGGTGGCCTCCACACCCAGAGTACACAGGCTACGTCTGAAGCAGTTGATGGAGGGGTTGGATCTGGTGAATGTGTGGAGAGAGGTGAATTATGCACAGAGAGATTCTTCCTTTTATTCCCCGGTTCATGAGGTTTACTCCAGGATTGACTTGATCCTTGCAGATAAGTCTATGGTGGCAAGAGTAGGGAATTGTGAAAACAGAGAGCAAACATGGTCAGATCATGCTCCAGTAACTTGTAGTATCCGGATGGGTAATCGGGGTCCGAGCGGGGCCTGGTGGAAGCTGAATGAATCTCTTTTAGCGGACCGGGAGGTGGTGAATCAGATTAGGAAAGAAATTGAAGAGTATATTTTGCTAAATGAAATGGATGAATGCTCTCCGGGGACTATTTGGGATTGCTTGAAGGCTGTAGTAAGGGGGAAGCTTATTGCTGTGGGGGCGCATCGGAAAAGGATTAAGTTACAAAATCAAACTAGACTGCTTGAGTCCATTAAAGATGTAGAGAATAAATTAAAGAGGGATCTTCAGGAGGGGGAAATGAGAGGTATAGTGAATGGGTTGAGAAGGGAATTAAGTGAGTTGCATTTATACGATATCCAATATAAGCTTAATATTTCGAAATAAAAAAGGTTGAGTTTAGTAAAAAGGCAGGGAGATTGCTTTCCCGCAAAATAAAGACAATGTGCACCCGGAATACTATAGTAAAGATTAAGGATGTGTGTGGGAAGCCTATGTGGGCAGGAAAAGACACTGAGGAGAGGTTTGTCCAGTTTTATCAAGATCTGTACACGCCGGAAGCTAGAGTGGAGGAAAAGAGGGTGCAAGAGTACTTAGATAGTGTCAATCTGCCGCAGCTTCCAAGTGAGGAAATGGAGGGACTATCGAGTCAGATTAGAGAACAGGAGGTATTGATCATGATTAGAGGCTTGAAACCCCATAAAGTTCCAGGCATGGATGGGTTCCCTAACCGGTTCTATAAAGGGTTTGCGGAGAACTTAGTGGATTCGCTTACAAGAATGTACAACTCGTTTGACAAGGAAAATAGGATGCCCGTCTCAATGCGACTGGTGGGGATTAGCATATTCCACAAAGAAGGGAAAGACCCAGCCGAGTGTAGTTCCTACCGGCCAATATCACTTTTAAGTAGCGATTTGAAAATCTTTAGTAGGGTATTAGCAAATAGGCTGATGCCATATTTGGGAAGGTTAATACATCCAAATCAATCTGGATTTGTGCCGGGTCAATATACATCAGATAATATACAAAACTTAATGTGGCATGGACCGAGTCGGCGGGAGGTTTTAGCCCTTTTAGCGGTGGATGCTGAAAAAGCATTTGACAGGGTGAGTTGGCCCTTTCTTTTTAAGACCTTGGCAAAAGTGGGGGTCACTGGATCATTCCTGAAATGGGTACAAATTTTGTACAGCACGCCGATGGCGTGTTTAAAAATTAACGGATCTATCACGAAGGCTTTTGAATTACATAGGGGGACAAGACAAGGGTGCCTGTTGTCCCCGTTGCTATTCATTTTGACAATGGAACCAATGGCACAGTGAATTTGGGACCACGTGGATATCCCCGGGATTACAGTGGGAGGACAATCTCACAAAATATCCTTATTTGCAGATGTTTCGTTTTTTATAACAGACCCGGCACAATCATTGGTAGCGATTTTGGATGAATTACAAAAGTACGGGGGAGGTGTCAGGATTTCGTATGAATCCTATGAAATATGAATTATTGAATATAACTATTAGCAAGGACAAGGTGGAGAGGCTGAAACAGAACTTTCCGTTTAGATGGGCGAGGGGTAGCATTCGTTATTTGGGAGTGCAGATAACGGCAACACGGGATCAGTTTTCAGCGAATTATGGGCCAGCTCGGAACAGTATGTTCCGGGAATTGGAGCGATGGGAGAAATATGGGGTTTCATGGCTGGGTAGGATGGAGCTGATAAAGATGATCTTGCTGCCCCGTTTCTTGTACTTGTTTATGAATCTTCCAGTGGAGGTTCCTGTCCCCTTCCTTAGGGGGCTACAGGATAGACTTATGAAATTTATCTGGAAAAGTAGGAGACCTAGAGTGGCTAAGGGTATTCTGTGCACTAGTAGGAAAAAAGGGGGTATGGGTATGCCATTGCTGTCCAGATATTATGAGGCAGCCCGAGTGAGAGCAGTATTGGAATGGGAGTTAAGGGGGCAAGCGGAATGGGTGGAGTTAGAGGAATGTGGGTTAGGGCAAACGAAAAAGTTAGCAAGTATAATCTGGCTTAAAGGGGACTCCTCGGGGAAGAAGCAGGACAACCCCTTCATAAATCTCACTTTGCAATATTGGCGAAAGTGGCAGATACGATGGTATGGGAATCAGGGGTGCTCTAAGTTTATACCCTTGGTAGATAATCTAGAATTCCCACTAGGTGTTCAAGATTTAACTTTTGGCAGGTGGGCCTCCAAGGGGCTGAGGACTATTGGTCAACTTAAAGAAGGGGGAGGATGGGTGGATTTTGAAGAATTTCCGAGTGAATACCAGTTACCAAATGAGGATAAATATAGGTATGTGCAAGCGATCCATTTTTGCCAGAAGATGGAGAAGAGAGGTAAAGGGGCTAAAGGGGATGAGATAGACAGCCTATTTGAGGGCCGGGAGGTTAAAGGTCTAATCTCCAAAATGTATAGGGTGATGGAGGTGGTGAATTGTGATGAATGGGCACATAGGAAGGCATGGGAGAGGGATCTTAATAAGAGTTGGGATGAGGAACAGTGGATGCTAGTCTGTAAAGGTTTATTTTAGGGGGGTGTTGGCCAGCAACTTATTGGAGCACAACTATAAAATGCTTTACAGGTGGTATTTGATTCCCCAAAGGTTGCAAAGATGGCAGGGTGGAAGTGCATTATGCTGGAGAGAGTGCGGAGAGTTGGGGTAATTTTTCCATATTTGGTGGGGTTGCATAAAAATTGACTCTCTGTGGATGGAGGTCGAGGAATGGATGAAAGAAATAGTGAGGGAGGAAGTGAATTTGTGTCCCTGTTTGGCTTTGTTAAATGTAGGGAGTGGAGTGGGCTCAGCTGAGGCCTTTGGGTGGTGCAGAAATGTATGTGTGGCTACTAGGCAGTTGATTGCTAGGCAATGGAAAAGGGTGGAGGTACCTTCACTAACGGCAGCACAGGATAGAATAGAACACCTATATTTGATGTATCGGCTTACTGCCCTGTGACAGAGGAGGCCATTGGGATTTCAGAAAACTTGGGCATCATACTTTGAATGGCGGTAGGGGGAACAAAATTCCTGAGAAGGGAGACCAAGAAGGAATTAGGGCTGGAGGGGCTTGTCTGGATGGGGCCTCTGACTAGGTCTGACTAAGTGGGATGGATAAGGAGAGATTGGGTAGGGTGGGGGTGGGAGAGGAAATATGAAGATCGGTAATATGTGAGCACTATTTTTGTTAATCCTCTTCTACTTCAGTTAGAGTGAGGTTTGATGTAATTTTAAGGACTGTATAGAATAAGTATGTGGTTTGATTAGAGAGATAGGCTGACTCCGACTGTTGTTGTTTGTTAATTGATGATGGAAGGGAGAATGGGGGGGGGGGGGTTGTGGGGGAGATAGGAGGGATGGGGAAACTGAATTCTAGGTTTGTAATAAATTGTGTTATTGTGTTTTCAATAAAAAATAAATGGGAAAAAAATGTAAGGTGGAACTTTTAAAGAAAGATGTAGAATCTAAAATAGATAAGCTTCAGGACAAGGATACCCGTTATGAGAAATTTAAAAAAGATTTTGATAGAAATACTACGGAATACAAAAAAAACATTAAAGATACAAAACTTAAGAGAGATGAAGAGGACTACATGTTAGGTACAGTATATTATTGGATGAACAACAATGGGCAGATAAAATCTAGAAGTGAATCCCGGAGAAATACTAACCATGCCAAAATTGGAGCCCTCTATCAAAGCTAAAACTAGATTATTTTCACCAAAGCCTGGCTTGGAGCAAAGCATCAAACACAGTCGTAGCCAGGAGCCGGGTGGCCAAGTGGAAGAAACCTTTGATAATTCAGCATCTCTTTTCTCCTCAGGGATAGAGTGGTTACTCACCTGTAACAGGTGTTCTCCAGGAGCAGCAGGAATCAGTCCTCACTTATGGGTGACGTCGGCGCCGACGGAGCCCTCGCGGAGCAATTTCCCCAGCTTTCGAAGAAAGCCTTTGGGATTGCAGCGCGCATGCGCGGTCCTCTTCCCGCCCAAGGATGCCATCTTGCTCAGTCGAATGACATAGCGGAAGACAGCAACCATAAGAATGACTGCAACTCCAGGGGAGGAGGGAGGGTAGTGAGGACTGATTCCTGCTGCTCCTGGAGAACACCTGTTACAGGTGAGTAACCACTCTTTCTCCAGAACCAAGCAGGAAGTCAGTCCTCACTTATGGGACTCCCTAGCTTAAGGCTACCGGAGACCTCAAGCTGGAAAAAGAGAGCTCCCTCCAGCTCAACCGCACAGAAGGAAGGAATCTTCTCTGAATACGAATCCGGCCGGTAGCCAACATCGGGGCCGGCGGATAGGAGTTGCCTAAACCTCAAAGAAATTGTGGAGGACTGCCTGTCCGAAAGCACTATCCCTGCGGGACTCCCTCTCCAGGCAGTAATGAGCCGCAAAAGTCTAGCTAGAAGACCAAGTAGCGGCCCGGCAGATGTCTGCCAACGGAACAGAGCGGAGGTGTGCGACAGACGCCGCCTTCGCCCTGACACGGTGCGCCGTGACTTGACTCTCCAAAGAGAGGCCGGCTGCCCCATACGCCCAGGCGATGCAGTCAGCTACCCAGATGGACAGAGTACGCTTCGATACAGATAACCCCAACCGATTGGGGTCAAAGGAAACGAAAAGCTGGGCAGCTTTCCTATGCTCACGCGTACGGTCAAGGTAGAAGGACAAGGCTCTTCGACAGTCCAGGGTATACAGAACAGTCTCAGCTCTGCTGGTATGTGGCCTGGGAAAGAAGGTCAGAAGAACCACCTCTTGATTGATGTGGAAAGAGGAAACCACCTTAGGAAGAAACTTAGGGTGAGTCCGTAAGACAACCCTATTCCTGTAGAACCTAGTGTAAGGGGGCTCCGACACTAGGGCCTGTAGTTCACTAACGCGCCTAGCGGAGGTGAGGGCTACCAAGAAGAGAGCTTTCCATGAGAGGAAGCGGAGGGGGCAGGTAGCCATGGGTTCAAAAGGCGGGCAAGTAAGCCTTTGTAAAACCACATTGAGGTCCCAGTCAGGAGCCAGAGGGCGCAACGGGGGCTTAAGCAGAAGCAGGCCCCTGAGGAAACGCGCCACCAAGGGATGCGAGGAAAGGGGCTGGCCCTCCACCGGCGAATGATGTGCAGAGAGAGCACTGAGGTGGACTCTGACAGAGTTGGACTTGAGGCCTAGATCGGAGAGGTGCAGCAAGTATTGCAGTACCACCGACACTAGGCAGGCGAATGGGTCCTCAGAACGCTGAGAACACCAGACGGAGAAGCGACGCCATTTGAGTGCGTAAGACTTGCGGGTAGAAGGTCGCCGAGACGCCAGGATGACAGCTTCCACCTCCGGGGGGAGCGAGAGCGGGGCCAGGACTACCCTCTCAGCAGCCAGGCCATCAGGTGAAGGGCCCGGAGGTTGGGGTGCAGGAGAGTACCCTGATCTTGGGTCAGAAGATCGGGCTGAAACCCCAGAGGGAGAGGGGTGTCCACCGCTAACTGCAGGAGCAGAGGAAACCAGGGTTGCCTCGGCCATCGGGGCGCTATCAGGATCACGTAGGCCCCTTCCCGGGCAACCTTGAAGAGCGTCCGGGACACCAGCGGCGTGGGAGGAAAGGCATACAGTAGGCCTGTGGACCACGAAATGAGAAAAGCATCCGGGGCCACTCTGAGGGGATGCGGATGCCGAGAGCAGAACCGGGGGAGCTGCTGGTTCAGGGGACTGGCAAAGAGGTCCACGGTGGGGGAGCCCCACCGGCGGAAGATTTGCTGGGCAACGCCGGGGTTCAACCTCCACTCGTGGGGCTGCAAGACCCGGCTCAGCCTGTCGGCCAGGCAATTCTCCTGCCCGGGCAGGTAAACAGCCTTGAGGAGGGTGTTGTGGTCGACTGCCCAGGAGCACAGTCGCCGGGCCTCCTGACAGAGCAGGAGGGAGCCCGTGCCCCCCTGTTTGTTCACGTAGAACATGGCCACCTGATTGTCCGTCTGCACCAGTACGGACTGGCGAGAGGTGAGGTGAGAGAAGGTGTCGCAGAGCTATGCGGATCGCACGCAGCTCCAGGAAGTTGATATTTAGAACCGCCTCCCAAGGAGTCCAAAGGCCTTGAGTGCGCGCACCCTGGCAATGCGCTCCCCATCCCAAGAGAGAGGCATCGGTCGTCAGCATCTAGGAAGGTGCGGGAGACTGAAAGGGCATACCCCGTACCAGGTTGGGCAGGTGGAGCCACCACTGCAGAGAGGAGACCAAGCGGTCGGAGATCTGTAGAAGGTCCGCCAGACCTCCTGTGGCCTGATGCCATTGAGTGTGGAGACACCACTGGACAGGCCTCATATGCAGCCGGGCGTTCGGCGTGACATGGACCGTGGAGGCCATATGACCGAGCAGCTGCAGGAACCTCCGGGCCGGAACCGGAGACGCACTGTGGAACCTGCCGGCCAAAGCCATGAGCCTGTCGGCTCGCTCCCGAGGCAAGAAGGCACGAGCTCGCAGAATGTCGAGCCGAGCTCCTATGAACTCGAGATCCTGAGAGGGGCGCAACGTGGACTTCGACGTTTATGACGAAGCCCAAGTGCTGAAGCAGAGCCACCGTACGCTGCGTGGCCTGAGCGACCTCTGGGGCCGACTGCGCCCGGACGAGCCAGTCGTCCAGGTAAGGAAAAACGAATAGGCCCTGAAGCCTCAGGAAGGCCGCGACCACCGCCAGGCATTTTGTGAACACCCTGGGGGTGGAGCACAAGCCGAAGGGCAGCACGTGGTACTGATAGTGTTTCCCGGCCACTACAAATCTGAGATATTGTCGGTGGTCCGGATGAATCAGGATGTGAGTATAGGCATCCTTTAGATCCAAGGAGCATAGCCAATCTCCCTGCTGGAGGTAGGGCAGCAAGATTCCAAGGGTAAGCATCCTGAACTTTTCCCGCTGCAGGAACATGTTGAGGTTGCGCAAGTCCAGAATGGGTCTGAGGCCTCCCGTCCTCTTTGGGACCAGGAAGTATCTGGAGTAGAACCCCTGACCCCACTGAGGTTGGGGCACTGGTTCCACAGCCTGCTCCTCCAGTAGACCCTGCAGCTCCTGAAGGAGTAAGTCTCTGTGCAGAGGGGGCCTCGGAGGCTCCCCCGGGAAGTAGGGGGAGGCACCTGGTGAAAATGCAAGAGGTAGCCCCTTTGAACCACCTGCAGCACCCAGGAATCGGATGTTATGGCTGACCACCTGTGAGCAAAGTGGATCAGCCTGCCCCCCGTGCTGAGCGACGGGCGGGCGCGGAGGGGGGAGAGGCTATGCTGGCATAGTCAAAAACCCCCACCCTGCGTGGCAGGGGGCTGTGTAGCGGGCTTGGGGGCCCGCAGCCTACGGGGGCCATTCCCCTGACCCTTAGTCTGTGGGCCCTGAGTGGAAGCCGCCGGTACTTGGTATTGAAGGTGGGATTGCTTATAGGCAAGCACCTTCCTTGGGTAAAAAGGCTTCTTCCCCGGACCCTTCCTCTTCTGCGGGGGAGCGGAGGTCTTTCGGGACAGTCGAGTCCGAGTGAGAGTCTCGGACTCGAGTTCCGCAGCCTTATCGGACATGGGCTTGCCGAAAAGGTTGTCACCTCGGCAGGGGACATCGACTAACTTGTCCTGTACTCATGGCTCGAGGTCGGATGACTGGAGCCAGGCCTGTCGGCGGGCACCGATGCCGGCTCCGGCTACTCGGGCCGACGCCTCAAAGCCGTCGTAGGCCGCCCGAGAAAGGAACTTCGAGCACTCTCGAATACTATCGGACAAGGCCAGGAACCTCTGCAAAGGTTCGTCGGAGAGACCAGCCGAGAACCCGGCGAGCTCTTTCGCCAGGTCTCGGAGGAACATGCCCATATACAGCTGGTATGTCTGGACTCTGCAGGCAAGCATGGAACCCTGGAAGCACTTCCTACCGAGGGCATCCAGGTTATGGGCCTCCTTACCCGGGGGCAACCGAGGAGTGCATCTTTTGACTCTTAAGCCGATGCATTGCCGATTCCACAACCATGGAGTGGTGTGGCAGTTGCGCCTTCTGGAACCCGGGGGCTCTTGCGGACTCGATAATCGAATCGATCCGCTTGCTTAACACCGGTGTCGAGGCCGGGCTTTCCCACATGCGGAATAGCAGCCGCTCCAGCATCGGAGGGACCGGCACAGTAAAGGCCTCCTTCGGGGGAGAGTCGTACTGGAGTGCCTCGAGCTCTTCCGCACGAGGCTCCTCCTCGGGATCCGCGGGGAAAGCCAAAGCCTTGGCCATATCCCGCACAAAATCAGAGAAGCGCGTATCCTCCGGAGGGGATCGCCTTCGAGGCTCCGACTCGGGTGAGTCGGAGGGGACGCACCGGGTCTGAAAAGAGCCGGGCGACTCGTCCACTTCCGTGTCCCAGTCCGACGCCTCCGTGGAGGAATCGAGGGGCTCCGTGCGGGCGAGGGTTCGTCCCGACGCCGACGTCGACGACCTCGGTCCCGAATGGGAGGCCGAGGGAGACCTCGACCGAGGATCGATTCGGCCGCCGGAGTCGACTTGGGCGTCGACGTCCCGGTGGTCTGGGCAGATGCACTGGCGATGCCGGTCATCCAAACCCGCTGCTGGTCCAAGAAGGCAGAGATACTGCGCTCCAAGGATGTCAATCTGAGGTCAAGCCCAGAAGACCCGACAGCCACCGACTCGGCCCCGACGGCGTCGGGCCCGACGATGGTTCCGTAGGGGAGTCCAGGAGGACAATAGTACTCACTTGCGGCTCCACCTCGAGTCGAGGAAGTTTAGAAGGTCTCTCTGCCTCCGATGACTCGGGGTGGCTGGCGGGGCTATGCGACCCGGCCCACGAGGGACCAGGTGCGTCCTCAGACGCCGCCCACGCAAGTTTCCTCTGCCGACGATGCTCCCGGCCAGGGGACCCCCGCTCAGAGGAACTCTGACGGTGCTCATGGCCGGAGTCACGAGACGTCGAAGCCTCCGACGAGGTCCGGGCCGGACCGGACTCGTTGTCAGAGAAGATTCGGTCCTTTTGCGATTGCCGACTCCTCGGCGACTTGGAGGACATCTTGCCACCCGGACCACAGCTCCCAGAGTCATGGTTGGGTCCGAGGCAACGGAGGCAGAAATTATGCGTGTCTGTAAGAGACATTAATTTAGAACAATGATCACATTTTTTGAACCCGCTGGCAGCCATCGGGGGAAAAAGGGCCCCTGCGAGGTCGAAAGACCGAGCCTCCAGGGGTGGAAAATAAGTGGCGGGAACGCCAGTTAAAAATTGAAAACAAAAAAAAAAAAGAAATGTGAACGGACTTGATAAGGAAAAATCGAGGCCGGGCAGGAAAAGACACGCGAACCGAGAAAACAAAGAATTAATCACTTTTTCAGCGGTGGTAACCAACTACGTCGGTAGGGCTCCGCGGAAAAAAGAAGACTGAGCAAGATGGCATCCTTGGGTGGGAAGAGGACCGCGCATGCGCGCTGCAATCCCAAAGGCTTTCTTCGAAAGCTGGGGAAATTGCTCCGCGAGGGCTCCGTCGGCGCCGACGTTACCCATAAGTGAGGACTCACTTCCTGCTTGGTCCTGGAGAAACCATATAATCAGCAATAGGATTTTCAGATGGATTTCTTATGAAAAAGTGGGAAGAAGCAAGGGTCTACATAATTGACACAAATCACCTGAGACCAACAGGTACAAAAGACGGGAAAGAGTAGTTACTCACCTGTAACAGGTGTTCTCCAGGAACAGCAGGAATCAGTCCTCACATACGGGTGACGTCGGCGCCAACGGAGCCCCTGTGCGGAGCATTTCCCCAGCTTTCAAAGAAAGCCTTTGGGAATGCAGCGCGCCTGCGCGGTCCCCTTCCCGCCCAAGGGTGCCATCTTGCTCAGTCTGATGACATAGCTAAAAGACAGCAAAAATCAAAATAAAGTATATGACTGCAACTCCAGGGGAGGAGGGAGGGTCGTGTGGACTGATTACAGCTGCTCCAGGAGAACACCAGTTAAAGGTGAGTAACTACTCTTTATCCAGGACCAAGCAGGAAGTCAGTCCACACAAAAGGGACTCCCCAGCTCTAGGCTACCGGGAACCCAAAGCTGAAAAAATGGCTCCCTCTCAAGAGCCTCAGCATCTGAGATAATAATATCCTTTGAGAACGCCCCCGTACGGTAGCCCAACACAAGGGCCGGAGGGTAGGAGTTGCCTAAACCTCAAAGAGATTACGGAGTACTGCCTGTCCAAAAGCACTGTCCCTTCGGGACTCTCTCTTGAGGCAGTAGTGGGCTGCAAAGGTCTGGCTTGAAGACCAAGTAGCGGCCTGGCAGATGTCTGCCAATGGAACAGAGAGGAGATGAGCTAATGATGCGGCTTTCGCCCTGACACGGTGGGCCGTGACTCGACCCTACAAGGAAAGGTCAGCTGCCTTGTACGCCCAGGCGATACAATCTTCTACCCAAGTGAACGTACGCTTGGAGACAGGTAACCCCAATTTATTAGGGTCAAAGGAGACGAAGAGCTGAGTAGCCCTTCGATGCCCCCGAGTACACTCAATGTAAAAGGACAACACCCTCTTACAGTCCAGAGTATGCAAGACTCTCTCAGCCCGGCTGGTATGCGGCCTGGGAAAGAATGTCGGAAGAACCACCTCCTGGTTGAAGTGGAAAGAGGAGACAACTTTTGGAAGGAACTTATGATGAGTCCGAAGGACCACCCTGTTCCTATAGAACCGTGTGTATGGTCTATCAGAAACCAGAGCTTGTAGTTCACTCACACGTCTGGCCGAGGTAAGAGCTACCAGGAAGAGCGCCTTCCAAGAAAGGAAGCGTAAATGGTAAGTAGCCATCGGCTCAAACAGTGGGCGAATAAGTTGTTGTAAGACCACGTTCAAATTCCACTCAGTGGCAGGTGGACGAATCGGAGGCATGAGCAAAAGCAGGCCTCTGAGGAAGCGGGACACCAAGGGGTGAACAGACAGAGACTATCCCTCCACCGGTGAGTGGTATGCTGAAAGAGCACTGAGGTAGACCCGAACAGAGTTGGACTTGAGGCCTAGGTCTGACAGGTGAAGTAGGTATTGTAGCACTACTGGCACAAGGCAGGAGAAAGGATCTTCACTGTGCTGAGCACACCACACTGAGAACCTGCGCCACTTGAGTGCATAGGACTTTCTGGTGGATTGCCTCCTTGAAGCCAAGACCACCTCCTCAACTTCCCTAGGTAGAAGTAACGGAGCTAGCACTCTCTTTTCAGCAGCCAGGCCATCAGATTGAGGGATCTGAGATTGGGGTGCAGAAGGGAACACTGATCTTGAGACAGGAGATCGGGTTGCAACCCCAGAGGGAATGGAGTTTCCACTGCCAACTGCAGAAGTGGAAACCATGGCTGCCTCGGCCATCTGGGGGCTACCAGAATGACCGAGACTTTTTCCCGTAGAATCTTGAACAGAGTTCGGGCCACCAGGGGCGTGGGAGGAAACGCATACAGGAGGCCCGTAGACCAAGAGATCAGAAACGCATCTGCTGCCATTCTCAGGGGATGCGGCTGTCTGGAGCAAAACCTGGGCAGCTGATGGTTCAGTGGACTGGCAAAGAGATCAATGGATGGAAGCCCCCATCGTAGAAAGATCTGCTAGATCACTAGTGGATTCAACTGCCATTCGTGAGGCTGGAGAATCCTGCTTAGTTTGTCTGTTGAGAAGTTCTCCTGACCAGGTAGATAAACTGCTTTGAGAAACATGCCTTGTTTGACTGCAAAGGAGCAAAGGGCCTGTGTCTCCTCACACAGGAGTCTGGACCCTGTGCCCCCTTGCTTGTTCAGACAAAACATTGCTACCTGATTGTCTGTCTGAATTAAGACAGACTGGTGAGAGAGGGCATGAGAAAAAGTCTGTAGAGCCAAGCGGATTGCTCGCAGCTCCAAAGGATTGATCTGCTGTGTGGCCTCCCGAGGAGACCAGAGTCCTTGAGTGCACCTGCCCTGGCAATGTACACCCCAGCCCTTTAAGGAAGCATCGGTCGTCAGCACCCTTGTGTGTGCTGGGGCCTGAAAGGGTACCCCCCCCGAGAAGGTTTGGGAGATGTAGCCACCACTGTAAGGAGTCCAAGAGTGGTTTGGACACCTTTACTCTGTCTTGGAGGTCGCCTGTGGCTTGCGCCCACTGAGCTCTGAGCCACCACTGAGCCGCCCGCATGTGCAGACGGGCATTCGGGGTAACATGTTACGTGGATGGCTTGTGACCCAGGAGTTGCAGGATGTGTCTGGTAGAGACCTGAGAATTGCCTTGGAACTGGCTGGCCAAGTCCATCAGCCTGTGGGCCCTGTCCTCGGGCAAGAAAGCTCTTGCCTGCAGGGTGTCTAATCTTGCCCCTATAAACTCTAGGTTCTGTGAGGGGAGCAAAGTGGACTTTGCGTAGTTGACGACAAAGCCCAGATGCTGAAGAAGAGAGACAGTGCGAAGAGTGGCTTGACTGACCCCTGATGAGCCAGTCAAGGTATGGGAAGACAAAGATTCCCTGATTTCTGAGACAGGCCACCACCACTGCCAGGCATTTGGTGAAAACCCTGGGGGCAGAAGTTAGGCCAAAGGGAAGTACTCTGTACTGAAAATGGTTTCCTCCCACCACAAATCTGAGATATAGCACAGTTACTTACCTGTAACAGGTGATCTCCGGAACAGCAGGAATTAGTCTTCACATATGGGGTTCGTCGGCGCCGACGGAGCCCGCACGGGAATGCTCCCCAGCATCCAATCAGAAGGCTTTTAGGAGCATCCCTCGCGCCTGCGCGGTAGCTTCCCGCCCTTCCCACTGCCTCTCCCCAGTTGCGTTTAATAGCTGAGACAGAAGGAGAGGAGAGGAAGGAAGAGAGAGAGAGAGAGAGATAGTTACAACTCCTAGGGGAGGTGGGTGGGTTGTGAAGACTAATCCCTGCTGTTCCGGAGATCACCTGTTACAGGTAAGTAACTGTGCTATCTCCAGGAACAAGCAGGAATGAGTCTTCACATATGGGGACTCCCTAGCTGAGGGTGCCAGAGGAGATCCCAGAGTGCGCGCCCCTGGACAGGGCGGCATCACCCAACCTGGATCCCCGGCATCCCCTGAGGGATGGAGGGTAGGAGTTGAGAAGAGTTTGCCAAGGCACAGCAACCGAAGACTACAGGGGAGTCTTCAAAACCACGTCAAATAATCATTAAACCGTTAATGATCTAGCACAATCTAGAGCTTACCTACTGGATTGTAGAAGGCAGAGCTGCGACGGGTACTGTAGATGCAGTAGCGAAGTCTTCAAGGGAACTTCACCGCAGAGAGGACGAAGTTCCCAGTCTGGGCGGGCTGGAGACGCAGGTGTCAACCGGCACCGGAAAGACGGCAGGTCTTCACGAGGAGCTCCAAGGAGCTGAGAACTCCAGGAGGAGCAGAGTCCCCAATCCGGAGGACTAATCAGAAGACTGACCGATCTGGGAGAACCCAGCCCGGAGAAGAACAGAAGTGTACCCTGGGATATCGAGGGGTACACTGTCTACCCGAGCCGGCAAGGGATAGGAAGACAATGGGTGCGAAAACCAAGGGGCTGTTGACATCACAGCAAGTTTAAACATAACCGGTCCGAGCACCCGAGCCGCAGAACGCAGCAAGCTGCCGGCCGGACCCCGTAAGAATAACAAAACGTCAGTACCGACAATTGGGGGATAGTCGGTAAGACACAGGGCGCTATAACATTTCCCAAAAAGCGCCCGCCTGTACCGATATATATCCAAAAACAGGTACAGATGTATATCGGGCTATAGGTGGGCCCAGGAGCGCCCACCCAAGTTACTCAACCGGTATGGACACGTGAGAACGATACCGCCAACTCGGACCGGCCCTTGATCCACAGGAGAGCGCCTACCAGGAAAGTGGCGGGAGGAAGAGCCATCCAAGTGATGGGCCTATGTGTGTGGAGCAGGGCAGATCGGCGAGGGTAGCAGTATGGTTGCGTGACCGCCCGATCAGTTGGGGAGGAGCACATCAGGAGTACGTAGACCCCTGAGGCGTCCACCTGACAGTCACCCAAACGTGTCCTCCGTGCCACAGGGAAGGCAGGAGGATAGAAAACCCTATAGCCACGGCGTGACCGTGGGGCCATCTCCGGCCTAGATAAAAAAAAAAAACCCTCGGGGTTAGGGCCAAGGCCCTCCGCTGCTCCGAAGAGTGCAGGGAGCGGAGCCGGGGATCGGCATGGGTCAGTGGGACCCCTGTCCACCGTAACCTGACGGACCCAGGGATATCTCTGCGAGAGCGGAGACACAGACCGGGGGGGGGGGGGTTGGCCCGGCCCGGCCCTGTCGAGGAATGGTTCGGCCACGCTCGGAGAATAGCGGCCAAGGCCTACACTGGGAGAAGGAGATTCGGTGCACGATCCCCTCAAACCGGGGGAACCAGGCAGAAGGGAATCAGAGGGATGTACCCGAGAGTAAGCCCGAAGAAGATTAGCATGGCCCTGAGGAGCCAGGCTAATCTAGCTTGGGAAGGTTCCCCCCCCCGGGGGAGGGGGCTCCATACCTCCAATCAAGCAGCCGAACCGCTTGTCACACTGAAAGAACCCCAGTGTAGAACTGGACAGTAACTTCATGTAAGAGGAGTTAAGCGCAAACTGCCTCATACCGCAGCCTAAGGCTGCCTGGCACGAGCCCTGGCACTGCCGACCGGTGTGAGACGTCCCTGGCATGGGCGCACCCGGCAGGCGGGCAGAGGGATGAAACCTCCTCCTCTTCGGACAGGAGGGTCGGGAAGGACATTTCCTACCCCCGGGAGAGGGGGAGGGCCGTGGGCGGCCAGCGCCAAACAGGTCGGCGGAGCACTGAGCAACCTGACGCAAAGCCTCGCCATTAAAGAGGTTCTCCCCGGTGCACGAGGAAGTACCCAGGTTATGTTGTGCCCAGCTGCACAAGTCGGAAGCCTGCAACCAGGCTGTACGACGCGCCCCTATGGCTACCGCAGAGGACCTGCTAACCGACTTGAAAGAGTCCACGGCAGCCCGAGAAAGAAACCAAGAGATATTCCTGCAATGGTAAAGAAGCAAGGAATAGTCGGGGGCCCGAGGGGCCGACACGAAGGGAGACATAACCTCTCGGTGACCTCCCGCAGCGCCAGGCTCATATAGAAGATATATGAGAGAATCCTGGAAGCCAACATGGACGCTCGGAAGGTTCGCCGCCCAAAGTTGTCCAGAGTTTTAGACGCACGATTCGGGGGGCAGGAAGAGTGCTTCTTCTTGCTTCCGACCTTCCTCAGGGCCAATTCCACCACAATGGAATTATGGGGAAGCTGGTGCGTCTGGAAACCCGGAGAGGGGGGCACCCGATACCGGGCATGCATAGCTGCAGGCGGTGCCGGTACCTGTAAGGGCGAGCGCCAAAACCCGAACAGGAGATCCCGCAGGGAAGGAGGTAAAGGAAGCATTACGGCTGCCTGTTCCGCAGTACCCGGACTTAGCGAAGGGCCCGGGATAGGAATGGCGAGCAAGTCCGCCATGTCAAGGAGGAAGCCCTGAAATACGGCTCTCCCAGAGGGCCTATCCCGGGGGAGGCCGAGGCGGAGGGGCCCGCTTGAGCACCAGGGGACCCACCGTGCTGGTGCACGGGAGGAATCGCTCTAAACAGAGGAGGGTACTGACAGCCCCAATTCGAGGCAGTCGGTACTGCATCGTCAGAGCCCGGGATCGACGTCCCCGATGGACCCGCGGAACTCAGCCTTGGCCCCGATTCCGGGGGCGGGTCCGCCCCCGGGGCAGTCCGCAAAGGCGGCTGGAGTGGCGCCGAGGCCGCTGGAGAGCAGGCGAGCGCAGCACTGCGCCGTCGGAAGAGACCGGGGTCGGATCCGAAATGCGCCACAGCCACGCTTTCCAGACTGGAGATCGATTCGAGGCTGGGCATCGAACTGAGCGACGCCTCCTTAGGGGGCCCCGGTGTCGGCGGCCGCACCGCTGCTGCCATTCCCGCGAATGGAGTCGGGGTCGCGACGATCGGTGCCGAGGGCAACGAGGGCTTCCCAGGCCGAAACTCGGCGAAGAAGGAAACACCCGAAGTCGGCTCCGACGCCTGGAGAGAGGCCCTCCTAGGCGCCGGGGTTCTGCCCGCGCCTGTTTTATTGAGCGGGAAACCCTTACGGGGCGTACCACGCGCCCTCGAGGGTACCCAGGTAACCCGCCGACGAGCCCCGGCGGGGAGCGAGACGCCCAGCCCCGGCTCCGGGGCCGCGGCGCTTCTTTGGGTCGACTCGACCGAAGGACCCGGGTCCCGCGGGCAGACTCCAGTGACGAGTGGAGCACTCAACGCCCGCTTAGATGCCGGGAGGTCGGTGGCGTCCGGGGGAGGCCCCAGCCCCGCGCAAGGTTGGGGTGCCGACCCGCCCGACCGGGATAGATCGATCGGCTCTGCAGGTGGAACCCGGAGGCGACTCCTGGCGAAGCACAGGGCTCTTGTTCCCGAGACCGCCGCGGGAGGGGTGGGGCCGTGCAAGGCCAGTACCGCCCCCGCGGAAGCCGGGGATGAGTCGATCGGCCCTGGCGGAGCCGAGGGCACCCGGTGCCGATCCCCGGCGGGGAGTAGGGCCACCGACTCCGACGCCGATGCCGGGGACTTGGTCCCGCTCGAAGCGGTCACCACCCCCGCGGCATGGCTGGGGTGTGGGCACGCCATACCGGGTCAGGTTGGTCCGACGATCCCCGGTGACGAGTGGAACACTCGACACCGATGCCGGGGAATCGGCACTGCCGAAAGCGGTTACCGCCCCCACGCAGGGCCGGGATGCCGTAGAGCCTGACTGGGTCGAGTCGATCGGCCCCGAAGACACCGAGGACACCAGTCGACAGTCCCTGGCGAAGAGTGGAACACTCGACGCCGGCGCCAAGGGTTCTGCACCGCTCGAAGCGGGTGCCACCCTCGGGCAAGGCTCGGGAATGTTCTGTGAGGAGCGAACCTCAGGAACAACCCGAAACCCCGTGGAGGTTCTGGAGCCCGAAGACTCCCTCCGGGGTGTAAGGGACTGGAGGGGAAGGCCGGAGCCGTCATCATGCGGCGCATGAGACTCACCCCTCAAGGCTCGGTTAGTCTTAACAGACTGTTGTTGGGTTACCTGATCCTGGCGAGGAGAGAAAGCAGACGACCGCAACTCAGAGGGAAAGACGTCATGGAGGGACACTCGAAACAGGGAGGGTCTTCTCCCGACGCTGAAGCCCGGGGAACCGGGGGAGAAGGGGTCAGGGCCCCAACAGGAGAGACACCAGGCGTTGGAGTCGGAGCAGAAGACAACGTCTCCACAGTGGGGGCACTTCTTAGGGGAAGAAGGCTCCATGCTGGAAAGCCCGGTAGGCCTCAGAATAACACGAGGAAGATGCTCCTCGAAGGAAATAAAGGAAACAAAAAATAAGGAAAAAAGGGGGCACCAGCGGTGCCAGAGTCAGCGGGGAAAAAACCGCGACCACAGGAAACAAGAAAAGAAAAGAAAAGAAGAAAAGGTTTCTGCGGTGACAGGAGGTACGTCCTGTCGGCTCCGCGGAAAAACGAAAACTGGGGAGAGGCAGTGGGAAGGGCGGGAAGCTACCGCGCAGGCGCGAGGGATGCTCCCAAAAGCCTTCTGATTGGATGCTGGGGAGCATTCCCGTGCGGGCTCCGTCGGCGCCGACGAACCCCATATGTGAAGACTCATTCCTGCTTGTTCCTGGAGATTGCCTGTGGTCTGGATGGATGAGAATGTGGGTATAAGCATCCTTTAGAGGTCTAAGGAGCATAGCCAATCTCCCTGATGGAGGTAGGGCAGCAGTATCCCAAGGGTAAGCATCTTGAACTTTTCCCTCTCCAGAAACTTGTTTAGGTTTCGCAAGTCTAGGATAGGCAGGAGGCCTCCTGTCCTTTTTGGTACCAGAAAGTACCTGGAGTAGAAACCTCGCCCTTCCAGGTGGTGAGGCCCTGGTTCCACCACCTGTTCCTTTAGAAGACTTGCCAGCTCCTGAAGGAGGTTTCTGTGTAGAGGGAGTCTTGGAGGCTCCCCTGGAAAGTAGGAGGGGGTATCTGGTGGAAGTGGAGCATATGGCCCTTTTGGACTATGCTGAGGACCCAGGTATCCCCTGTTATGGCTGGCCACTTGTAGGCGTACAGGGTCAGCCGACCTCCTGTGCTGAGTGGAGCCAGCTGTGGAGAAGAGGCTATGCTGTGGGAGTCAAAACCCCACTCCCTGCTGTGCAGGAGCCGGAGCTGGCGGCTTGGGGGTTTTCTGCCTATGGGGCCCATGCCCCTGCCCCCTTGGCCTGCTGGCTCTGTTGGGGAGCTGGAGAGGCCTGATATTGAGGGTAGGATTTGTAGGCAGCACCCTTCCTCGAGAAAAAGGGCTTCTTCCCCAAGCCCTTCTTTTTCTGAGACGGGGCAGAAGTCTTCCTGGACAGCCTTGTCCTGGTGAGAGTCTCAGTCTCGATTTCCGCAACCTTTTCAGTCATGGGCTTACCAAAGAGGTTTTCACCTCGGCAAGTGACATCGACCAACTTGTCCTGCACACATGGCTCCAGTCTGATGACTGTAGCCAGGCCTGATGGCGTGCACCGATGCCGGCCGTAGCTACCCGGCCGAAGCCTCAAAGCCATCATAGGCTGCTCGAGAGATAAACTTCGAGCACTCTCGAATCCCTGTTGACAAAGCCTTGAACCTCTGCAAAGGTTCCTCAGAGAGGTCAGCTGAGAACCCGGTAATCTCCTTTGCCAGGTCTCGTAGGTACATGCCCATGTACAGCTGGTAAGTCTGGACACGGCAAGCCAGCATAGAGCCCTGGAAGCACTTTCTACCGAGGGCATCCAGATTCCGGGCCTCCCGGCCGGGGGGCACCAAGGAGTGCATCTTCTGACTCTTCAGACAGTGCATGGCCGATTCCACAACCATGGAGTGGTGCAGTAGCTGCGCCCTTTGGAACCCAAGGCTCTTACGGACTCGATAAATGGAATCGACCCGTTTGTTAAGAACCGGCATCGAGGCCGGTGCCTCCCACATATGGAAGAGCATCCAGCATCGGAGGAACCGGTACAGTAAAGGCTTCCTTCGGAGGAAAGTCATACTGGAGGTCATCAAGCTCCTTGGCTCGAGGCTCCTCCTCGGAGTCCGCAGGGAAGGCCAAAGCCTTGACCATCTCCCTCACGAAGTCCGAGAACCGGGTATCCTCCACGGGGGATCTTCTCCAAGGCTCGGACTCCAGGGAGATCGAAGGGACGCACCAGGTCCGGAAGGTGTCCGGGGACTCCTTGTCCTCCGTCTCCCACTCCTCCGAGGAGGAATCGAGCGGCTCCAGCCATGTGGGCCTCGGTGCCACCTGCCCCGACGCCAAGGGTATTGGCGTCGACGACCTTGGCCCCGCACAGGAGGTCGAGGGGGACCTTGACCGGGGATCGACTCGAGACTTCATTGACTCGAGTATCGGCTCAGTCTCTGGGGTCGACTTAGACATAGAGGTCCTGGTGGTCAGGGCAGATGCACCAGTCAGATCGGTGATCAGCACCCGCTGCTGCTCCATGAAGGCAGCCAAGCTGCTGTCCAAGGCTATCAACCTTCCAAGCTCAGGAGACTCAGCAGCCCCCGACTCAGGCCCTGACAGCATCGGGCCCGACGTCGGCTCCCCCGGGGGAGAGTCTACGAGGACAACTGCACTTACGTGACTCAGGGACTCCGGCTCCATACGAGGTAGCTTGGAAGGCCTCTCCGACTCCAAGAGCCCGGGGCGGCAGTCAGGGCTACGTGACCTGGCCCTCGAAGAACCAGGAGCCTCCACCGACGCCACCCTCGCAAGATTTTTCTTCCTTCGGTGCTCCCGGGAGGGAGACTCCCTTTCAGAGGAACCCCGACGGCACTCGGGGTCGGACTCCCAAGATGTTGAGGCCTCTGACGAAGTCTGGGCCCGGCCGGACGCGGAGTCAGAGAAAATTCTCTCACGTTGATGCTGACGGCTCTGAAGCGCCTTTGATGACATTTTGCCGCATGGGCCACAGGCCAGCGGGTCATGGCTGGGCTCGAGGCATCTGAGGCAGCAGTCATGTGTGTCGGTGAGAGACATAAGTTTTACACCGATCACACTTTTTGAACCCGCTGGCAGCCATCGGGGGAAAAAGGGCCCCTGCAAGGTCAAAAGACCGGACTGCCAGTGAAAACACAAAAAGAGCGCTAACGCTAGTCACGAAGGACAAAAACCGAAAATCACAACTCCGGACTCGATACCGGAGTACCGAGCCCAGGCGGGAAGGGGAACCGGCGTCGAACCGGATAAGAACACGAAAATTGCAGAAAAAAAATGAACTTTTCCCGGGTGACACGAACTCACGTCCGTCAGGCTCCGTGGAAAAAGAAAGACTGAGCAAGATGGCACCCTTGGGCAGGAAGGGGACCGCGCAGGCACGCTGCATTCCCAAAGGCTTTCTTTGAAAGCTGGGGAAATGCTCCGCACAGGTGCTCCGTCCGCGCCGTCGTCACCCATATGTGAGGACTGACTTCCTGCTTGGTCCTGGAGAATACTGTCACTCCAATTTCCCACAGAGGGGAAGGGGGGGGGGGGGCAGAGGACGGCCGCATAGAAGAATGTCAGAGCCAGATGTATAAGAGGCATCTTTAATTTATCAAGTCATGTATTTGTCCCTTTTTCCAAGCTTGATAAGTTTGCTACTCACGTTGAACTGTATATATGTTTTCATAAACTCAAGACTGCTGACTTTTTTTGAGAAACAGATGAATGCTTATCAGGACTCCTCGGTTCTTAAGAAAGCCTCTACATGGCTACTGCCAAATACAAATAATGTCATGATTAATGCTTATGAAAAAAGATTGCACTCACAAAAGTAGAGGAACTATATACTAAAAACAACATATATTTCAAAATGTATCAAAGGATCAGAAATCTACACTCTCGGGAGGCGGAGCCTGGAGCTTGGCGGAATAGAAGCCTGAGACAGAGCTCTGAAGGGCTATTTACAGAATCAGGTCTAAAGTGCTGACTTTTCTTAAGTGTGAGCAATAAAAGTGTTGCAGTGGTGATCGGATGGTGGTCGGATGATGGCGGGGCCAAAACAAACCCGATTGGACTTTGCGGGAGGCCAGAATGCTAGTGTGAAAAGATCCAAAACGGAACCACCATCCCCCCAGAAAATGGCGGCAGGCCGAGATTGCCCAGAGGCGGTACAGGAGATAATTGCTGAAGTTCGAGCAATAAAGGACATTGTTACACAAAATAGCGATTCGCTATCGTCGATGCAAGGAGATGTAAGTGTTTTGAAGCAGCAAATGGAGGCACTGGTAGTGCGTCAAGATAAAGCGGAATTGAAAGCGGCTGCACATGAAGAGAAGCTTCAAGAGCTTAGCAAGCACGCGAAACAAATCAAGGCCTTACAAAGAGAGCTCGAGGACAACAACAACAGATCCCGGAGGAATAATATAAGGATTGTTGGGCTACCGGAAGGTGCGGAAGGAGGAAAGAACATGTGCGCTTTTCTGCAGCAGTTTATACCCACGGTTTTGAAAATCTCATTCGAGCTCCCGTTTGAGATTGAGAAAGCCCATCGTGTTCCATCGCAGCCGCTGCTGAACAGCAAGAAAACAAGGCCAGTCATCCTCAAGGTACTGAGGTTTCAACAAGTGACTCAAATCATGGACGCAGCGCGTGCACGGGCACCAACAGAGTATGATGGACATAAACTGATGTTTTTTCCGGACTTTGCGAAGTGCACGGTAGATAGGCGGAGAGACCTTTTGGCGATGAGGCCTAGGCTTCAACACTTACAAGCTCGTTTTGGCCTCCTGTATCCTGCCAGAATGAGGGTGACTCTCCATAATCAGACCAGAAATTTCGATGATCCTGAGGCCCTTAGGGCCTTTCTGGACAGTAAGGAAGCAGAGCTGATGGCTTGAATATTGTCAATGGTGCCCAGCCAGGGTACCGGACTTAATGTGAGAGAGATGATGCTGTCTGTACAATTAACATTTGTGCAAAGGTCCTGATCTAAATCTAGTGGGATGTCTGGGGGGCCACTCTAGCGGTTTGGGGAGGGCCACATTCGTTTTCTTTCTTTCTTTTATCTCCCTTTCTTTGTTGGCTCTTTTCTGCCTTCTCGGGAAGGTCAGCATGATAATATTGAGCTGAGCTCTAGCCCGGGCTTCTTCTGCCTCATAAGGTTCACCTATTTGGGGTTTTATGGTTATGCTCCTCACTGGGTTCATTGGGATCAGATTTTGGGATTTAGCTGTAAGGGTTCTTATGGGTCGGGCGGTAGTGTGCATAGAGGTTAACCAGATTGAAGGATTACATCAAGGTCACACAAACTGGAATGTTTCTTGGGACATGCAGTAGTAGAAGAAAGAGGCCCTTGTCAGTTCAGTGTGTAATTTTAAGATGGGACCTATGAAAGTGTTATCTTTAAACGTCAAAGGAATAAACGGCCCCATAAAAAGGAAAACAATAATTCAGTATGGCCAACAGGAAAAGGCAGACATATTACTTTTGCAGGAGACACGTCTTAATGCGAAGGAGTCACTTAAACTGAACATCAAACCATTCATGGTGGTGGCTTACTCTGCGGCAATACAGAAACATAATGGAGTGGCAATTTTAGTCCGGAGGTCCTTAGCTCCGTTGGTGATGTTTTCGCTAGCGGATAACTGTGGTAGGTGGGCCAGGGTTCATCTCCAAATCGGGCAGGATGTCTTAGCTATAATTAACTTATATGCCCCAAATTGTGACAGTCCGGAGTTTTTTAGGGCCCTTGCAGAGGAAATACATAGAGATACTACCTGTCCGCTCATTATAGGGGGAGACTTTAATCTTGTGATAGACACCTTAGTGGATAGGAAGCCCCCTAGGTCCGGTAAGCCTCCCAGAGCTCAGTCGGTGTTGGCTTCAACCATTCAGGAGTCTGGTTTGGTGGACATTTGGCGGCTTCTCCACCCTTTGGAACAGGAGTTTACTTTCTACTCCCCCCCCACACCACTCATTATCTAGAATTGACTTTTTGCTAATTTCTAAGTCTTTGATTGCTAGTATTTTGGCTGCAGAAATACAGGCTACTCACATTTCGGATCATGCAGCGGTCTCCATCTTGTTGCATAATAGACGGTCGGAATCACCCCAGACTCAATGGTTCTTTGACAGAACCTTTTTAGAACAGGACCACCTTAGGGGTAAAATACGTGCAGCCATTAATGAGTACTTTCAGTTTAATCTCCCTCAGGAGACGTCTGGCTGCGAGATGGGAGGGTTTTAAGGCCGCCATTAGGGCAGTTATTACAGGATACAGTATTCATCAGTCTAGGCAGAGCAGAGAACAACTCCGAGATTTGGATGCTCAAATCAAAGCGGGTGAGCGCATCTTGGTTAAGAGACAAGATCCTTGCATCCTGCTTCGCCTTCAGCGCCTGAGGTTTAAGTATAATCAAATGCTAACCAGCGAGGTAACTCGCAATATTAGAATTCAGGAAGGCCAGCACTATTGGGAAAATAATAGGGCGGGGCGCTTGATGGCTAACACACTAAAGGCAAGGAAAGAAACCAGTCGTATAGCGGCCATAGAGGTTGATGGGAACCCAAATTTACTGGTGACAGATAGAGAGATAGCCAAAGCTTTTAGGGGGTTCTTTAAAGAACTCTATACCTCTGAGAAAAAATGCTCACATGAGGCATTCAAGCAGTTATTTGACAAGATTGATAGACCACGGCTGGGCATAGCAATGTCTGGAGCACTGGGGAACCCAATCTCTTTAGATGAGATAGAACAAGCCATAATGTCGCTAAAACCTGGTAAGGCGGTGGGTCCAGATGGCCTGCCCTCTGAGTTTTTCAAGATATTTGCTAAGGAGTTAGGTCCATACATGCAAGAATACTTCCAAGCCTTGGTTGTAGAAAGCCCTCAGGTGGGCTCTTTTGCTGCAGCCAGGATAATTGTGTTGGAGAAACCTGGCAGAGACCCACAAGTTGTAGGTAATTATCGGCCGATCTCCCTACTTAACGTAGACTATAAAATATATGCAACCGTGTTGGCAAGACGCCTGACCGCCGTGCTGCCGACTTTAATACACCCGGATCAGTGTGGCTTCGTGGAGGGGCGTTCAACTGCAGACAATGCAAGGCTGTTCTGCCACATTCTGGCTGGGGCAGAATACAAGAATGAGCCACTGGTGGGTCTTTCACTAGACGCAGAAAAAGCTTTTGATCGCGTTGAATGGTCATTCCTGTATTCTGCCCTGGAGTGGTTTGGGTTTGAGGACCGCTTCCTCCAACTACTTAAAATCATGTATGAGAGGCCCACTGCTAGCCTCTGCGTGAATGGTACTCAGTCACTGGACTTTCCTCTGGGGAGGGGGACGCGTCAAGGATGTCCACTTTCGCCCATCCTGTTTAATTTGGCTTTGGAACCATTGGCCCTCCTTCTGCGACAGAATAGCAAAATTCAGGGTGTTAACCTTGCTGGCAGAGAAATTAAAATTTCTGCATATGCGGACGATCTGCTTCTTTTCACTAATCCAGAATCGGTTGCACATATTTTAGAACAGATAGACTTATATTCCTTAATATCCGGTTACAAAATAAACTGGGGGAAATCAGTTGCCTTTCCTCTTAACAAGAGAATGTATAAAGCAGATCTTTCAGGGTTCCCTTTCGTGTGGGAATCCGAGAAAATCAAGTATCTTGGGGTGCGGTATAGCCAACCCTTGGACGCGACATTAGAAAGCAACGCTGAGATAATTATGGCCAACATACAGGCTTTGACAACAAGGTGGTCACCGCTGCTGTTTTCCTGGTGGGGCAGACTGGAAATAATCAAAATGTCTATTGTGCCTAAAATCAATTACATACTTGAGATGGTCCCGCTCTATTTTCCTTTGCAAGTTTATAAGCGGGCTGAAAAACTTTTGGCCCTTTTCCTTTGGAGGAACAAACCGCCTAGGATAGCCCTTAAAAAGCTAAAAGCAGATGAGGACGGAGGGGTGAGGTTTCCGGACTTTCTCGCTTATCATCAGGCGTTCTTGCTAAAGCAAGGAGCTCGATGGTCCGAGCCCATAACATCTGAGTCCGGTTTGGCTGGCCTTAGAAGAGAGATATGCTGCTCCATTTCCTATGCACCTCATCCATGGAATGGTCTTTGACGCGAATTCTAAGCGGCCAAGGATCATTTCAGACACGCAACGGGCTTTTAGGGAGCTAGCCAGAGTGTTGGAGCCTGGCGTAAACAACTCCACGTGTCTTCCCTTGTGGTACAACCCCACTTTTAAAATCCATCAAAATACTTTTGCTTGGAAACATTGGTATGAAAATGGTATTTGGACTGTGGGGCAATTACTGGATCAGGGCACGTGGAAAAGCTTAGACAGGCTGCAGCGGGAATTTTTCCTTCCCAGCAGGCTAATTTTTCAGTGGATTCAGCTAAAACATTGCTTAGGTAAGGTATTGGGAGGGTGTACTTCATTGCTAGATGAGTGGGAACTGGAAACCAAAATTTCGCAAGCGAGACAAGTCAGCGGTGTGGCCTCTTTCTTCTACAAGGAATTAAAGCATAGATCATTAATACAGCTCCTTGGGTTACAGAGAATTTGGGAGCATGATACTGGCCTACAATTGACAAAACACTCCTGGAGATGCTTTGGAGCCGACAGGTTAGGATAGCCAAAGCGGCATCTGTTACACAGAGCCTTTTTTTCTTTGCACATAGGGCTTATCTTACACCGGTGAAGCTTAGTAAATGGGATAGAGGGACATCGGGAACATGCTGGTCCGGTTGTGGCCAAACTGGTACGGTGAAACATATGATGTTTGACTGCCCTATAGTGCAACAGTTCTGGTTGCAAGTATGGGATCGAATCCAGATGGTGTTGGATCTTGATACTCCCTTCACCTGGGGGCTATTAGCTTTTCGCTCGGCATTGCCCATCCCAGGGTTACACAAAGAGAATAGGTTCCTGCTGGACTTTATGTTGGGGGTGGCCATACATGTTCTGGTACGTCACTGGAAAAACATGGCAGACATCCATTTCCAATTCTGGTGGAATTCTCTTTGTGGGTATAGTAAATTTGAACAAATGCCCCGAAAGGGAGTAATCCATGGCCCCAAGAGCATTTTAAAATGGAAAGCCCTGAAGGACTTTGGTGAGGGTGCACGCGGTTGCCCTTTATAAACACAACAACAGCAACAACAATATGGTTGTTGTTAAGATTCTTTAAACCTTTTATTACTAGATCCCATGAATGACCCAGTGGGGGGGAGGGGGTTTGGGTGGGGGGGGGGGTAGGGGTAGGGGTTTTTGTTGTTAATTTCTTATGGTAGACTGTTCAAGGATGTATCGTTTGTACCCGGTGTGCGGTCCACAGGACTGTTATCTTTGTTTTTCTTTTTGGAAATTGAAAATAAAGTTATAAAAAAAAAAAAAAGAAATCTACACTCTCAAGTTTGAAGGACAAAGATATTATAATTATAAAACCAGTCGATAAGTGAAGCACTTTAGTCATTCAAGACAGATCAGATTATATTGCCGAAGTTTAATCGGCAGATTAATGATTCAACCTTTTATCAAAAAATATATGACCACCCTACTTTTTTGAAAAGTAAAGTAGACACTCTTGTATATAGAATAGGAGGCTGGTTATTTGACCAGCAAGGAATCTGATTATCTCACTTTGGCTTGCCCGGTAACCCTCACTATATATATGCTACCTAAGATACACAAGTCTTTGAAGAAACCACCTGGACGCCCTATTGTTTCCGTGATTGGCTCATTATTTGAGCCAATATCAAAATTTCTCTCTCGATGTGTTCCTAAGACCATTCGTGACACAAGTAGCATCCTTTGTCCGGGATTCATCACACATGATCAAGATTTTACAGGATATCATGAGGCGCTAATATTAGTGACTTTAGATATCAATTCACTTTATACAAATATCCCTCAGAAGGCAGCCCTTGACATTACTGTAGATGTTTTAATACAAAGAAAAAGCCTGTTAGGACTTCAACCTTTTTTCTCATACAACTGGCCACCTTAGCAATGACAAAGAACATTTTTTGTTTTAGATATCTTTTATAAACAGATAAAAGGTGTTGACATGGGGTCCTTTAAGTAGCGGATTTAAAAAAATAATAATTTTAAGAGACATCCTTTTCAGACCCAAATCAAATTATGGAAATGATATAGTAACAACGTTTTTATGATTTGGGATGGTACAGAGTCTGAATTGAAAGAGTTTATCTGGCTTAATGCCTTGGATGAGAATTTACAGTTTGACTCATATTGCATATTTGGATATGTTGATAAAGAAAGGACCAGAGAAGCTTCCTTACAGATTTGTACCGCAAGCAGACTGATAGAAATTTCTTTTTGAAGTTTGACAGTTTTCATAACAGGTCCCTTAAAAATAATCTTCCTACTAGTCAGTTTTTGTGGATAAAAAGGCTGTGTATGTCTGATCATGATTTTGAATGCCATGCAACCAACATGAGGAAGAGGTTTTCACAACGTGGTTATCTGCAAGAATGCATTAAGAAGGCCTATGAGAGAGCTAAGGGTGCTGATCGAACCATACTTTTGGAGGGCACACACCGTCCAGAACAAGATAGAACGGTGTGTGCTTTAACATTTTCTAATCTTTCAAAGGATATTGTATGTATTTTAAAACAGGAGTGGTACCTCCTTTCCTCCACACCTGCATTTGGGTCAAAGCAATTAACCATTGCATATAAAAGAAATCATAATTTAGCCAATATTTTGGTTCCATCAGCCTTGTCTAAACCCAAAACTGTCTGTAAAGTGAAGGGACACTTTAAATGTGGACGGTGCTCAGCATGCTTTAATTCACTGGTTATAAAGAATTATTTTAAACATCCTCTTACATGTGAAAAAATCTCTCTTAACTTCTCAAATTGTAATACACAGGATGTTGTTTATCTTATAGATCGTCCATGCAACCTCATGTATGTGGGTAAGATGAGACAACCGGTGAAGAAATGGATCGTGGAACATAAGAGTTGTCTTAATAAGCGTGTTCCTGAGAAACCATTAGTGGCTCATTGGGAAGAAAAAGGTCACATCACGTATTTAAAAGTTTTAGTCCTAAAGGTTGTGGAAACCGCATAGGAGAGGTGATAACTGACTCAAAACTGCTCAAGTTGGAACAACGTTACATCTATGAACTGAAGACTCTGGTAACTTACAGTCTTAACCATGAAACCAATTTGTCTGTTTTCCTTTTATTTGTATCCACATGCTTAATAGGTTTTTATTTATTTTTATTTTCACTTTTACCTATTTAGTATTCTTTTACTTACTTAATTGTTTTTATGGGGGGGGGGGGTGTTGTGTTTAACTTTTTATCAACCAAAAATTTCCATAGTACAGGTATTTACATGTGTTATTCTTACAATGATACCTGGTGCATTTTTTTTTTACTCATTTTAACCTATATAAGGAAAATCAGCAAGTATTATGAACATTATTCTCTAACCTTAACATAATTTTTTGTTATCATTAATTATCAACAAAGCGTAATTACTCAGCTGCAACAGGTGTTCTCCAGGGATAGCAGGAATCAGTCCTCACATAAGGGTGACGTCAGCACCAATGAAGCCTGCGCGGAGCATTTCCCTAGCTTTCAAAGAATGCCTTTGGGAATGCCACCATGCATGCGTGTTCCCTTCCCGCCCAAAGGTGCCATCTTACTCAGCCAGGTGCCATAGCTATGGCCCCTTCAAGAAGATCCACGTACAATAATGTGGTCTCTTTTCCTGAACGCGTAGCTTCCTAACCAAACAGTGTGATGGCGTTCATTGAAACTTGAAGGGAAAAACTTGAAAGCTAGGTATACTTGCAACTTCCTCCGTGTATATACTGCTCTACTATTAAAAAAGCTGTAGCTAAGTATACTATATTCTTTATCTTCTTCTGTTAGTTCAATGGTGTTCTACTATCCACCAATGGTGCTCCCAATCAAAAAAAATTCTTTTGTTTTCTTAATTTACTTCTTCTTATTTAGATTATAATGAGAACCACAGGTGCTTATATTTAAAATAGTGTCGGGAGGTCTCAAATTCTGTACTCCTTTAGGCTCAACTCCCGTTTCTGAAGTGAGTCTAAAAATCACTTCAATGACCTCCACTATGATGGACTTTCTTATATCAGAGGTTACCAAAACACACAAAATGTCTCAATCTTCTATGGTAACCTCTATCAATATTTGTATGATCCCGACGCTCTCCCCCAGCGCCAGTAGCGTTTCTCCTGTTCGGGTTCTTCAGGGGATCATGAACCAAAAAGAAGCTGCCCACGTCCGAAACTTGAATGTATCTCCTTCTCTTAACTTGCGTAATCAAACTGGAGAATGAAAGAACGCCACGCATTCTCCAGTTTGATTACGCAAGTTAAGAGAAGGAGATACATTCAAGTTTCGGACGTGGGCAGCTTCTTTTTGGTTCATGATCCCCTGAAGAACCCGAACAGGAGAAACGCTACTGGCGCTGGGGGAGAGCATCGGGATCATACAAATATTGATAGAGGTTACCATAGAAGATTGAGACATTTTGTGTGTTTTGGTAACCTCTGATATAAGAAAGTCCATCATAGTGGAGGTCATTGAAGTGATTTTTAGATGCACTTCAGAAACGGGAGTTGAGCCTAAAGGAGTACAGAATTTGAGACCTCCCGACACTATTTTAAATATAAGCACCTGTGGTTCTCATTATAATCTAAATAAGAAGAAGTAAATTAAGAAAACAAAAGAAAATTTTTTTTGATTGGGAGCACCATTGGTGGATAGTAGAACACCATTGAACTAACAGAAGAAGATAAAGAATATAGTATACTTAGCTACAGCTTTTTTAATAGTAGAGCAGTATATACACGGAGGAAGTTGCAAGTATACCTAGCTTTCAAGTTTTTCCCTTCAAGTTTCAATGAACGCCATCACACCCTTCAAGAAGATGGCAAAAATATACAGCAACTCCAAGGGGAGGAGGGAGGGTTGTGAGGACTGATTCTTGCTGTCCCTGGAGAACACCTGTTACAGATGAGTAACTACACTTTCCCCAGAAACAAGCAGGAAGTCAGTCCTCATATATGGAACACCCTAGTTACAGGTTACCGAGGACCTGTAAGAAAAAGTACGGCAGCGCCGTGAGCAGTCATCAGTGAAAGCCAAAGGCAGCCCGAGGACCCTGGGTCCATCAATGGCCACGCTCCTGGTAGCCGGAACAAGAAGGGTCGGAGGGCAGGAGTTATTTAAACCTCGAACAGATTACAGAGTACAGATTGGCTGAAGGTGGCGTCCCGATGGGACTCTGTTTCCAAGCAGTAATGCACCACGAAGGTGTGAGTGGAGGACCAGGTGGCGGCCCGGCAGATATCTGCCAGTGGCACCGAGTGCAGGCAAGCGACTAATGTCACCATCGCTCGGACATTGTGAGCTGTGACTCGGTGGTCCAAGGGAAACCTGGCCTTGGCCTGGGCAAAAGCAATGCGGTCTGACACATAGATGGACAAGGTACCCTTGGTGACCACCAGCCCCAGACGGCTAGGATCAAAGGAGATGAAGAGCTGCCTGGATCTATGCTTTTTGAGGTTTCTACCCCCTGAGGAAGGCGTTTGCCAAAACGTGTGTGGGGGGGGGGGGGGCTATTTTTCAATAAAGCTCCTGTGAACACACCGCACATCACACTTTGTTGTGCCTTGGTTGGTTTTTTGCAAGTGTGCTTGTTTGCTCCTTTCAAAAGCCAGGCCATAAGTGAGAAACGATTCATGTCCGAAATCCGCATTGGACACCGAGTCAGGAGATTGTCCTCCACCAGTAGACACATTAGATTTGCATATTGAGGTCTCCTGGGCCAATCTGGGGCCACCAGCCCCACATGAGAGACTCAACCCTCTGAAGCACCCAAGCGGCCATAGGGGAAACACATACAGGAGGCTGTTGGCGGGCTAGGCCTGTACCAGTGCATTTAGGCCCTTTGCCATGTAACTCTCTGCATTAGCTGAAAAACAACTGGCCTTGGCCTTCACTACCATTCCATTAAGACCATCATGGGAATGTCCCAGCACTTGACCACCAGTTGAAATGCGGACTGACAGCAACCACCCCCCCCTGGGTCCAACAGATTACAACTCAAATAGTCCGCATGCACATTCTTCTTTCTGGCTACATGAGCTGCTGACAACACTAGTAGATTGGCTTCCATCCACTGCAGGAATGGAATTGCCTCTGCCGCTGACCGCAAACTCCTCATACCGCTCTGGTGATTAATATGTGACCATAGTAGCATGGTCGGATAGAACCCTCACTGCCCGCTGATGAACAAGGGGAATAAAAGCCTCCAGGGTCCACCACACCACTCACATTTCCAGAGAATTGATGGACCACAAAGTCTCCTCTGGAGACCACCTGCCCTGAGCCACTTGCGCAAGGCAATGAACCCCCCAACACTCAGCAAAACACCACCACCCAGTCCAGAGACTCCAGGGGTATTCCAACAGAAGGCTTTGCTGGATCCAGCCACCAAACCAGACTCACTTTGGGCCCTGGCCCTGGAGGACAAGCTTGATTTCCATCAACTACAAATGAGGGGACCAATTTGACAGAAGTGTCACCTGTAGGGCCTGCATATGCAGCCAAGCCCATGGGACTAACTCCAGCGAGGCTGCCATCTACCTGAGAACCTGAAGATAGCCCCACACCTTCAGATGAGGAGTACTCTGTAGTCCCCGCATCCAAGCCAGCAACTTCACTATCCTGCTGTCTGGCAGGAAGACCATTCCCCGCTGGGTGGTGAAGCAGGCCCCCAGGTACACCAAGGACTGAGACGGGTTCAGGCTGCTCTCTGCACAGTTGACAACCCAACCTAATTCCTGAAGTAGACGACACAGGCCATTGCCTCCTGACTCACCTGAAAGGACTTAGCTCAAATTAGCCAATCATCCAAATATGGGTGGGACCAGGACTCCCTGCTTTTACAGCACTACCTCTACCACCGTCTTGGTAAAGACTCAGGGCGCCATTTGCAGGACAAAGGGCAGAGCCTGAAAATGAACATGCCCTTGTGGGACTGCAAACCGCAGGTGCTCAGGCCAAATAGGAATATGCAGATAAGCCTCGGTAAGACCCAGGGAGATCAAATATTCTCCTAGCCGAACGGCCACTATCACTGAGTCTCCATGAAAAGGAGAAGAAGGTTGTTGCTTCATGGCAACCCTCTGGATAGTTGTCCTAAACTGTGTTCGGTCATCAGTCAGGCGGCTTATCGTTGACAGTGGCACCCATAGCGGCTGTTATTGTATTGATCCATCTCATTGCTGGCCTTCCTTTTTTGCATTGACCTTCTACCTTGCCAAGCATGATGTTTTTCTCTAATGATCTCTCTCTTCGCATGATGTGTTCAAAGTATGAAAGTTGAAGTCTTGTCATCTGAGCTTCTAAAAAAAGTTTAGGTATGAGCTCTTCTAGTACTGACTGGTTTGTTCTTTGGGCAGTCCATGGTATACACAGTATTCATCGCACACACCATAATTCAAAGGCATCAATTTTCTTCCTATCTTTTTCAGTGTCCAACTTTCACATCCATATGACGTTATTGAAAATACCATGACTTGAATAAGTTGAATCTTTGCATGGAGAGAGACCTCTGCTTTTGAGAATCTTATCTAGGTCCTTCATAGCCATTCTGCCAAGAGAAATGCATCATCTAATTTCTTGACTGCTTGTTGTTTCTTTATTGATAGTTGATCCAAGTAGGTTAAGGTTGTCTGCTATTTCAATTTCTTCTTCATCAACCATGAACTTATTGATTTTGTCAGTTGTCAGGATCTTTATCTGGGCACCGTTTACCCCTTTTAAATCCAAAATGGGATGCCAGGAACCCTCCTTCTTGGGGACCACAAAATAGTTTGAACAACGACCCCACTTGTACCTGGACATAGAGATGACCTCCTCAAGCCATAGTAGGTGAAAGAGTGTCAACTGTACGACCCGCGCCTTGGTGGGAGTGCAGCAAAGGGAAACTACAAACGCATCCAACAGAGGCCTGGCCAACTTGAGAGCATAACCTTTCCGGATTACCTCCAGAACACAGGTGTCTGCTGTGATCTGGACACAAGCGGAGTAAAACCACTGCAGGTAGCCCATCAGTTGCAACCCCTCCAGGACCCCCCAAACCTTCATTGGGCGGACCTGGCAATTCCAGAACCACTGGGTTCTCCATCTCTACCACTCCGACAGCTCCCTCGAAAGGCGTTAGCTCTGGGGAGAAATCTAGACCTTTGCGGGTTCGCTGCTCTAGCTAGATGAAAAGTCCATGAATTACAGCCCCAACTGACAGAGGTGGTTCTTCATCCAGCCCTCTTTTGCTTATCCTCTGGAAGCTGAGGGACCTTGGTGTCCCCCAGATCCTTCACCAGCTTCTTTAAAATCCTCTCCAAAGAGCAACTGACCTCTAAAAGGCAGCTTGCTCAACTGCGACTTAGAGGCCACATCTGCCGATCAGTTATACCAACCACAAGAAATGCCCAGCAGCCTCACCGTTGCCATGGCCCTTAGCTGAAAAAACCAAAAAAATAAACGAAGAGTGGTAATCAACTAATAAATGAGCAACTGCACAAAAACCTTGAAAAAAATGTGTTGAAAAATTATTTTTGTCGGAAAACCGGCCATGAGAAGTAGAAACCAAGCAGGTTAAATAACCTATTGAAGCCGTTATTTCCATTTTAATCAATTTTCAATAGTGCCCCCATAAATGCCCCCTCACAAGGGTCCTAGCTAAGGCAGTAAAAAAAACCATAAAGTAAAGGTGCCGCCTTAAAAACCTTTTAATATACTAGTAAAATGAAAAAAATATTTCAAAACACCTTAACTTATCTGAACAGCCGTGATGAAGAACTCTGCGTTCAACTTGGCGAGCAGCATTCCCGCAGCACACAGCAGCAGACATTCAACGAACTGTCCTCAATTCCCAACAGTTTTATGAGAAGAGTCCCACAAAGCAGTTTTTTCAAAAGAAAGTAACAAACAGCACTTGTGTTTCAGGCACAATTTTCCTTTCAATGCCCTGTCCTCAACGCTTTAAGCGAACTGCTGAAGTAAAAAGCAGCCAGATGGGACCTCCACCCGCTTCGAGACGGCCGGCGCGATGCTCATTACAAATCCAAGCATTGCAGAAAGGTTCAATTCAATAAGTACCGAAGCCAAACCAATAGGCAAAAAGCTGGTATCCCTAGTTATTGATTGAACCTTTCTGCAATGCTTGGATTTGTAATGATCAATGCGCCGGCCGTCTCGGATCGGTGGAGGTGCCATCTGGCTGCCTTTTTACTTCAGTCAGTTCCGTTAAAGCGTTGAGAACAGGGCATTGAAAGGAAATTTGCCCGGAAACGCAGTGGCTGTGTACTTTCTTTTGAAAACTGCTTTGTGGGACTCTTCTCATGAAACTTTTGGGAATTTGAGACAGTTCGTTGAATGTCGTGCTGCTTGTGTGCTGCTGAATGCTGCTGGCCAAGTTTTGAACGCAGTTGAAACACAGGTGTTTTTTTTTCTTCATCAGCAGCAGTTTCAGATAAGGTTAAAGTGGTTTTGAAATATTTTTTCATTTTGACAAGTATAGTAAAGGTTTTTAAGGCGTCACCTACTTTAATGGTTTTTTTACTGCCTTTATAATAGACCCTTGTGAGGGCATTTCTTGACTATTTAAAATTGATTAAAATGGAAATAACTGCTTCAAGAGGTTATTTTAACCTGCTTGGGTTTCTAATCTCATGGCCGGTTTTTCCGGAAAAAAAACAAAAAAAAAATTCAAATTTTGTCAGCACATTTTTTTTCAAAGATTTTTGTGGTTGCTCATTTATTAAGTTGATTACCACACTCTTCTTTATTTTTTTGGGTATTGAGGTTGTGGAGGTGTTTTTTATTTGTCATTATGGACTTAGCTTGAAGCAGGTCATACAACAGATCAGCCTAAAAGGCAGTCCCAGACTCCAGGTAAGCCTGCCTCTTCCATGAAGCATCCACCCAAGAGTCCTCCTCTGGGAACAGCTGGGACATTGTGACACGCCCGGGCCCGAACACAGGACTTATATATGTGGCTCCCTGCAGGGGCAAAGCTAACACCTCAAAGTCAGTCGTGTTTAAAGGCAATCCGTTCATCCAATGGTTCTGTAGGTCCTTCAATCCATGCTCCTGTCTATCAGAATATTCATCGTATGAAGTGAACTAGCCGCCAACTGCACATCTTACCCCGAATAACGCAACTTCTCCGCGCATCATTTCCGGCAGAATAGAGTATCGCTTCGGGCATACTTCTCCCAAAGCGCAGCCCACATCCAGGCAACCTTCCACTCAGCATCAATCATCCTCCTTCACTGCCCCTGCGGACAGGAAAGCAGCACACCAGCTTATGAAATACCTTTAAGCAGCGGGTCTTTCCTCCTACTCAGTAGGTTCCATATGCAGATCCTCTGCAATCCGCAGCGCCACAAGGGTCTGAGCAAGGAGATCAAGGAGCGCATCCCTATGGAATATCTGAATTGCAGTTGGATCCTCTCCTGCTAGAAAGCTTCCCTTCCTCTAGTCCTCCAGGAGGTCTGACAGACTCTCCAAGGGCCCCAGGGATTGCTCAGAGGCCCCATCATCCTTACCTGGGGAACAATCCCTGCAAGGACACTTCATAAGGTCCAGGAGACTTGGAACGCCCCAGCCAATAAATGCAAAGCCCACCTCCAGGCGCCTTCATTGAGGCCTTGCCACAAACAAATTACTTGATGCAACATAAATACAAACTTGGAGGGAAAAGACAAAGTTCCCCAACCCTCCTGAAAGACCGTACCATTGCTCTCCCAGGAATCACAATGTGCAGGACTGCAAAAGTCAGAGGCTCCAAACACTCCTAGGAAAGAAAATAGGTCAAACCCTATCACATAGGGCGGACCAGTTCCTGCAAGAAATTACTCGGCCTGCTGACTTCACTCTTCACAATACAATCGCAGACAAAACCGGCCCCCATCACTTACCTCAGCAGTTCCGCAGCCAAGCAGGCTGAATTTCCCTCCCTGAGGCCAGCTGTCAGCAGAGCACGGGCAAATCACGAGATAAGCCCGGTAACTGACACAGGCCACATACTGGTGCGCTTTCTGTCAGTCATCACCGCATGTTGCGTTCGCACTGCTGAGGCCGAGAACAAAAGGGAACCTCCCTCTACAGGTGCTGGTCGCTTTGGGGCTCACTGTGCTGCTGCTGCTTCTCCCCTTTGCGATTCTTTCTGCTAGGTTTTCTTTTTCTTTTTTCTTTTTTTTTTTTTTTTTTTTTTTAACTTTAAGTGACCGGCTTAAGAAAGGCTCAACCTCTGGTCCCCTCCCAAGAGTTGGGGAGGAGGAGAGAAGGGAGCTGCCCATCCCAAAGGGCTAATTTAACAGTAGATATGGGAGAAGAAGGGGGGAGGGGACCCAGATACCCCAGGTTCTCTGCACCTCTAAACCCTGTGGTTTCAGCATTCCAAAGACCATTTTAGCACAGGCTATGTTCACCACCTGCAGGAGACTGAGAAATAACTGGCTATGGGTTATGTGCACAAGCTACTTGACAGGAGTGTTTCAAAACTCTTTTTCTCAGTCCTCTATCTGCTGTTAGATGAGGTCAGAACCCCACCGCGTCTGGACTGAAAGCACAGTTACTTTTTTTAACCTGTAACAGGTGATTTCTCTGGGAACAGCAGGGATAAGTCTTCACATATGGGTACGTCGGTACCACGACGGAGCCTGCATGGGGGGGGGGGGGGGGGGGGGGGGGGGGGGGGGAAATGCTCCCCAGCATCCCACAATCAACAAGCTTTTTGGAGCATCCCGCGCGCCTGCGCACATGCCTTCCCGCCTTTTCCACCTGCCTCTCCTCAGTTGAGTTTCATAGCTGAAACAAGGAGAGAAAGAGGAAAGGAAGAAAATAGATACAACTCCTATGGTAGGTGGGTGTGTTGTGAGACTTATTCCCTGCTGTTTCCCAGAGATCACCTGTTACAGGTAAGTAACTGGTGCTAGCCTCCAGGCACAAGCATGAATGAGAAATCTTCCACATATGGGGACTCCCTATCTATAGATGCCTAGGGTGAGTATCCCATAAAATGCGTGATCCCTGATTAGGACTGCAGGTTCCACGACACATGGATCTCCGGCATCCCATGAGGGATGGCGGTAGGAGTTGAAAAAAAAGAGGTAGCTGTGGGAAAAAACAGCAAAGCTAAGGACTACAGGGGAGGATCCTTGGTATGTATGATAAGTACCATTAAAATTATTTTAATTACAATCACAAAATTGGATCTTACCTACTGGATTGTAGGAAGTAGAGAGCGTGATAGGAGTCTACTGGAGATTTTCAGTATAGGATCCTCAAGGTTACCTCACAGCAGTGAGGGGTGAAGGTCCAACTCTGGAATTGGCAGATGACCCCAGGTGTCAACTGGTGTAGTATCGAACGGCAGGTCTTCAGTGGAAAGCTTTTAATGAGAAAAAAGCTTAAAACTCTTTTAAGCTACAGAGTCATTAACATTGAGGAGTAAAGAGGAAGAACTGACGCGATTTAGAACAAATAGCCCAGTCACTGGAGGGAAGAAAGGGTATGGAAAAAGAACCCGCATTCCCAAGGAGGAAAGATATGTGAAGGGCTGACAACCCTCAGAACTACTGGAGATCTACACTGTCTTTCCTAGCTGGTGAGAATTAGGAAAGATATTGAAAGCCTGATTCTTCAGGGATACAGCGAGACCCTAGAGTAAATGTGGAAGCTCTTAGTACCACAGGAGTGGGTTGTGTGGCATTAACCAAGCCCCCACATACCGAGGGACAATTATGAAGATAGTGCCAGCCCACTGTCCTGTAACCTTCTAGGAAGGTGGAAACCTTTAATAGCATAGACAGTTAGGGAGATAATATGGTAATACATATCTACCTATAAAAAAGCATCTCGACAGATACATATATAGAGGGGAGATATATATATTTATGTTTATGTAAGATATAAGATATGTGTAAATATATATAGATATATAGATATATATAGGGGCATAATTAATAACACACAGCTTTACAGACATACTTTTGTCAGAGAATATAGATATAGAGATATATTCATACATGAATATGTAAGACTGATGGTACTTGTCTGCAACTAAGCCACATAAGAACATTCAATTTAGAAATTTGAAGGATATAGATTCATCTATTTACAAAAAGGTGGAACCTAACTTGAAAAGATATATAGAGAATCTATTCCCTCCGTGCTAAGAGGGTGCACACAGGAATGCTATCCCAGTGAAATAACCAGGAATGGTTGCGTGAAAAACAGAAGATCAATCTCAGGTCTGTAGGCGAGCAAGTCCTGTGAGTTTCTGTAGAACCTCTGACAAGGGAAATGGAACAGAAAAACGCAGCAGGAGATACCAGGATGACCCATTGGAGGGACACAGGGGTATCATGCGTTACTAGTAGAATATGTGCTTTCCAATAGAGGAGTAGGATAGCAATGAAGGCCAAGCTGTAATGAAAGAGTAGTTACTCACCTGTTAACAGGTATTAACTCCAGGAGCCGCCTGAATCAGTCCCCTCAAAAAAAAAAAAAAAAAAACATATTGCGTGACGTCGGCACCGACGGAGATCCCTCGCAAGAGCAATTTTCCCCAGCTTTCAAAGAAAGCCTTTGGGAACTGCAGCGCGCATGCGCGTTTCCCCTTCCCGCCCAAGGGTTGCCATCATTGCTCTAGTCTCCCCTGATGACATAGCTAAAAGACAGTCAAAAATGTAACATGGTCGTGGCAAAAAACGAAATCATAGGACTGCACTCCAAGGGAGGAGGGAGGGTTGTGAGGACTGATTCCTGCTGCCCTGGAGAACACCTGTTACAGGTGAGTAACCTACTCTTTCTCCAGGACCAAGCGGAGGGAGTCAGTCCTCACATATTGGACTCCCAACTT